>BLBF01000002.1:13481484-13519591 GCA_015471245.1 Laticauda colubrina
TGGTATTTTTAAAGTCAATTTCATGTCCTGTGGCTTTGAGGTGTTGGACCAGGGAAGAGGTCAGTTCTTCTTTTTTGATTGAGTTTTTGTGTTCTTCAATGCATGCACTAATTCTTCTGTAAGTTTGTCCTATGTGTGTGGTGGGGCAGGCAGTGCAAGGGATTTCGTATACTCCTTGGTTTTCTAACTCGATTTTGTCTTTAGGGTTTCTTAGGATGGTGGATATTTTTCTGTTTGTGCAGAATGCTGTTTTAATGTTGTGTTTTTGGAGGATCTTGCTGATTTTGTCTGTAGTGCCTTTTATATATGGGAGGAAGCCTTTGCCATTCTCTTGTTCTCTGTCTTGGCTTTTGGTTGGGGTTTCTTTTTGGATTAGGTGGGTAATCTTCTTTTTTGGGAATCCATTGGCTGTAAGTACATTAGTGAGAGTGTGTAGTTCGGTTTTTAAGTGTTGTTCATCGGCTAAGCATTTTGTTCTGGAGATGAGTGTCTTGGCTACGGAATTGATCTATGCTGGGTGGTGGTGTGAGAGTGCATGTAGATAGCGGTTTGTATGTGTTTTCTTCTGGTAGATGGTGTGTCCTAGAGAGCCATTGGATTTTTTGTATACTAAGACATCTAGGAAGGGAAGTTGATTGTTGGCTTCTGTTTCCATGGTGAACTGTATTTTGGGATGTAGGCTATTGAGGTGTGTGAGGAAGTTGTTCAGTTTTTCTTTCCCGTGTGGCCAGATTATGAAGGTGTCATCTACGTATCTGAGCCAGAGTTTGGGTTTGTGATCATATTTTTCTAGAGCTTGTATTTCAAAGTGTTCCATGTAGAGGTTTGCGATGACAGGTGAGAGGGGTGATGCCATGGGTGCTCCTTCTATTTGTTTGTATTTTTGTCCATTGTAGGTGAAGTATGTATTGGATAGGCAGTGGTTGGTAAGATCTAGGATGTACTTGGGGGGGTTGTATTTGTTTTGGATGGCTGTCAAGGCTTCTTTTATAGGCACTTGGGTGAAGAGGGATATGACATCGAAGCTCACTAGTAGGTCGCTGGGTTGTAAGTTTTGTTTCTTTATGATCTCAATGAACTGAAATGAGTTCCTTACCTGTGAGTTGATGGATTCTGCATAGGTCTGTAATTGTTTGGCGAGAAATTTGGCTAAGTTTTGTAGAGGTGAGCCTATGGAGCTGACTATTGGTCGTAGTGGGGTTCCTTCTTTGTGTATCTTGGGGAGACCATACAGCTTAGGGCATCTGGATGATTTTTCTCTGGGTATGATTCTTTGCTGGATTTCTTCGCTGATGGGGGAAGCTTTTATTTTGGATCTGGTGGTTTTTTCTAGGTACGTGGTGGGGTCAGTGTTTAGGGGTTTGTATGTGGGGTCTTGGAGCAGGTTGGTTAACTTGGTTTGGTAGTCAGATGTATTCATAATCACTGTAGCATTGCCCTTGTCTACTGGTAGGATTATTATGCTAGTGTCTTCTTTCAGGTTAAGTAGTGCAGTTTGTTCTTCTTTGGATAAGTTGCTTTTGGGTGGTTTGCTCGTGCAGAGGATGTTGGTGATTTCGAGTCTGATTCTGTTGGCAACATCAGGTTTGGTTTTGGTCAGGCTGGTTTCAACTCCGCATATGATGGTTTCTACGCGGGAGAAAACCCGAATAACCAAAGATCCATATATATATATATATGTGTGTGTGTGTGTGTGTGTGTGTGTGTAGTGTGTGTGTGTGTTTAAGTTTTCGTGGGTACTTACATGTGTGCTGCTCAGCTTCCGTCGGGTATTATCCCACGTCATTGTAGTGCTTTTAAAGTTGTAGCAACGTTTCAGCAGAATCTCATCTGCCATCATCAGACTTCTGTATAGAATTTGTATGTGTGTAGCTTTCGCAGGTATGTGGTTGGGTCTGTGTTTTTAGGTTTGTATGTCGAGTCTTGGAGTAGGTCTGTCAATTTTGTTTCATAGTCTTTTCTGTCCATTACTACTGTGGCATTTCCTTTGTCTGCTGGGAGTATTATTATGCTGTTATCATTTTTCAGGGTTTGTAGTGCTATGAATTCATCTTTTTGCAAATTATTTTTTGGTGGTTTCATTGTGCATAAGATGTGAGTAACCTGGTGTCTTATTCTGTCAGCTTCATCTGTATTTAATTTGGTTAGGCTGGATTCTACTGCACATATGATGGATTCTTTTGGGATTTTTTTGGGTGCTATGGCATAATTCAATCCGTTGGATAGGACATCTGTTTCTGTTTTGTTGAGTTCTCTGTTGGAAATGTTGTAAACAAATTTTTCAGGTGTGGTGAAATGTTCGGGGTTTTCTTGTTATTTTCTAATTTTTTTAGTTTCTTTGAGAGTTTTTCATTTTTGTAAGTGGTTTCAGTTTCAGCTCTCCAAGTTGTAAATTGTTTAATCTTATCCCAAAGTAGAAAAATATCTAAAAATATCAAAAAATATAAAAAATATACAAAAAAATATATAAAAAATATCAAAGTAGAAAATATCTAGAAAAATTAACCAAGAAGAAAATTATAACCAGCCAAATAAGCAAAGAAATCCAACAGACGATCATCCCAAGAGAAAAATCTTCTAGATGCCCCAAATTATACGGCCTCCCAAAAATTCACAAAGAAGGCATACCTCTCAGACCCATAGTCAGCTCCATAGGAGCACCATTACAAAACCTAGCTAAATACTTAGCAAAACAACTACAGCCCCATGCTGAAACCACAGCTTCATATGTACAAAACTCATACCACTTCTTAGAAATGATAAAAGATCTACATGTAGAACAAGAAGATCTGCTTGTAAGTTTCGACGTGGTTTCACTATTCACTCAAGTCCCAATAAAAGAAACTCTTGAAATCATCAAAAATAAATATCAATCAGCTAAAAACCTCATGGAACTAACAGAACACTGCCTAACCAACACTTATTTCATATACAAAGGACAAAGATACAAGCAAATTGAAAGAGCCCCTATGGGATCACCAATGTCACCCGTCATTACAAAACTGTTCATGGAAGAATTCGAATCCAGAGCCCTGGCTAATGCCACCCACAAACCCAAACTATGGCTAAGATACATCGATGACACATTTGTGATTTGGCCCCATGGAAAAGAAAACCTAAACAATTTCCTAACACACCTAAACAACACACACCCCAAAATCAAGTTCACCATGGAAACAGAAATAAACAAACAACTACCATTCCTAGATGTACTAATATACAAAAGAACAGATGGCACACTGTGACAAACCATATACCAAAAGAAAACACACACCAACCGCTACCTCAACGCCCAATCCCACCACCACCCAGCACAGATCAATTCCGTGGCGAAAACACTAATTACCAGAACCAAACGCCTGGCAGACAAGACACATATAAAGACTGAACTATGCACCCTGACTGAAGTATTGACAGCCAATGGCTTCCAAAAAAACAAAAACACCAATTTGACCCACAAAAACACACCAAGACATAACAGAGACCTAGAAGACCAACAGACCTATAGAACAGCTATCTTGCCCTACATAAGAGGTACTACAGACAAAATCAGTAAGATACTACACAGGCATCACATCAAGACTGCCTTCAAAACAGACAAAAAAATAGCAGCCATCCTGAGAAACCCCAAAGATAAAATTGACCTGGAAAACCAAGGCATATACGAAGTTCCCTGTGCATCATGTCCGGCCACAATAGAAGAATAAGTACCCGCCTAGAGGAACACAAAAATGCAGTAAAAAAGCTGGAACACACCTCCTCACTAGTCCAACACATGAAAACCACAGGCCACAACATCAACTTCAATGGCACTAAAACTCTAGCCACTATAGAAAACCCCAACCACAGAATCATCAGAGAAGCCATAGAGATTGAAAAAAGCCATGAAAGCATGAATCGAAGAGATGATTCCACCAGACTGTCAATCATTTGGAAGCCTGCACTGTCAAATAGAAAGATCTCCATGCCACAAGCCAGACAAACACCTGGGCAAAAACAGACTCCCTCTGATAGCTCCAACCCAAACACCCCTCCACCAGGCACCCAGGTGAAACCCAGCTTGCTAATGAATAGCAGCTTGCCAATGAAGAGCAGCCGTCCCTTCACACGGAGCCAAACTGCACTGAAAGCCTCCAACACAAGAACAGAGTGTTGCCAGCCAATCAAAGCCACAAAACAGACAGAAGAAACCAGAAACACCAATCAATCAAACTCCAAGTCCAATGAACACTGATCCAGGCTCCCGGCCAATCAGAATGGACCAACCTCAAATTTGAAACCAGGAACTAACTCTATACAGAAGCCTGAGGATGGCAGATGAGATTCTGCTGAAACGTTGCTACAACTTTAACAGAACTACAATGACGTGGGAGAATACCCGAAGGAAGCTAAACAGCACACATGTAAGTACCCGCGAAAGACTAAAAAAACAAATATCTGACCTCTACGGGGAGGAAAGAAACAGCCAGATCAAAAGCTATGAGAAGCTGGAAGTTAAAAGAGCAGGAATACTATGTGACCTAAAATTCCTATGCAGCTGCAGAGACAACAATGTAACACCAACCTGCTTCAAATTAACACTTCATAAGAACACAGCAGCTATCAAACATATCCTGAAAAGGACAGAGATATCTCTACTCAGAAATGAAGTTCACAGTAAAATATTCCAATTAGATCAGTTAAACAAAGATTTGCTAGCACTACACCTGGAATTGAGCATCAAAATCCACCCTCTACTTTGGGATAAGATCAAACAACTTACAACTTGGAGAGCTGAAACTGAAAGCACTTATAAAAATGATAAACTCTCAAGAAAACTAAAAAAATTAGAAAATGACCAGAAAATTCCCAATAACCCACCACAACACTTGAAACAACTAGTATACATCGTTTCCAACAGAGAATTCAACAAAACAGAAACAGATGTCCTAACCAAAGGATACAATTATGCCATAGCACCCCAAAAAATCCCAACAGAATCCATCATATGTGCAGTAGAATCCAGCCTAACCAAATTAAATACAGATGAAGCTGACAGAATAAGATACCAGGTTACGCACATCTTATGCACAATGAAACCACCAAAAAATAATTTGCAAAAAGATGAATTCAGAGCGTTACAAACCCTGAAAAATGATAACAGCATAATAATACTCCCAGCAGACAAAGGAAATGCCACAGTAGTAATGGACAGAAAAGACTATGAAACAAAATTGACAGACCTACTCCAAGACTCCACAAACAAACCTATAAATACAGACCCAACCACATATCTAGAAAAATCAACCAAGAAGAAAATTATAACCAGCCAAATAAGCAAAGAAATCCAACAGACGATCATCCCAAGAGAAAAATCTTCTAGATGCCCCAAATTATACGGCCTCCCAAAAATACACAAAGAAGGCATACCCCTCAGACCCCTAGTCAGCTCCATAGGAGCACCATTACAAAACCTAGCTAAATACTTAGCTAAACAACTACAGCCCCATGCTGAAACCGCAGCTTCATATGTACAAAACTCATACCACTTCTTAGAAATGATCAAAGATCTACACGTAGAACAAGAAGATCTGCTTGTAAGTTTCAACGTGGTTTCACTATTCACTCAAGTCCCAATAAAAGAAACTCTTGAAATCATCAAAAATAAATACCAACCAGCTAAAGACCTCATGGAACTAACAGAACACTGCCTAACCAACACTTATTTCATATACAAAGGACAAAGATACAAGCAAATTGAAGGAGCCCCTATGGGATAACCACTGTCACCCGTCATTGCAAACCTGTTCATGGAAGAATTCGAATCCAGAGCCCTGGCTAATGCCACCCACAAACCCAAACTATGGCTAAGATACATCGATGACACATTTGTGATTTGGCCCCATGGAAAAGAAAACCTAAACAATTTCCTAACACACCTAAACAACACACACCCCAAAATCAAGTTCACCATGGAAACGGAAATAAACAAACAACTTCCATTCCTAGATGTACTAATCTACAAAAGAACAGATGGCACACTGGGACACACCATATACCAAAAGAAAACACGCACCAACCGCTACCTCAACGCCAATCCCACCACCACCCAGCACAGATAAATTCCATAGCGAAAACACTAATTACCAGAACCAAACGCCTGGCAGATAAGACACATATAAAGACTGAACTATGCACCCTGACTGAAGTATTGACAGCCAGTGGCTTCCACAAAAACAAAATCACCAGCTTGATCCACAAAAACACACCAAGACATAACAGAGACCTAGAAGATCAACAAATCTATGGAACAGCTGTCCTGCCCTACATAAGAGGTACCACAGATAAAATCAGTAAGATACTTACACAGGCATCACATCAAGACTGCCTTCAAAACAGACAAAAAAATAGCAGCCATCCTGAGAAACCCCAAAGACAAAATTAACCTGGAAAACCAAGGCATATACGAAATTCCCTGTACATCATGCCCGGCCACATACATTGGACAGACCAATAGAAGAATAAGTACCCGCCTAGATGAACACAAAAATGCCGTAAAAAAGCTGGAACACACCTCCTCACTTGTCCAACACATGAAAACCACAGGTCACAGCATCAACTTCAATGGCACTAAAACCCTGGCCACTATAGAAAACCCCAACCACAGAATCATCAGAGAAGCCATAGAGATTGAAAAAAGACCTGACAGCATGAATAGAAGAGATGATTCCACCAGACTGTCAATCATTTGGAAGCCTGTACTCTCAAATAGAAAGATCTCCATGCCACAAGCCAGGCAAACACCTGGGCAAAAACAGACTCCCTCTGATAGCTCCAACCCAAACACCCCCCCACCAGGCACCCAGGTGAAACCCAGCTTGCTAATGAAGAGCAGCCGTCCCTTCACACGGAGCCAAGCTGCACTGAAAGCCTCCAACACAAGAACAGACTGTTGCCAGCCAATCAAAGCCACAAAACAGACAGAAGAAACCAGGAACACCAATCAATCAAACTCTAAGTCCAATGAAACAGGTCCAGGCTCCCAGCCAATCAGAATGAACCAGCCTCAAATTTAAAAACCAGGATCTGTAAGACCCACATCCATACAGAAGCCTGATGATGGCAGATGAGATTCTGCTGAAACGTTGCTACAACTTTAACAGAACTACAATGACGTGGGATAATACCCGAAGGAAGCTGAACAGCACACATGTAAGTACCCGCAATAACTTAAAAAAACAAATTATATATATATATATATATATGGACTGCACACTGCACTTTATTTATTTATCCAAGGCTCTTATTATGACTCTCTTCTCCAGCAGCTTCAAAGCCAAGTCTCAAGTGTTGAAATATTGATAAGAGTCCAGGAAAACACCTGTAATAATATTTTTCTGTGCTCTCCCTCATCTTATCACATTAAAATGTCCTTGAGAAGGAGTGTTTATACATTTCTCCCCAATTCAAATAAAGTACTTTCAAGCCTCTAGTTGGCAGTGTTGCAAGATCTCTTAATACTTTTTCCCCCCCCAGCCAGAAAGAAGAGTAATGTATACAAAACTCAGAGGAAAAGAAAAAACAAAAACAAAGGGGGCCTCTATCCTAAAGAAAATTAAAAAATCAAAAGAAGCATAAAAATATATATAAGAAAAAATTCAATCTGGTTACCTACAAAGTCACATTAAAGTCCTCGGAAAAAGAAGTAGTAAAGAAAGAATCCAAGCCTCAATTTGACATCACTTTAGAAAACGCCGCTCAAACAATTCCAGTCAAACAAAAATAAAGTCACAGGTTTCTTCTTTGTTCAGGATATCCTTTCAGGTCTCAACCAATTTACAATACAAAAGAAGTTTCTCACCCAGCCGACACACACTCGCTCCAGCCACTTTCTTTTCGGAGCTGTCCCGACTTCAGCAGCTTTGGAGGCTGCCTTTCCACCGCCAGCAAAAGGGCTTCTCCCGGATCAAACCAGAGATTTTGGGATATCTCTGGGATCCTGGGACTGTGCCCTTCACGATCCCTGTCTCTACGGGACGGTTTAGGTCCGTTAGGACCGACCAGGGGCGAAAATGTCAGCTGCGATCTCAGAGCCCCGAGATCGCAGCTGTAGCACCAAGACGAAGTTCCGCCTTCTCCCAACAGGATTGTTGACTTATCACCAGCCTATTCGGTATTTAGAAGGTGAGGGCTGGGCAACACAAGCAAATGACAGCTATTGACTTAAAAGCCAGCCATCAACACATCCCAACCAACATCTAAAAAACACATTAAACAGGCAGGATCAATTGTACACACAGAACAGCACAAACTCTGCTGGAGAGAAGTTCCCTGAATATGGGTTCTACTATGACTCCAAAAGCTCAGAAGACCAAGGAGACTCTGGTCTCAGTGACCAACCCAGATTGGCTCCTGCAACATTATCATGGGACACATATATTCATTTTTAGTGGTGTTGGAAAATTGTAGTGTTGGAAAAGACTCTTGAAATTTCCTTGGACTGCAAGGAGTTCCAATCAGTCAATCCTAAATGACATCAAACCTGGCTGTTCTTTGGAAGGAGAGAGACTGAAGCTGAAGCTCAAATCCTTTGGACACCGAATGAGAAGAGAAGACTTCTCTTCAGTTCAGAGTATATTCATGAACTAGAATAGCGCTTGGTAACAAGGTCAGCCAATGAATAGGCATAGCAACTAAATCAGTGAATGAGGACTGTTTTGGAAACTGAAACTAGAAGTAGCCTAGGCTTGGCTCTATAATAAGCTCTACAGCTCTGGATCTATGTGAAGCTTTGAGTCTGTCTATTGAAAATGAAACTGCTTCTATTCTCTGCTTGCCTGCTGAACTAAAGTAAAAAGAGAAACTAGCTTGCTTGCTGAAGACTGGAGCTCTGCTCTGAACTTGCAACATATATTTGTCTTGCGTTTGCTCCATGTTGGAGAAATTTGCGACTAGTTTATAAAATCTCCTTATTATGTTTATAAAGATGTTAAATGAAGCCTCAGCCATCTGTGTTTATTTTTCTGGGGCTGAATTAATGCTGCAAAACTGTTTGGACAAAAAAAATTTGACAAAAAAAATCAAACCCAACTTAGCAACATTTTTTTAAATAAAGGAAGAAAAAGACAGGGGATAAATTAGATGACTGTCTAGCAACTTAACTGTAACATTTGAAAATCTTCACCCTTGTCCCTTGTCAAAATAAAATCAAATTCATTGTTGACAAACAATATCAATAAACCAACTGTAATTTGATTGATTTCATCTTCCAAGGTATTGCAGTAATTATTTTAGATTCTTTTCCCAATCCATTGGCGTTTTTAACATCTTTTTAAATTCCAAATTTAAAGAATTTAAACAAACATCCCACTTACATCTTTAATACTTATTGATTGATACAGAGGTATTTTGAAAATGATGCTGATTTCAATCTAATGGATGACAATAATAGGCCAAGGTTAAATCGTACGAGTTGATTTTCCAGTTCCTGCAGTGCACCTCCAGCAGTACAGTGATTTCAACCTTTATCAAGTATTCTCTGAGGAATTCACCACTGCCAAAGCATTATGATGTTCTTATTGCATTAAGTTTATTTTAAAATTGTAGGGAATTAAATAGATGATAGAGACAGAGACAGGTTAAAAATAAAGAAATGGCACAAGAGAGAGATAGAGAGAGAAAGAGAGATGATAAAATGAGTCATCAAGTAGGTATCAACTCTTGGACACACCACAGAGATAGATTGCCCCTCCCCATAATTATTTGTCCCTAACCTGATTTTTCAGGTCTTCCAACAGTATATCTATTACCACAATAACTTGAGTCCATCCATTTTTCTGCTGGATATCCTCTTCTTTTTCCTTCCATGTTCCCCAGTCCTCTCCAGAGACATGGGTCCTAATATTATTTACCTGAAATAGGATAATTTGATCTTGATCATTTGTTAAGTTTCCATGGGTATCTGTAGTATTCTCAAGAGTTTTCTTCAACACAGGTTTTCAAAACTCATCAAAATTCAATATTCTTTCTAGCCTGCTTCTGATGGGTCTGAGTTTGATTGTTTTCTTGTAGATATCTCATTACCCAACTACGTAACATCATCACTGATGATATTACCTAGCTGGGTAATGAAACATCTGTAAGAATAACCAACCTAAGAGAACATAAGAGGTGGGTATTCAGCAGGTTCTGACCAGTTCTGGAGAACCGGTAGTGGAAATTTTGAGTCGTTTAGAGAACCAGCAAATCCCTAGTTTTGCTGACTGGAGCAAAACTGGAGCAAAACTGACTGGAGATTTTACAGTATCTTTCTCCTGCCAAACCCACCAAGCCACTCCCACAGAACCGGTAGTAAAAAAAAATTTGAATCCCACCAATGACAAGGACCCCAATCATTCAATCTCAAGCAACAAATATTATCTTCTATTGGTATCCTGCTTTTTTACAATCCCACTTTTGCTCCCATAGAATATCACAGGGAATACCATAACTTACACAGATCTAATCTTTGTAAATATAGAACATCACACATGTCTCAATCTTTCCAAGACCTTTATAGCTAGCCTACAAAGTTCTAGTTACAGGTGATTTCTTGGCTGGTTGTTCTTTTACTGCTATGGTTGATCCTAAAAGGCAGAAACTATCATTTCAATTATCTTCAATACATACTGGTAATTTTAATATATGGAATTATGTTTGCATTATTTAAAGCAATTTTCCATTTTACCAGGACAGTACTTTAAAACTCATTATTCTACAGTTTGCATAAGTGACTAATATAAATGTTATCAGCTGCCTTCAGCATCTCAAAAAAAAATTAATCTGGCATAGACTTTATGGTTAATTCCTCCATAACTGCCAACTACTGTGAACTTCAGAACTACCATTTGAATTTGGATCAAGCAGACTGAATAATAAATGTTTGTTGTGAACAGGCGGCCAAGACAACAATAACTCACACTCCATTTTTACTTTTGCAAAATTTTAAAAAGGGTTTTCTCAGGATGGAATTGGTGTAAAGTAATAATATTTTGAAAGATTCAGTTTTTAATCTTGGAATAGATTTATTTTTAAGGTCAGATTACCCTACTTTGAAATACTTTCATGGATCAAAGAATTAAAATTACAGCTGTAACCTAATCTTTTCAGCATTTTCCATGTATTACTTGCAGCATTATTTGTAAGTTCAGGTATGAAACTGATCTTTGCACAAGCAACCATCCCAGGATCTACCAGGGTTTCAATGGGGCTCAAACAGAGGTGGTATTCAGCAGGTTCTGACCAGTTCTGGAGAACCAGTAGTGGAAATTTCAGAGAACCGGCAAATACCACCTCTGACTGGCCCCACCCCCATCTATTCTCTGCCTCCGGAGTCCCAGCTGATTGGCTGGGTCTTCTTTTGTTGTCCTACACAGGAGAATGGAGCTGGAAAACAGATAAGTGGGGTGGGGAGGAACGGGATTTTGCAGTATCTATGATGACCCAGGGTGGGATACAAAATAAACACAGTCACAAAAAACAGGTAAAGCCCCTTTTATCCCTTTTATTCCTTCACTTTGCTTCCAAGCTCCAGATATCCTTGACTGGAGACAAAAAACTCCCACACGAACAGTTACAAGAAGGAGGAAATGCCATTTAAACTAAAAATGCCTATAAATTATAAAGAGTAAAAAAACAACACGAACCAGGCAAGATAAGGGCTTGAAGACGTCCACAGATATCAGAACACACACTAGGAAGGACGCCAAACTCAGAGAGGAACAATAAACTAGAGATATTTCCACGCTTTGTTTCCAGCACTTGCCCATACGCTTATCCAGTTGTCACAGCTGCAGCCTATGAAGAGGATCAAGGCCCTCTCCTTCCCCATAGATCATGTCTCTCCCTTATTCTTTCCTCCGTGCATGTCCTAGGATGGAGAGGGGATGGCCCTGGGTCCTCCTCTGACTGCCCAGTCGGCCTCTGCCCTTCCCCAGCCTCCACCACAGCCTCCGGAACCACACTTCCACTTGGCTGTTCTGCCTCTCCCTCAGAGTCAGTCTCCACCAGGGGCATGACAGTATCCTCCCCCTAGGAGTAGGGAGGGAATGGGGATTTTGCAGTATCCTTCCCCTGCCATGCACACCAAGCCACACCCACAGAACCGGTAGTAAAAAAAAAATTGAATCCCACCGCTGGGCTCAAATAACCCTCAAGCTGACCTCAGAGAGGAGGTGATTTCTGAAGTCCCTTATTCCAGCCAGTGACTGAAACTAGAATAAATGCCCAATCATACATCTGAAAGGTTTAGCACATTAAATTCATTTTTTTCCCCAACAGGTGATTTAATTCCTACAAAGAAAATCTCACAGGATGTGTTCATCCCTACTTGATATGCAGAAATATAAACTGCTGTTTCAAATCCGGTTGCTATTTTCAACTCTCAGGAGTATGATAGAGTTACTGAGAAGTAGAGAAGCGAAGTCAAGAAAGAAAAAAAAAAGATGATTTGCATGCTGATAAATAGCACCAAGGAGAACAAGAATCTGTTCTCTATCTTTGACCATCATTCATCAAATGTGGGACACGGGAAGAAGGTCAGCTGTGGCAAGCATTTCAACAGCCCAAGAAATAATTTTTCCTTACAAGTATTTATCTGGATGCCAATGTCAGAATCTCTTTTGGGGACCTTGCCAGAGATTCTGAGGCTAGCAGAATAGCAGAACAACAGAGTTGGAAGGGACCTTGGAGGTCTTTTAGTCCAACCTGCTGCTCTTTTTAAAAACTTCCAGTATTGGAGCATCCACAACTTCCACAAGTCCTTCTGCTGATTAATTGTTCTAACTGTCAGGGAATTTCTCCTTAGTTCTAGGTTAGTTCTCTTCTTGATTCATTTCCAATCATTGCTTCTTGCCCCGCCTTCAGGTGCTCCCATTTCTCATAAGAAAATATTTTTTCTTTCAGCAAGGCTCATGCTATCTCTGTATCTGATTCTATTCTTGCTCCCTAAGATCATTTTTTTCTGGTTAAGGAGACATCTCACATACTGTAAGTCCCTTCTCAAACCCTTCTAGTGTTCAGTTAAGGGCTTCCAAAAATCCAGTCATGATTAAATCTCACAGTGGTTTACCCTGAATCAAAAACAGAAACTTTCCAGGCAAGCAGTTCAGAGCGTAATCCAAGCATTGCTAAATGGCCTAAAATAAATTGGATTAGACTTTGAAGGCCTATATATTTGCTGGTCATCTGACATTCTTGGTGTTGTGTTTTGTTCATTTTGGTGAGTAGGGTATGGCAGGCTCCTTGCTGTCCTAACCAGCCAAATTAATGAGATTATCTTCCAGGGTGGCCAATCCATGAACACTATTGCAAACAGTTGACAAGTATCCACTCACCTACATCCAAAGAATATGCAGCTTCTGAGTTCCATCTTTCAAAATATGACCAAAAAACTTACTAATGGATTGTTTCTCTATCCCTCATTGACGTGTTTGCAAACACAAACATAATCTCTTTAGCAGCTCACTGGGTGATAAATGAGTTTTCAAATGGGAAGAGAAGAGTGTGATTTAATTAGCATCTAAGTAAATAAACTCTTTGATAAGAACATCACGGAAAAAACAACCTCTAGAAAGGAAGGAGTATTTTAAAAGATCCAGACATTATGTCATGCTCTCTTGGGGGGGGGGGGGGAGGGGGAAATATAGGCAGATGGAAATTTTGACACCTTTAAAGGGAAGGGGAAATGGCACAGAAATGTTGAGCTGCATACCGGATGTTACTGGAACTGGCAAAGTTACTGGCCATGTGGCCATTCTGAGGCTACAAAAGGCTACAAAATAGACCTCTGGAAGTTCTCCATTACAAACTGTGATGAAACCAAAATGACAGCTTGCATTACATAGATACTGCAATTACAGATAGTCCTTGACTTACAGCTCATCACTTAGCGATCCTTTGAAATTACGACAGGTCCCCCAAATCTACTTATGGCCCAGTTTTGAAATTATGACATCATGCCCCATAGTCATGTGACCATATGTTTGTGCTGAGCAACTGATCCATATTTATGGCCATTTGCAGCATCCCATGTGACCGCAATTTACAATGATTTTGCCAGAAACCTGTGTCTACTTCCAGCAAAAACCCGTCCTGACCAAGGCTTCCTGAGACCGTAATTAAACACACGCTTACTCCAAACAACTCTCTTTTTATTTCAATGCTGGGAATTATGTTCATTCCCAGCCCATAATGAGTCCCAACCAATCTCTCAAGATAAGCACCCACCTTTATTTCTTTTGAATTGCTGTCAAGTACCGAATTAAGTGTAAAAAGCCAAATGAAGTACAAAGTCCACACAAAGCTTCAAGGTTTAATCAGAACAGAGCGATCAACATTGCTTCCTGCAAAGGTTCCTGTCCCTTTGCTCCTCCTTTATATTTTATGGGGGCGGGAATCACCTCCAAGCCTTACTCCCAAGTTGTCCCTTTTGTCTTAACTGTACTTGTCTTCTGGCAGCTTTGTGCACACATGCACTGGGAACAGGCTCCCCTTGTTGCTCTGCCTCACTGTTGTCAGATTCTGGAGTCAGCACATAACTCCCAGATGGCCCTGTCCCATCTCTGTATCAGATGCAGGACCATCATCCAAGTCCTCCCCAGACTCCCAGACTGGCCCATGTTCCTCCCCGCTGTCCAACTCTGCTGCCGTCTCTGCAGGCTGCCAGCAGACAACAACAAAACCAGCCCGGAGCAAACAAAGGGTTCATTTAATGACTCTCATGTTTTCTTAATGACTATTTCATTTTCTTAATAATCACCATCAAAAAGATCATAAAATCAAGTTCTATCACACTGTGACCTTCTATATGACCATCATGACTTACGATCATAATTGCCAAGCTCATTTATGGTCATAACTTGAGGTCTACCTGTGTATATTTACATTGTGTGAGGTATAATAAGTCACAGTGTTTACATAACAATCTCATCACACTTGTCACCATTGCCCATCCCTCCCCCACATGGATGTCTAATTCCTTAAGATAGAAAAGAGGCTATTTTGTACCAGCTCAGTTTAAACCAAAAATATTCTGTTCTCCCCTATGGCTCTCTTGCAGTAACAATAAGTTTAGGTCAATAAGCCATGGGGAAAATTGTAACAGTGTGATTGAAAATGACTGAAAAAAATAAAATACTCCATCAAGACCTCATTGGAGAATCAAAATAAAAAGGAAGCAGTGAGAAGCAAATGAATTAAACTCCCTAGCAGATTTAATATGGGATTTGAAAATACTAATAAGGGAAAAGGCTAAGAAAGCTCATAAGATAGAGGTTATTATAAGGAGATGTCAAACCGAAGAATACAAACAAAGGAGGGCATTTCTCTCTCAAGGGAAAAGAAAAAAGCACAGTAAATGGGCCAACCAGATGATGAAGTGATGGCAGGATTAGGAAAACAGATTTTTAAAGAATCTCTGCAGTAAGTCTACCTTATTCACAACTTCAACCTACCAAAAACTCATCCATTTTTGTGTTCCAAATTCTTTTCTCCTGATTGTTGGTGGTGAGGATTTCTTTTTGCACAGCAGCTGCTAAGAGGTTTGCTGACTGACTGTTTCTATTTTTATTTTATAACATTTTATGAGATTATAGAATAAAATACAAAAATACAAAAGCAAATAGTAGGACCCAGTTGGAAGAGGAAGAGGAAAAGAGAAGTAAGGAAGAGAGGGCAAAAAGAAAAGAAGAAACATTGACTTCTGACTCCCTCTGTTCAGGGGTGGGATTCTACCTGGTCGGTCCAGTTCTATTGAACCGGTTGTTATGATTCTGCCTAGTTCGGAGAACTGGCAAATTGCACCACTGGCTGGCCCTGCCTCTCCCCTCCCTGCCCATTCCTTACCTGGCATCTGCACAATCCAACTTCCCTGTGTTTGGTAAGTTGCTAGTTTTCCTTCCGCCCCCCCCCCCCCCCCCCATCATCTGTTCTGATGTACCGGGAGATTTAGATTAGCTAGAAAGCAGGAAATAATTGGATTTCTTGCTTTTTAGCTAATCTAAAAGCAGAGCTGAACCTTCCTTAGGACTGAAGCTTCTATTTTTCAGTGCAGACTCAGCTAGCAGATTGCAGAATCATAGATCTCTAAGTGAATCTGTGATTCTGTGAGCAACTCAATCTCCCTGCCTGCTTTGCCTGATTTTGGGTTGCTCTTTTTTTATAAAAAAAATTCTTTATATTGTCAAACTATATATACCAAGCATCCCAGACTGACTAATGCACAGGTTCCTCTCTATCTTTTAACTCTAGAGTCAGTGTGTCCATTTCCACGCAGTCTAGAATTTTTCACACTTACGGCCATTACAACATCCCTGTGGTTGCATGATCGAAATTTGTATGCTTGGCAACTAACTCTGATTTATGATCATTGCGGTATCCTGATGTCACATGATCCCCTTTTTTGTGACCACCTGACAAATCAAGTCATTGGGGAAGCCAGATTTGCTTCTCAGCTGTGTTAACAACTTAACAACTGCAGTGATTTGCTTGACAACTGTGGCTGGAAAGATCACAAAACTCGCGTAATAAATGGTCTTGTTTAGCAAGAGAAATTTTGGGCTCAGTCACAATAACAAATATTTCCTGTATACAACTTATGATTGGCTGGGCCTAAACTGAAGACTTTAATGTAATGTTCAATTAACTACACTCCAGACAAGAATTTAAAGTGAAATCCAAGGTCATGGGATAGTTTGAAGATACCATAGGAGGGTTGGAGAGACAACACCAATCTTAAGGAACAAAGTCTACTTGTCATGCCCCTGTTGGAGTCTGAATCTGAGGAGGAAGCTGAACACTGAGAGGGAGCGGAAGTGTGGTTCCACTGGCTGTGGAAGAAAATGGGGAAGAGCACAGTCCAGCTGGGAAGAGCAGGGGGGAGGTAGAACAAGGGAGTTCAGAGGAAGACCCAGACCCACCCCCTCTTTATCCTACATCACACAGGGAGGAATGGAGGAGAGAACAACATGGGTTGCATGGCTTACAGGGGAGGAAAGGGCTCTGATTCCCTTCATTAGCCACAGCTGGGAAGACAGTTGATAAGAAAGGCAGGCTGCATGCGGCAGGCTGCTGGGAACAAACGTGAATTTATCTTGTATTGTCATGGCTTATCTGTGTTCCTGGTATTTTCCCAAATGTTTGAGTTTTGCCGTGCCTTCAAGTCTGAAATTCTTGCTCCTGCCTGCCAAACTAATTACTTCAGTTTGGCTTGTTTGGACTTTAAGTTACAGTTTATGTTGCTCATGTTTTGGATTTAATTTTCTGCAGTCAAAGGCTGTTCCTGGGAGAGTTTTTCTCGAGCCAGAAGGTAACATGGACATTGAGGGCTAAGTTGGAGATAATAAAAGGGACTCTTATTGCTTACCTGACTGTGTTGCCTTTGTGCCATGCCCCAGGTCATCCCACTGCCATTATGAAAAATCAACATGTTTCTCACAATGGGAATACAAGCAGTGCAATTTTACAACTGAGGACCACAATTTCTATTGCTAAGCCAGACAGTTGTTAAATGAGTCTTGCCTGATTTTATGACCTTTTATTTTTTTGGCTTTGTTGTGTTATTAAAGCACATCACTGCAGTTTTTAAGTGAATCAAATGGTTTTAAGCAAATCCTGCTTCAAAACCATCGACATTGCTTGTCAGAAGAACAAGAGGAAAGATCATAATTGGTGATTGCATGACCCTGGGTTGCTTCAATAGTTAACACAAGCCACTTGCCAAGTACCTGAATTTTGATCACATAACAGTAGAAACAGTCATAAGAGCAAGGACTGGCCACATAAGTCATTCTTTTCAGTGACCTTGCAACTTCGAACAATTGCTAAACGAATGATTATAAATTGAGGAGTACCTGTATTAGAAAAAGTTTTTAAAAGGGGTGTATGAATACATCCTATGACAGAGGTGTCAAACTCAATGTCTGCTTAGAACTGGCCAGCAGGACCGCCCTAGAAACAGCAAAGCATTGGCCTGTGATACCTCTGTGGCCCTCCCATGCTCCATTTCTGCTGTCAGAGGGTTGCAGGAGGCCATCGCAGCCAGAAACAGAGCTTGGGAACCCGTTTTTGCTGAGGGAGTACTCTGGCCACCATAGGCACCCCCAACATGAGTGACATAGAGCGGGCCACGCCCATCCTTGCCAAGCACCCTCAGCACCCCCCGAGGTCAAACACAACCCTGATATAGCCCTCATTGAAATTGAGTTTGACACCCCTGTCCTAGGAGGCTCTTGAAGTCACAAGATCTGAGCCTCCATCTACAACTAAATTAAAGGGCCTTTCTTTATTTGCTATTCATCATGAACATGTTGGTCACACCTTTCCCTATTGTGTGCTCACAACATTGTCTTCATATTATTCCCAACTCATGAATAAAACTCCCTTTTTACAACTCTGTAATCCCTTAATTTGGGTAGAATAAGGGCTACTGTTGTGGTGGCCTAGTGCAGTAATGGCTAACTTTTTTGTTGTCGCATGCCAGAAATTTTGTGTGCACATTTGCCTGCACTCATAATGCAATGCATATGTGACCCCTGCCACACCCTCCGGATGCATACACAACCCTCCCCATGACCTCTACGTATGCGCAGCAGATACCCAACAATCAGCTGCTGGGGGGCGCACGCATGCGCAGGGGGTCTACTCAGGGTGACAGCTTCCATACCGGCAGAAATGGTTCCATGTGCCAATTCGCCATCATGAGCCTTGTGAATAGAATAGAGTAGAGTAGAGTAGAGTAGAGTAGAGTAGAGTAGAGTAGAGTAGAGTAGAATAGAGTAGAGTAGAGCAGAGCAGAACAGAACAGAATACTTTATTGGCCAAGTATGATTGGACACACAAGGAATTTATCTTGATGAAATGTTCTCAGTGTACATAAAAGAAGAGATACATTCAAGAATCATAAGCAGGGGTGGGATTCAAATTTTTTAACAACCAGTTCTGTGGGCATGGCTTAGTTGGTGGGTATGGCCCACTCAACATTACTCACATCAAGGCACGGATCTTCTTGCCTGGCGTCTCATGATTGTGGGGATGCTGCAACAGTCATAAGTGTGAAAAATGGTTATAAGCCACTTTTTTCAGTGCCGTTGTAACTTTGAATGGTCACTCCATACGAGCAAAGTACCAGCAAAGGAGGGGAAAAAAACTTCAGAGACGTTCCTGAGACAGGAAGTCTACTCCTGCCAAGAATGTAATAAGAGTCAATGGAGAGGCAGTTTCTGTAAGCAACACCAGAATGTTTCCTTCCTGCCTTCCTTACAGGATTAGGCCAGTAATTTCTTCTAACAACCGGTTCTCTGAACTGCTTAGATTGTTAACAACCGGTTCTGGCAAAGAGGTGCGAATTGGTAGAATCCCACCCCTGGTCATAAGGTCTTACGCTTACAAAGATAGTCATATGGTACAATAAGTAATCAAATCATACTAGGAACAGTAATACAAATGGTTAAAATACAGGCAACAAAGTTACAGTCATACAGTCACAAGTGGGAGGGAATGGGTGATAAGGAGTGATGAGAAGATTAACAGTAGTAGTAGTACAGACTTTATAAAAAGTTGGACAGTGTTGAGGGAATTATTTGTTTAGCAGAGTGATGGCTTTCAGGAAAAACTGTCCTTGTGTCTAGTTGTTCTGGTGTGCATTATAGAGTTGTTTTGAGGGTAGGAGTTGAAACAGTTTATGTCTGGGATGTGAGAGGTCTGTAAATATTTTCACAACCCTCTTTTTGACTCATGCAATATGCAGATCCTCAATGGAAGGGAGGTTGGTAGCAACTGTTTTTTCTGCAATCCTAATTACTCTCTGAAGTCTGTGTCTGTCTTGTTGGGTTGCAGAACCAAACCAGACAGTTATAGAGGTTATACAGAGTTATAGTGGTGAAGACGCTCATCCCCCACTCAGAAGATTGAGAGTTCAGTCCTAGCTAGGAGCTGATGTTTTTCTCCTAGGACGCAAAGAAAAAAATATATATCCTGAACTCATGAATAAGACATGCTTAAAATCTCCTTATTGTTCCAGTGCTAAAGTAGTACTCTCACACCGATTCCAACTTCATCCCAAAACAGTCCTAAAGCACGTAAGGACAGCTAAAATTCATCACCCAGAACCTTGAAGGAAGTCAGGTGAGGCAGGATACGGACTGGCAGAGGGATCAGCCAATTTCACGCCAGGAATGTTTTGCCCATTCCAGGATATGAAAAGAGCACTTCAACTCATGGTGAGGGAAAAGCCCAGAAAAACTTCATGACCTTCCCTGAAGCTAATCTAATAAAAGAGGCAATGCTGTTTTCCTTTAAAATTCAACTCCTTCTGATCTGCCAGATCACAAATACCATGAGAATGGGCATATCTTGCACTGTACTATCATATACTATTAATATACAGGTGAAACTCAAAAAATTAGAATATCATGCGAAAGTTCATTTATTTCAGTTAATGCAACTTAAAAAGTGAACCTAATATATGAGATAAAATCACTATGCAAAGCAAGATAGCTCAAGCCGTGATTTGTCATAATTGAGATGATTATGGCTTACAGCTCATGAAAACCCCAAATCCACAATCTCAGAAAATTAGAATATTGTGAAAAGGTTCAATATTCTAGGCTCATTCTAATCAACCAATTAAGCCATAACATCTGCAAAGGGTTCCTGAGCCTTTAAATGGTCTCCCAGTCTGATTCAGTAGGAATCACAATCATGGGAAAGACTGCTGACCTGACAGTTGTGCAGAAAACCATCACTGACACCCTCCATAAGGAGGGAAAGCCCCAAAAGGTTATTGCAAAAGAAGTTGGATGTTCCCAAAGTGTTGTATCAAATCACATTAATAGAAAGTTATGTGAAAGGGAAAAGGGTGGAAGAAAAAGGTGCATAAGCAGCAGGGATGACTGCAGCCTGGAGAGGATTGTCAGGAAAGGGCCATTCCAAAGTGTTGGGGACTTTCACAAGGAGTGGACTGAGACTGGAATCAGTGCATCAAGAGCCACCACACACAGACGGATCCTGGACATGGGCTTCAAATGTCATATTCCTCTCGTCAAGCCGCTCCTGAATAACAAACAACATCAGAAGCGTCTTACCTGGGCTAAAGAAAAACAGACCTGGTCTGTTGCTCAGTAGTCCAAAGTCTCTTTTCTGATGAGAGCAACTTTTGCATTTCTTTTGGAAACCAAAGACCCAGAGTCTGGAGGAAGAATGGCGACGCACACACTGCAAGATGCTTGAAGTTTCCACAGTCTGTTTTGATTTGGGGAGCCATGTCATCTGCTGGTGTTGGTCCACTGTGCTTCATTAAGTCCAGGGTCAATGCAGCTGTCTACCAGGAGATTTTGGAGCATTTCATGCTTCCTTCCGCAGACGAGCTTTATGGAGATGCTGACTTCATTTTCCAGCAGGACTTGGCACCTGCCCACTCTGCCAAAAGCATCAAACCTGGTTCAGTGACCATGGAATTACTGTGCTTGATTAGCCAGCAAACTTACCTGACTTGAACCCCATAGAGAATCTATAGGGCATTGCCAAGAGAAAGATGAAAGACATGAGACCGAACAATGCAGAAAAGCTGAAGGCCACTATTTAAGCATCCTGGTCTTCCATAATACCTCAGCAGTGCCACAGGCTGATAGCTTCCGTGACACCCCGCATTGAGGCAGTAATTGCTGCAAAAAGGGCCCAAACCGAGTACTGAGTACATATGCATGCTTATACTTTTCAGAGGTCCGATATTGTTCGATGTACAATCCTTGTTTTATTGATTGCATGTAATATTCTAATTTTCTGAGATTGTGGATTTGGGGTTTTCATGAGCTGTAAGCCATAATCATCACAATTATGACAAATCACGACTTGAACTATCTTGCTTTGCATTTAATGAGTCTATCTCATATATTAGTTTCACCTTTTAAGTTGCATTACTGAAATAAATGAACTTTTGCACAATATTCTAATTTTTTGAGTTTCACCTGTAAGTGCATTCAAAAACTGGGGTTGGAAGTCTACAGGTTAAACATAGCCCCTGTCACATTCCGGTGTCCTGCATAAAGCAAAGCCAGCAACACTGGTCAATGTGATAATGTTTATTTGGAAACATGGACCTGGCACCAAGTGACCAACTAGAAAAGAATCAAAGTTTGTGCTACTGTGGTTGCTCCAACCCCACCTGCTTTACACCCGATAGCTTGCTTCTAATATGGCCACCACAGTCCAGCCATGCCCTCAGCTGCCCATCCTGGTTTAGCACACCCAACTCCTGGCTTCCACCCGCAATCCTACAATCAGTTTTCTTCCCATGATCTGACAAACAGCTGTTCTTTCGCGATCCGACAATCAGCTGAGTAAAGTCCGGAAGACTCATGGATGCAGGATCCTTGTAGTATGGGATGCAAGCTGGCAGCTCCTCCCTGCCAGGAAGGCAGTCCAGTGTGGCCATGCACCCACATCCCAACTGGCCACTCCTCCCCTGCTCAAATGGTGGCCCCGGGCCATCTGGCAGTCCGGGACTGATAGTCCCTTGAGTCAATTTTCACCAAATCGCCCCTCTCAGATTATTCCACCAAATATAGCAGCAAAGTGTTTACAGTTACTCCTCAGACTTAAAAAAGTTTGCATAGTGACCATTCAGAGTTAAAAAAAATGACCAATGACCATTTTTCACATTTATGACTGTCGTGGCCTCCCCATAGTCACATGATCAAAATTCAGATGCTAAGCAACTGGCTCATATTATGACAGAGGCAGTGCCCTGGGTCATGTGATCACCTTTTGCGATCTTTTGATAGGCAAATTCAATGGGGAAGCCAGATGCACTGAATACCATGTTACTGACTTAACAACTGCAGTGATTCACTTAGCAACTGTGGCAAGAAAGGTCATAAAATGGGAAAAAAAACCCACTTAACAAATGTTTCACTTAGCAAAATAATTTTGGGCTCATTTGTGGGCTACTGTTTTTTTAAAATCAACATCAATAAAATAAAGCCATTAAGTCTCTTATACTTATGTTACTAAAACAACAAATAGTACATTGCAATAATATCCTTCCTTCTCCAATAAGATCCTGCAATGCTGTTTCAAGTCCTTGATAGTTAAAATAATCTCTTTTTCCACCTCTTCAACTCCCTGCTGTAGAAAGTTGCTGCCTCTGTGGCTGAATGCAGACATTCTCCTTCTCGTTCAGCTATAAAATTAGAGCAATTTCTTGCATCACAATCATAGCTTGTTCGTTAAAGGGAAACAAGCCCAAGAACAAAGGTAGAATTGTTACACTTTCCTGTTCATAGGAAACCCAGTTGGCTGAAAAATATAATCACCCAAAAATGTGAATAGGTTTTTATTCTCCCACGAAGTGAAATCGCATTTGATAAGATTGTCTTGGGTCCTGTTGGGAAGTTGAGTGCAGTACACATTTTTGCAAAGAAAGAAATACTCTATCAGAAAAAAAGGAAAATACATTCACAGGAAGGAGGGAATTGAAAAGTCAAACTTCAATTTGCATTATTAACGGACAAAGCAAAGCAGAATTTATTAATTATGATAATCAGAATCTTGGTTCACCAACAGCCAGTCTCCCTGCAACAATCCACACAGAAAGGCTAATTCTATCATTTTGATTTTCACTGAAAAACTCACGTTGCTGACTGGAATTTTTCTGTAGCTCTGCCATTTGTAAATGTAGAAGGTTCATGAACTAACAAGGGTATGTATATTCCAACACATCTTAGTATATGAGCTCTAGTGGTACAGTAGTTAGAATGCAGTAATGTAGGCAAACGCTACCCACAATCTGAAGTTCAGTCTTGATGGTCTCAAGGTTGACTCAGCCTTCCATCCTTCTGAGTTTGGTAAAATGAAGAGCCAGTTTGTTGGGGGCACTAGGCTGACTCTGTAAACTGCCCACTATGGGGTGGTATATATGTCTACATTTTATTGTTATTGCTATGTTCTTTTCACTGTGGGGAATTTTGTGCATACTTTTCTGAAGGTCTGTAGAGATTCTCAATCATTCAGGTCATAGTTGTCCCAAAGGTGCTTTTTCAGGAGACAACTGGACTTCCTTGTTTTTTCTCTGAAAATGTTTTACTTTTCATCTTCTCAAGGAACTTCTTCAGCTCTGACAGGATGTTGGGGAATGGAAGGATTTATGTTCTTTGGTGACAGCTGGTCATTTGCATCCTTTTAGAGGGTCATTGAAGCACTTGGAGATTTAGCTGTATCCTCAGGGTCATCTGAGTAGTGATCCTGCTTGCAGACTACAGGAATCAGAAGCACTACTCAGATGGCCTTGAGGACACAGGTAAATAAAGATATAAATCCTTACAAGCTGAAGAAGATTTTTGGATCAGAAGTGAAACATCTTCAAAGAAAAACAAGGAAGTCCAGTTGCCTCCTGAAAAAGCACCTTTGGGACATACTTTTCTGGAGTTCATCCAGTTTGGCAGTGCTCCACCTCTCCCAAGTGGGAAGAAAAGTAACATGTGAACAGATTATTTTTGTCTAGGAACATCTGAAGAAGCATTTTTTCTGGATCTCAATTCTATATTAACTTCTTTCTGGATTAGATGAGCATTTAGCATCTTTGCAGACCAAATGGGCAAACCTAGAGACCAAAGTAGACAGTTGTCCATAGTCTTCTATCCTAGGCCTTTTCGAGCATTTAAAATTGGCAACTGGCAACCAGCAACCAACTCAAAGCTTGGAGAATGTTTTATAAATTGTGGGGTCCTTCAAGATTTCTGAACGTGGTTGTTTTATTGTGGACATTTCATTACCCAGCTAGGTTTTATCACTTGGAAACCTGACAATAACATCATCAGTGCTAAAGCGAGTAGGGAACTTCTAGCACTGATGACATTATCTAGTTGGATAATGATGTTATCTATTTGGCTGCAAGAAAGCAGCCAACCACAGAGAGCACCAAAGACTCTACAGTTTAGCCCTGAGCTACAAATATTCTCTTCTATTAGTTTATAAATTGCATGATCCTATTCTTGAAAACACATCACCCTTCAACAATGTTCACAGTCTGCAACATGTGTCGCTTGTAAGCAATGGTGGGATTCAACATTTTTACTACCGGTTCTGTGGGTGTGGCTTGGTCGTGGCTTGGTGGGCATGGCAGGGGAAGGTTATTGCAAAATCCCATTCCCTCCCCACTCCGCTAACCAGCTTTTCAGCTCTGTTTTCCCATGCAGGGCAACAAAAGAAGACCCAGCTGATTAGCTGGGACTCAAGAGGCAGAGAATAGATGGGGGCGGGGCCAGTCAGAGGCTGTATTCGCTGGTTCTCTGAACTACTCAAAATTTCTGCTACCGGTTCTCCAATGGTGCTGAATACTACCTCTGCTTGTATGGTGGAAAAGAAACTGGAAGAGAATCCATTGCTTGGATCCAGCTTTTATCAGAACCTCCTGCAGCTTTCTTAACAGCTAGGTTGACCTCCAGCTGAAAAGAATCCCAGTCTGCATTGGAAACTTCAATGACAACTTAATTTGTGAAAGGAACGAGGAAGTCAGCAAGTTGTATTTTCCAGTCATGGTTCTGTGAGGATAGAGGACATTAGCCTATTAATCAGCTTTTAGGATTATAGGAGGAGTAGGAAGAAAATCAATTTTGATCAAAGTGAGGCAGTCAAATGACTGATGTGCCAATTTTACTTTATCCACTTACTACCTGAGAATATCAAGGCGACTTGTTGCTTTAATCCCTCAAAGGGATTTCCTTCCGTAGGAATAAGGAACATGAAACATTTCGACACTGTCCTATAAAGAACTTCTAAAGATGAAAGCAAGATGTTGAAATAAAGATGCCATTTCCTTCTACCATAATCTTTGTGGGCCTTACAGATATCTTATTTATGATAGCTTTGTGTACATTGATATTTTTTAATTGTCAGTACAACAGAGTTTTTGAAAGACAGCTCATCTCTGTTGTTACTTAATTTTTTTAATTAGATGCTGAGACTTCACTTGGGGAATATCAACTGCCTTATCCTAAGGTTGCTTTCTTCAAAAATTTTTATGCCTTTGCATAGCAGGAAACTTTAAAATGTGCAGAATGAGGTGAGAATGAGAATATTAGATCTGTCAACTTTGACCAACTTTGGTCAAGGCCATCCTTGTAGAACTAGACTTTAGACTGGAAAATTGAGGGCATTTCATGCAAGTTGTGTTTGACTTAGGAAAGAATGGGAAGATGGCCTAGAGAGGTGAAACTCTCACCTCACAATCAGGAAGTGGTGAGTTTAATCCTAAAATAGTGGCCAATATTTCTCTCTCTGGGCACTTCTAGTCTGCTATGAACTCTATGTAGGCATCAGGAAGGGCACTCAACTAGTAAATGTTTGAGCTCCATTCAGTCACCCCAACTCCACCCCAATACAAAGGATTACAAGGTCATTAAAAGAAAAAAAACTGTTTCATTTATTACCTCAAGTAATTACCATTGTTAAGCCAGGTAATTGTTAAATGAGTTGAACCTAATTGTATGATTTTTTTTGTTAAATGAATCATATGGTCATTATGCAAAGCTGTCTTCACCCATTGACTTTGCTTGTTTGTCAAAAGCTGGCGAGGAAAGCTGCGAATGATGAGGATACAACCCCAGGACACTGTAACTGTTGTAAATAATTGCCAGTTTGCCAACTGCCCAAATGTTGATCCCTGACCATGGAGACAGTTACACATCTGACCTTATAGTTCAACCTTTTTCAGTGTGATTGTAACTTTGAACAGTTGTTAAATGAATGATTTGAAATCAAAGGCTACCTGTATTTGCCCAAAACTCACTTGAAAGTAGCGTGTATTTCACTTTATCCAAATAAAAACTGATGGGCAGCCTTTCCCATCTTGTTGACTTTCAACTTCTACCAACTCTTGCCAAAAAGAACTAACAAGAAAAAAAGATGGTAACGCCATTCTATACTCTAGCAGCACCTCAATGATGGAAGATAAAAGGTAAAGGTAAAGGTTTCCCCTGTCCAACTGTGTCCAACTCTCAGTTTTTTAGCCAAAGGAACTAGCATTGTCTGAAGACATTTCCATGGTCATGTGCCAAGCATTACTATGCAGAAGCACACAGACCACTGTTATCTTCCCAGCAAAGTGATACCTATTTATCAGCTCTCATTTGCCTACATTCGAACTGCTAAATGGGCAGAAGCTGGAGCAAGTTGGGGGACTGGAGGCAAAAACACATGAAGAATGATTACAGGAACTAGGCATGGCTAGTCTAGTGAAGACAAGGACCAGGGGAGACATGATAGCAGTCTTCCAATATTTGAGGCGCTGCCACAGAGAGGAAGGGGTCAAGCTATTTTCCAAAGCACCTGAAGCAGAGGTGGTATTCAACAGGTTCTGACCAGTTCTGGAGAACAGGTAGCAGAAATTTTGAGTAGTTTGGAGAACTGGCAAATTCTACCTCTGACGGGCCCCGTACCCATCTATTCTCTGCCTCCCAAGTCCCAGCTGATCGGCTGGGTCTTCTTTAGTTGCCCTGCACAGGAGAATGGAGCTGGAAAGCAGGTTAGTGGGGTGGAGAAGGAATGGGATTTTGCAGTAACCTTCCCCCAGGAGTGGGGTGGGAATGGAGATTTTATAGTATCCTTCTCCTGCCATGTTCACTAAGCCACACCCACAGAACCGGTAGTAAATTTTTTTGAATCCCACCAATGACCTGAAGGCCAAACAAGGAATAATGGATGGAAACTAAACAAGGAAAGATTCAACCTAAAACTAAGCAGAAAGTTTCTGACACTGAGAACAATCAACCAATGGAACAAAAGTTGCCCTCAGAAATTGTGAGAGCTTCATCACTTGAGATTGGACTGCCATTAGTCAAAAATCATGGAGGGTCTACTCCTTGGGCAGGGGGTTGGACTAGATGATTACAAAGTGCCTTCCAACTCTGTTATTCTGTTAAGTAACGGGAACTCAACCTGTCGAGTCCAGCTCAGAAGCTCAGTGTCTTTAACCACTAAGCCATCACACCCATTAATAATTGAAGAGGGACCCCTTGATAGAACTGACCACAGAAGGATTTGCATTTCCATCACTTTAATGGACAGAGAAATGAGGTGAATGAATCTCCTGAAAATCTCCGAAGAAAAAGAAATTATCTGGCAATCTCCAAGAATTAGGATTCCTAATTGCCAGATTCCTAAACTGCTCCTGAAAAAGCCCCATGGGAAAAATTTGGGTTGTTTATAAGATTTATTGACTGAGATGTTCAAAAGGGACTGGCTTGATGTCTTCCCTTAGGATTCAACCAACTGTTAAAAGTTGATAAAGCTCGAAGAAAAAAAAAAGGCAGGCGTGTGAATGCATGAGTTAGTTTCATTTTCATCCAATTTGCATTTTTGTGACATCGTCAAATTCAGTTGCTATTTTCTTCTTTAAAGGCCGTGTCACACTGGCCGATGGAGGCAAAACGTTTGTAAAAAAGACACAGCAGATGAGAAAAATGTTCCATCCATTGTTATCCGCTCTCAAAAGTGCCCCGAATTTGCATAACCAGAGCGGACAACATGGAAAGGAACAGATGGGGGGAGGACATAGGGCGGATGGAAAGCGGATGCTCCACAGAAGCCTAGCGGATGGGAGTGGATGGCACATCCGCAAGGCTTCCGGGGGAGCACAGCAAAGCGGACACAGAACGGAAAGAGCGAATGCAGAGCGGATGCCAAGCGGATGAAGCGGATGCACAGCGGATGCAGAGCAGATGAAGTGTATGCAGAGCGGAAGCCTAGCAGATGCCTAGCAGATGCCTAGCATTCACTGCGCATGCAGAGAGGATGCATTGCATCAGCCCCACAGATATAAAAGGAAGCAGCTCCCAAGCAGGTCACCATTCAGAGGAAAGACCTGCTTCCAGACATAGCTTGCCAGCCAGCCAGCCAGCCAGCCAGCCAGCCAGCCAGCCAGCCAGCAACCCAACAACCATGGGGAAGAAATGGAAGCCTCTGCCATCTGCTGCCATCCCTGGCAAGAGGGACAGGGCCACCCTCCCACCCCCTGGCCCTGACTCTGCTTCTGCTGGGGCTTCTGTTGCCCGGGCTTGATCTTCTGGTGCTGGTGCTTCTGCTGGTGCTTACTCTGCTGGCGCTGCTCCTGGTGCTGAGGCTTCTGCTGGGGCTTACTCTGCTGGCACTGCTCCTGGTCCTGCTGGTGCTCCTGGTCCTGCTGGTGCTCCTGGTCCTGCTGGTGCTCCTGGTCCTGCTGGTCCTGCTGGTCCTGCTTTTGCTGCTACTGTTGTTGTTGTTGCTGCTGCTGCTGCTACTGGTATGGAGGAGCAGCCCCTACAACCTCGAAGCCCCTCTGATAAGGGCCCATATGGCCCTGCCAAAGGGAGGAAGAGGCAGACGCGTGAACGGGAGAGGAGGCAATACAACATAGAAGAGGAACATGAGGAGGAGGTGCTGGAGTGGCTGAGGGAGAACGAGTATCTATGGCGGAAGGGACACAGGCTCTATCGAGACACCAAAAGGAAGCAGGCTGCTTGGAGAGAGAAGGCAGAGAGCCTGGGCTACACTTCGGAGGTGCTCCTTGGCTGATGGAAGCATATGCACACCTGGTACGGAAAGCTGCACCTCAAGAAATCTGGCCAGGCTGCGGTCAAGCTGACGGACAGAGAGACCTACGTGATGGCCAAGTGCAGCTTATTGGAGGGTGAGATCCGCCACCGAGGAGCAGCCCCTCTCACAACCTTCTCTCTCTGGCAGCCTGCTGACAGCCAGTCCTCTACTGGCAAAGAGTCAGCTCCTGTGTCCAGGCAAGTATCTGTGAAGCGTGCCATGATGGAGACCCCCCCGACAGCTGCACTACCCATGGCGGAGCGTGTGGAGGACCCCATGACGCAGTGGGAGAAAGGAGATGGCACTTCCACCACAGCCCAACGCACATCCACCCCCAGCTCCACCTCCACAGAAAGGCAGAGAGGCAGACCAGAGGGGCAGAGCCACACTGTCCAGCTGGACATAAGAGACACCATCAGGAGCAGCGTAGATCTCCTCTCTCAGCTGGTACACACCGACGCCCCATCCTCCAACCGCACGCCCTTCCTCACCTATGTGAACCAGACCCTCATGAACATGTTGGAACCCCAGTACCAGGTGGTGAAGGATAGGATCACCGATCTTCTTCACAACCCTCCAGACCAAGATGAACCTGCTCCCACCCAGTCCAGGCCTGCTCCTCCACCCCAGGTGATGTCACTGCCCTTCCAAGGCATTCCAGAGGCCCTACCATACCAAGGCCATGGCTACCAGGAGGTCCAGCAGCACAGGCAGCCCTTCCCAGTCCAGGCACAGGTACATCGGATGCCACCGGTGCCACTGACGCCACCGATGCCACCCACGCCACCGATGCCACCCACGCCACCAATGCTAGCCATGCCACAGATGCCACCCATGCCACCCATGCCACCCATGCCAGTCCTCATCCAGCTGCAGACCAGACAGCCCCACTACACTGCTCCTTCCTCCACCCCAAAGCCAAGCCCGGCCTCAGTACATCTGTCATCAGTATTGGGGCTGACACCCCATGGCATGGAGGAAGGGGCTCTCAATATCACGGGGCTGAGCCAGCTGTCTGAGAGCTTCCTCAACACACTGTCCCCTGTTGTCCTCTCGGGGCCAGGCACCCCAGTGGTGCTTCAGACCAGCACTCCAGCAACAGCCACCTCCACAGCACCTGGACCCTTCAGCCCTGATACTGGGCACACCTCCAAGGGACCAAGAAGAGTGCCAGGGACTGGGTGGCTACCTGTTGACTTTATTTTTGCTTTGGACACTTGACTTGTGTCATTTTTCTTTTACAGCTTGTTATTAACAAAGATTATCTTTGCTTCACACACTTGCTTCATTTATTTTAGTCAATAAAGTCTTGGTGGAAACTTTTAGGAATGGTTTAAGCCTTTGCATGCTTGTGGGATGGGTAAGGACAGCAGTGGGATGGGCAGGGATACCTTTGAGATGGGTAATAGTTGTGGGATGGGCAGGGATACCTTTGGCTTGGGTAATAGCTGTGGGATGGGCAGGGATACCTTTGGGATGGGTAATAGCTGTGGGATGGGCAGGGATACCTTTGGGATGGGTAATAGCTGTGGGATGGGCAGGGATACCTTTGGGATGGGTAATAGCTGTGGGATAGATAAACTTCCAGTGCAAGCATAATGAGACTGTATGGTCCACCCTCCCAGGTGCCACACCTATGGCCCTTTATTATCAATAACAATGTAATCAATCATCCACACATGTCAACATAAACACAACTCTTTATTAAGTGCCTTGTTCATTGTAGGCCCACCCAACATACATGGCCCAATCTCATCAGTGTGATGAGACAGGCTGAAGGAAGCATCCATTAATGATCTATCATCCTGTCTTGCCACTCTACTGCTCCAGCTGGGGAGTTGCACCAGTGTCTCAGGAGGTTGCGCTGCTTCTTCCCTTCACGTGAAGCTGTTGGGGCCTTACACATCCTTAGTGTCTATCAGGTTTCGCCCTTGCCTCCATTCCCCAGGCTACATGTCCCCATTGCCTTGTTGGAGGTCCACGAGCCTGTTCTGCAACACTGGGTAGTGGGTGCGCATGAGATTGTGCAGGATGCAGCAAGCTTCCACGATTCTCCTCACAGTCTCTGGGCGATGCTGCATGGTGGTGAGAAGTACCTGGAACCTGTTGGCCAGGATGCCAAAGGCGTTCTCCACCACCCGCCTTGCCCTGGACAGCCTGTAGTTGAAGATCTTCTCTTCACGGGTGAGGCATCTGGAAGTGTAGGGCTTCATGAGGTAGGTTCTGAGGGAGATGGCGTCATCCCCCATGATGAAGTAGGGCACATCTTGCGTGTCGTTGGGCAGGGGGTCTGGATCTGGGAAGCCCATGATGAGGTTTGATTCCAGCCCCTCCTTGAGGTCACTGGCATTGTATACCTGGGCATCTGAAGCTGACCTGTTGCCTGAAGCAGCGATGTACATGAACTTGTAGTCAGCATCGACCATGGCGAAAAGGATGATGCTGAAGAAGCCCTTGTAGTGGAAATAAGTGGACCCCGACTTGGCTGGAGCTTTGCAGGCCACATGCTTCCCATCCATGCCTCCAACAGTGTGGGGGAAGCTCCACTTCTGATACCACTGCTCTGCAACTTTCTTCCAACCTTCTTCAGTGGAGGGGCACTGGAGGAGCTCCTCCAGGTATTCTTCGTTGATGGCCTGCACCACTTCTCTGACCATAATGCTGATGGTGCTGTGTGGCACCCTCCAGCCACACTGCATGCTCCTGTAGGTGGTCTCTGAGGCCAGGTGGCGCAGAGTCAGTGCCATCTTGAGCCCAGGGTCCAGGCTGGGCTGGAAGTTGGTGCTCTGCTTGGTCAACCTGGGTCTCAGCAGCTCCACCACTTTGTCAAACATGGCTGGAGGCATCCTCATGAAGTTCTGGAATGCACGAGGGTCTTCGTTCCTCAGCTCCACCATCAGCTTGTTGTACAGTCCATACTCTGCTCTTCTCCCGATCCATCTTCGGACCCAGACACTTCTTGGCTGCCTCCTTTTCTTCCTGTAGAACAGTTGAAAGAGCCTGTAGATGGCTTCGCACTGTTGCAGAATAATGGTGGCTACCAAAAGGAGTGTGTTACAATCCATGGTGGACATGACTGGATGCTGTGGAAGAGCAAGAGCCAAATGAAGGCTGCAGAGGTCTGCACAGCAGGGCTGCTGGACTGAAAGTGAGATCCAGGTGAGTTCCTCCCCCTTTTTATCGGCAATATAAGTTTTCCGCTAGGTGTCCTTTTGCATCCTCTAGGCATCCTCTAGATATCCTTAATATCCGAGATACGTCCCCTCTGCGAACGTTTTTTCCATTTTAAATGCTTTCTTTGCAAGCTGCATCCGCTTTCATCCTTTCTCCCTCCGTGCTACTAATGCTGCGCGTCTGTTCTGCATCCGTTTTGCTTCCTCCCTGTGTCCGTTTTCTGCTGGAGCGGATTTGAGTTGCACGGATGCGTAGCAGATGCCTAGTGGATATAGCGGATGAGTAACGGATGACAACGGATGTAGAACGGATGTTCCCCGTATGCGTTGCGGATGCAGAACGGACGCGTTGGATACATTTTCTGCTCAAAAAGTTTTGAGCAGCTCAAAACTTTTTGAGCGGATGGAACCTCAGTCGACAGATGCTGCATTGATAGAGAGGATGAAAAACGGAGTCAGTGAGTACAGAACAGATGAATCACGTTAACCAATGGATGGCAAGTGTTTCTCTCCGTTTTACATCCTCTTTCCATCCATTGGTGCAGTGTGACATGGGCTTAAAGATTTTTTCATTAAATTTGAGCTACAAATTTAAAAGTGTAAACGTTGGTGAGTGTATGTCACTCATATATTTGTATATATACACATATAAAGTGTATGTCATTTGGTGTCCATTTCTCTAAGCTGATGTATTTTGTTCACATTTGTTCAGACAAATTCTTTTGACATAATAGATTTGTGTACATTATTTTCATCAACATATGCTATTTTGGACAAAATTTCCCCTATTACACCTTTTGCATTGTTGCCTGGAAAATCTGGTGATCTGGGAATATGGGAAAATACTATATTAAAGTTGCATTAAGATTTAAGATGCAAAATTGGGCTGGTTCCCATTCAAATGCAAATAAAATAAGCTTCTCCCCTATTGCTAAAGGTGACCTTCATTCAGAAATTAAAAAACCTTCTTGAAGACAAGAGGGTTCAAACACTCTTCAAATAATGTTTTAAACAATTGTTCTTAGATTTTGTGTGGGGGTATTGATATCATGAAAAGCCCTGGTGGTGCAGTGGTTAGAATGCAGTACTGCAAGCTAACTCTGCCCACTGCCTGGAGTTCAATCCTGATGGGCTGAAGGTTAGCTCAGCCTTCTTTCCTTCTCAGGTCAGTAAAAGGAGGACCCAGATTGTTGGGGACTTTGGAAACCACTTAGAGAGGGCCATAAAGTACTACGAAGCAGTATATAAGTCTAACTGCTATTGCTATCATAAGAAGGTTGAGAGCCATAAGTTGCATATGATTTAGTGCTGTTTATCCAAAAGTCCCTTTTGATTTCATATTAACACACTATTGGGGGAATATAATACTAAATAATAATAATCACTTATCCATTTTTGACATATTTTCATATTTTATTCTAAAACTGAAAGAATGGAAACAGCATGCTGCTTTGTGATCTGGATTTAATGATATATTTAATGATTACATTTATTTTATATTGTATGCATTTACTTTAATCTTGTTCTCACTCTCTCTTGGCTGTACAATACCTGATGTATTATTGTTGTTTGTTAGACATTGCTAACAACAGTTTCAAAAAAACAGGGAAGGGTAAAAACACAATAAAAGCTAAGCACTCCCAAGTCATCTACCAGTTTGAATTAATTTTGTCGGTTCATCTTCCCCTTCTACTTCTTTTACAGTGCTTTAAAATCACTCAAGTTCTTCTTGATGCCTGCAAAAATGAATCAATGGTTTAAAAACCAAGGCCAAACAAGCATGCAAATCTATGGCTCATTTCTCTGGGAGATCATGAAACAAGGAAGCCAGAAATGTTGTTTCAATCTTCCATCAATGATCCCTTCCAATTATTACCAACAGTAGCTTTTGTTTCTTGAACATCCTTAATCTCTAGAGGCTCAGTAGCAGCTCCTGGTGAGGGTTAATCAACAGCTTTCTCCTTGTAGACACTTACCGATATGATAGATCCACCTCCTTCTTCTTGCTGAGCTGTAAAAGCAGGCAAAGAATAAAGTATCCCATTGCTAATATAAATTACAAATGCCTCCTTTGGAGAGGCCAATTAATTAATTTCCCCTGAAAAGTACAACATTCTTATTCTCAAGGGTTTCCAGTACATAAAAGAGCCTCTCTGCTACTTCCAGACTCTTCAGTGCTTTCTTCATGGATTTTAACTGGAGATCTGCTTGGCTCTGGCATTTTGATCAGAGGTGGTATTCAGCAGGTTCTAACCAGTTCTGGAGAACCGGTAGTGGAAATTTTGAGTAGTTCAGAGAACCGGCAAATCCCACCTCTGACTGGCCCTGCCCCCATCTATTCTCTGCCTCCTGAGTCCCAGATGATTGGTTGGGTCTTCTTTTGTTGCCCTGCACAGGAGAACAGAGCTGGAAAGTAAGTTAATAGGATGGGAAGGGAATGGGATTTTTAGTAATCTTTCCCCAGGAGTGGGGAGGGAATGGAGAGTTTACAGTATCCTTCCCCTGCCACACCCACCAAACCATGTCCACCAAGCCAGCTGTTCAGCTTCCTTCGGGTATTATCCCACATCATTGTAGTGCTTTTAAAGTTGTAGCAATGTTTCAGCAGAATCTCATCTGCCATCATCAGGCTTCTGTATTGAGTTTGTATGTGGGTCAGGGTCTCACAGTCGTTGGTTTTAAAATTGAGGCTAGCCTATTGCTGTGCCAGGATGTTTTTTTTTCTACATCCTGATTGGTTGGGAGTCTTGATCTGTGTTTATTGTTCTTGGAGTTTGTTTGATTGGTTTTTCTGGTTTCTTCTGTCTGTTTTGTGGCTTTGATTGGCTGGCAACACTCTGCTCCTGCACTGGAGGCTTTCAGTGCAGCTTGGCTTCGTGTGAAAGGACGGCTATTATCTATTAGGAAGCCAGGTTTCATCTGGGTGCCTGGTTGGGGTGTGTTTGAGCTGGAGGTATCAGAGGGAGTCTGTTTGTGCCCAGGTGTTTGCCTGGCTTGTGGTGTGGAGATCTTTCTATTTGAGAGTGCAGGATTCCCAATGATTGACAGTCTGGTGGAATCATCTCTTCTATTCATGCTTTCAGGTCTTTTTTCAATCTCTATGGTTTCTCTGATGATTCTGTGGCTGGGGTTTTCTATAGTGGCCAGGGTTTTAGTGCCATTGAAGTTGATGTTGTGACCTGTGGTTTTAACATGACTCCAAACCAATCAGGATGGAGAAAAAAACATCCTGTCACAGCAATAGGCTAGCCTCAATTTTAAAACCAACGACTGTGAGACCCTGACCCACATACCAACTCAATACAGAAGCCTGATGATGGCAGATGAGATTCTGCTGAAACGTTGCTACAACTTTAAAAGCACTACAATGACGTAGGATAATACCCGAAGGAAGCTGAACAGCACACATGTAAGTACCCGTGAAAACTTAAAAAAACAAATATATATATATATATATATATATATATATGTGTGTGTGTGTGTGTGTGTGTGTGTGTGTGTGTGTGTGTGTTTTTAAGTTTTCGTGGGTACTTACATGTGTGCTGTTCAGCTTCCTTCGGGTATTATCCCACGTCATTGTAGTGCTTTTAAAGCTGTAGCAACGTTTCAGCAAAATCTCATCTGCCATCATCAGGCTTCTGTGTTGTGTTCGTCTGTGAGTCAGATTTTCACAGCCATTTCTATTTTAAATTTGGGGCTAGCCTACGCTGTGCCTCAATGGTTTTTTCTTCATCCTGATTGGTTGGGAGTCTTGGTCTGTGTTTATTGGTCTTGGAGTTTGCTGTGTTCTGCTTGATTGGTGTTTCTAATATCTTCTATCGGTTTTGTGGCTTTTTTTGTCTTGATTGGCTAGCAACATTGTGTTCCTGTATTGGAGGCTTTTAGTGCAGCTTGGCTCCAAGTAAATGGACGGCTATCATTTATTAGGAAACTAGGTTTTATCTGGGTGCCTGGCTGGGGTGTGTTTGAGATGGAGGTATCAGGGGGGATCTGTTTATGTCCATGTGTTTGCCTGGCTTGTGGTGTGGAGATTTTTTTGTTTGTGAGTGCAGGCTTCCAAATATTTGACAGTCTGGTGGAATCATTTCTTCTATTCATGCTTTCATGTCTTTTTTCAATCTCTATGGCTCATCTGATAATTCTGTAGCTGGGGTTTTCTGTAGTGGCTAAGGTTTTGGTGCCATTGAAGTTGATTTTATGACCTGTGGCTTTCATGTGTTGGACTAGTGAGGAGGTATGTTCCAGCTTTTTTACTGCATTTTTGTGTTCATCCAGACGGGTACTTAATCTTCTATTGGTCTGTCCAATAGAATGTACTAATCTACAAAAAAACAGATGGCACACTAGGAAACACCATATACCAGAAGAAAACACACACTAACCACTACCTCAATGCCCAATCCCACCACCACCCAGCACAGATAAACTCCATGGCCAAAACACTAATCACCAGAACCAAACGCCTGGCAGACAAGACACACATAAAGATTGAACTATGCACCCTGACAGCTAATGGCTTCCATAAAAGCAAAATCACTGGCTTGATCCATAAAAACACATTGAGACATAATGGAGACTTAGAAGATGAACAGACCTATGGAACAGCTGTCCTGCCCTACAAAAGAGGTACCACAGACAAAATCAGTAAGATACTACACAGGCATCACATCAAGACTGCCTTCAAAACAGACAGAAATATAGCAGCCATCCTAAGAAACCCCAAAAATAAAATTGACCTGGAAAACCAAGGCATATATGAAGTCCCCTGTGCATCAAGCCCTGCCACATACATTAGACAGGCCAATAGAAGAATAAGTACCCATCTGGATGAACACAAAAATGCAGTCAAAAAGTTGGAACACACTTCCTCACTAGTCCAACACATGAAAACAACAGGTCATAGCATCGACTTCAGTGGCACCAAACCAGATCTGAAAGCATGAACAGAAGAGATGATTCCACAAGACTGTCAATTATTTGGAAGCCTGTACTCAGACTTCACTCTGAGGTTTTTGTGGGTATTTGTATGTGGATCCTTGGTAATTCAGATTTTCTCCCACGTAAAATTGGAAATATCTAGGCAACGTTTTGATGAAATCTCATTCGTCATCTTCAGACTTGTGTCTTCAGCTTTGTGCTTCTCAGAGTCATGTGAGCTTGCAGCTGCTTCTTCCTTCTAATTAACAGTTAAAAGGTAGTCACTGGCAGTTAAAAGAAGAAGCAGCTGCAAGTTCACATGAATCTGAGAAGCACAAAGCCAAAGACACAAGCCTGAAGATGACGAATGAGATTTCGTCGAAACGTCGCCTAGATACTTCCAATTTTACGCGAGAGAAAACCCGAATAACCAT
>BLBF01000002.1:13527428-13538971 GCA_015471245.1 Laticauda colubrina
AGAAGAAGCAGAAGAAGAAGAAGAAGAAGAAGAAGAAGAAGAAGAAGAAGAAGAAGAAGAAGAAGAAGAAGAAGAAGAAGAAGAAGAAGAAGAAGAAAAAAGAGAGAGACAGAGAGACAGACAGACAGACAGACAGACAGACAGACAGACAGACAGACAGACAGACAAACAGAGAGAGAGAGAGAGAGAGACTAATTTTGAAAATAGAATGATGTCCTCGTAGGAATTTGCATCATTTAAGAGTCTCTGACATTTGACATTAGATCTTTGAGCTCAATGCCTCCATTTTTCCAGCAAATGTTTGTGGGAAGGTTGATAGATTTTTTCCAAAGCAAAATTACTTGTTTCACATTGAAAGTCAGCAAGCATAAATTTACCTCTGAGAGTTATGCCTGCATCATACGCTTACAAATTCACCCAAGGAAGCACAATATCCTTCTTTATCACCAATAAGGGGGCTGGAGCATCTGTCAGCACCCTGACATTAAATTATAAGAAATGTTCAAAAAGCTGCAGAAATTTCATGACCGCACAAAAAAATGTCTGCAGACTGCCTGTACATAGATCACTCCTTCCTGGCCATCTCCCAGTTGGACTACAAATAGTTCTTGAATTATGCCCACATTTGAGCCCCAAATTTCTGTTGCTAAGCAAGACAGTTGTTAAGTGAATTTTCTTCAGTGAATTTTGCCCCATTTTAAAACCTTTCTTGCCATAGTTTTGTCAGGTAATTGCGCAGCTGGTGTCCAAATGAAGTCAGAGATGCCAACATGAACTCCGAGTTTCATATAAAAATATATGTTACATGTATACATATACAGTTTTTCTGCGTCATATATGTGGGTTATATGCATAATTTTGTATTTATTTATTTATTTATTTTGTCATGGTTATATAGTGTACATTGGAGGTGGTGACCCTTTGAGAGCTGTATGCAACAAAATTTCATTTTAATGTATGCCGGTTAGTGTACTTGGAATGTGACAATAAAGTTATTATTTATTTTATTCTGTTCTGTTCTGTCCTGTTCTACATACATACATTCAAGAGAGAGGGAGGGAGGGAGGGAGGAATGGATGGATAGAGGTAGATAGATAGATAGATAGATAGATAGATAGATAGATAGATAGATAGATAGGAGAGAGAAAGAGAGCGATAGTGAGAGAGATAGTCAAATTATCAGGAGCATCATGAGATAAATCACAGGGCACACACAAAAAAGGGGAGAATTAAAGGGGATCTCCCTTCCATACCCATAGCAACCAATCACAGCACAGATTGCCTCACGCAGGAGCAAGCACCCTCCAACCAATCTACTATAATTGTGTGTTCTGACTCATTGTATACCCCCACTGCTCCAGCTACTAAATTTAAATATCTTAACAATTGTTAAGTGAATCACTGCTAAGTTGCTAAGTTAGTAACCCAATTGTTAAATGAATCTGTCTTCCCCGTTGCCTGTCAGAAGGTCACCAAAATGATCACATGACCCCCGGGAAACTGCAACGGTCATAAATATATGCCAGTTGCCAAGCATCTGAATTTTGAACACATGGCCGTGGGAGTGATGCAACGGTCATAAGTGTGAAAAATGGTCATAAGTCCTTTTTTTAGTGTGGTTGTGATTTCAAACAGTCACTAAATGAACTGCTCTGCATAGGCCTTCCCCTGACAAGTATTCAAAAACTTCAGTTCATACAGGATGTGGCTGCATAAGCAATCTTGAACACCCAAAGAATGTGCATGCAGCATTTTTGCTATGAGGGCAACACTGGATGCCAGTTTGTTTCTGAGTCAAATTTAAGATGTTATTTATGACTTTTAAGCCATTTTAAAGGCATCATATCCACCTGTAAATCACATTCCCAGTGACAGCCATCCGACATCTGTCAAATGCTGTCAGTGGTATGTCATTTAATTATAACACTCCTGTGTAACTGTTCTTCTCACAGCCCCTGTAATCTTCCTGATCAGACTATAGATGGACACTATATCAAAGCCCCCATCCTTATTACTGATCCAACTTAGAACTAGGAAGAAATTTCCTGACAGTGAGAATAATTAACCAGTGGAATGGCTTGTCTTCAGAAGTTGTTGGAGCTCCATCACTGAAGGTTTTTAAGAAGAGATTGGATAACCATTTGTCTGAAATGGTATCCTGCTTGCCAGACTAAATATAATACATAATTATGATTAAATTATAGTTAATAGAACATTCCTGGCATCAGGAACTCCACAACATTCAATTCCTAAAGGCGTTTTGTTATGGCCAAGGTTTTATGAGCTTCCAGAAGGCAATAAGAGCATGAGCTGTCCTTGCTCTGAGGGGCAAGCTGTTCCTGTGAAGAGGAAATAAATCATGCTAAATTTTTGTTTATTGATGATTATGTGATGTCAAATCATTTTAGAATCCTAGAAATCACAAAGATATATTTTATCCATGAAGATTTAGCTAGAACTTGGTCTTTTTGGTCTACCAATGGCGCCCCTACTATAATTGAATCCATGCACCTTGCTACTGGTCATCCTCTTCTTCTCTTTCCTTCCATCACCCCTAATATTTTATTGATGTCTATGGAGATACTCAGTCATCCAAATCATGGTTGTCTCAAAGGTACTATTTCAAGAGTCAACTGGACTTTCTCTGTTTTTCTTGAAGATGTCAAAATCAAGTAAGATACCAATACCACTCTATGAAGCCTTAGTAAGACCACACCTATAGTGATGCATCCAGTTTTGGTCATCACACTATAAAAAAGATGTTGAGACTCGAGAAAGAGTGCAGAGAAGAGCAACCAGGATGATTAGGGAACTGGAGGCTAAAACATATGATGGATGGTAACAGGAACTGGGCATGGCTAGTCTAGTGAAGAGAAGAGACATGATAGCAGTGTTCCAATATTTGAGAGGCTGCCACAGAGAGGAAGGGTTCAAGCTATTCTCCAAAGTACCTGAAGGCCAAACAAGGAATAATGGATGGAAACTGAACAAGGAGAGATTCAACCTGGAAATAAGAAGAAATTTTCTGACAGTGAGAACAATCAACCAATGGAACAGAAGTTGCCTTCAGAAGTTGTGGGAGCTTCATCACTGGAGGTTTTCTTTCTTCTTATTTCCAGGTTGAATCTCTCCTTGTTTTCTTCAAGAAACTGAAAGAAATTGTGTAGGGTCTCCTACTTGGGTGAAGTCTTGGACTAGATGACCTACAAGGTCCCTTCCAACTCTGTTAATATTTAATCTGTATGTTTCACTTCCCATCCAAGAAGTGCAGAACAGACCAGTCAGAACTGAAGAAGCTTTTTGGATGAGAATAAAAATGTCTTCAAGGAAGAACAAAGAAAATCCAGTTGCCTCTTGAAAAAGCACACTTGAGAGCAGCATTTCAGCTTTCTCCAGAAATCTGGGACTTCACATAATTTGAAGCTGGTCATTTGTTCCTTGAGTGAGAACTCTGGATTGATTTGTTCGATCATCTGTTGGGTTGTTTTCATGACTGGCTTTATAATTAAGCCTAGGGCTCAGCAGAGAGAATTATTTTCCAAAAATAGATAGAAATCTGCTGTATACTGCTGATATTAAGGAATGGATTCAGAATATGTGTACTTTATTTTTAAAATGTCTTTATCTTTGAAAAAAATGAGAAGCTGGAACAACACATTTCTGTGTGTGGTTGAGATTTAATAACAGTTTAATGGTTCCATTACTTTTATATTATTACTGTGTGGACATATTCTTTCTCTCTCTTTTCTCTTCATTTCTTTTCTTCCCCTAACATTTAGTAAATTCCTGCATTTAAAAGGAATCTGCTAAATTTAGCCAAATCTGTCTCTCTATACTTTCCCCATATTCTTAGAGTAGTATCAGGATAGTAGAACAGTATGCCTTAACTTAGAGGGACGCAGTGGCTCAGTGGCTAAGATGCTGAGCTTGTCGATCAGAAAGGTCAGCAGTTCGGCGGTTCGAATCTCTAACACCATGAGCTCCCATTACTTGTCCCAGCTTCTGCCAAAATAGCAGTTTGAAAGCATGTAAAAATGCAAGTAGAAAAATAGGGACCACTTTGGTTGAGAAGGTAACAGTGTTCTGTGCGTCTTCGACATTTAGTCAGGTCAGCCACATGACCATGAAGACGTCTTTGGACAGGAGTGGCTCTTCAGGTTTGTAACGGAGATGAACACCGCCCCCTAGAGCAGGGTAGGATACGACAGGGTTAACAACCAGTTCGGGATCTAAGAGCTTCACTGCCGGCTGTGGGCCATGCACCTGTCAATCATTAGCATGTCATTAGCACGTCATTAGCATGCTGCTGCTGCTGCTGAGAAGCAACCTTTGAAACAGCCCTCTTTTCTTGTTTTTTTAGCTGCAGCTGTGGCTCGTTTGGCAGCTGAGGTTGAAAAATCAGGAAATAAAGATCAGGTAACAGCCTGGGTGGGCAGGTGGGCAAAAACATCAGCAGACATAGAACCAGCTCAATGTCTGCTTCTCTTCAGAGCTACCAGTTATACAGACATGGACAGAACCAGTAGAAACCCACCCCTGCCCTAGAGCCTTTATGCCTGAACTAGCATTAAAACTCTTCTTTTTAAAGCAAAATATCCTTGTTATACTTCCTAACATCTCTAGGTAGGACTTCAAAGATTGATACTTTTGAAATCCTACCTAGGATCATTAATGATGTTACTCAGTTGAGTTATGTGGAGTTCTTGGTTCTCGTTGAACTTGGTAGTTTGCTTGCAGACATTTCATTACCCAACTAGGTAGCATCATCAGTGCTTGAAGGGAATGGAGTTTGTCCCATAGGTGCTTTTGCAAAAGGCAACTGGACTTTCTTGCGGGTTTTTTTCCTTGGAAATATTTGCTTCTTATCCAAGAAGCTTTTTCAGTTCTGGATGAATATTTAAACATTTTCAAGGACAAAAAAACCCCAAGAAAGTCCTGTTGCCTTTTGCAAAAACATTTTTGGGACAATCATGACCCGGATGATTGAGAATCTCCACAGACAGAATGGAGTTTGCTCTCTGTTTATATACTGGTGGCTTGCTCTGACAGTATTCTTGATGGTTTCTTCATTAGGCTATTGTTTATTGTTTGTCTAACTTGATAGTTCCTTGAGTAGGATGCTGTTTACTGCTTCATTGTTGTTCTTGTATGTTGTTTTTTTAAACTTGGTGCGTGTGTGTGGGTGGGTGTTTATATTAAGGCCATGTCACACTGCCCAACGGATGCAAAAAGGACACAACGGACGAGCAAAATGTTCCATCCGCTGTTATCCGCTCTCAAAAGGGGCAAAAATTTGCATAAGCAGAGCGGATAACATGGAAATGAACGGACGTGGGGAGGACGCAGAATGGATGTATAGAGGATGCAGAGCGGATATATAGAGGATGCGTAGAGGATGCGTAGAGGATGCAGAGCGGATGCAGAGCGGATGCGTAGAGGATGCAGAGCGGATGCAGAGCAGATGCAGAGAGGATGAGCTGCATCCACTTTCATCCTTTCTCCATCCGTGCTACTCACGCTGCACGTCCGTTCTGCTTCCTCCCTGCGTCCGTTTACCACTGGAATAGATTTGAGTTGTGCGGATGCACAGCGGATGCCTAGCAGATATAGCAGATGCGTAATGGATGCAGAATGGATGTTCCCCGTATGCCTAGAGGATGCAGAACGGATGCATTGGATACATTTTCCGCTCAAAAGTTTTGGGCAGCTCAAAACTTTCTGAGCGGATGAAACGTTAATAAACGGATGCTGGACGGATAGAGAGGAAGCAAAACGGAGGCAGTGAGTACATCGTGTTAACCAACGGATGGCAAGCTTTTTTGTCCGTTTTCCATCCTCTTTGCATCCGTTGGTGCAGTGTGACATGGGCTTTACTACCAACCTGCCTTCAATCAAGGACCTGTATACTGCACGAGTCAAAAAGTGGGCTGGGAAAATATTTGCAGACCCCTCACATCCTGGACATAAACTGTTTCAACTCCTTCCCTCAAAATGACACGATAGAGCACTACACACCAAAACAACTAGACACAAGGACAGTTTTTTTTCCTGAAAGCCATCTAAACAATTCCCTCAACACTGTCCAACTATTACAAAGTCTGCACTACTATTACTGTTAATCTTCTTATCACTCCTTATCACCCATCTCCTCTCACTTGTGACTGTATGACTGTATCTTTATCACTTGTATCCTTACAATTTATATTGACTGTTTCCTAGTATGATTTGATTGCTTATTGTACCCTATGATGATCATTAAATGTTGTACTTGATGATTCTTGACGAATGTATCTTTTCTTTATGTAGACTGAGAGTATTTACACCAAGAAAAATTGGCCAATAAAGAATTCTATCTATCTATCTATCTTGATAGTTCTTACCATGTGAAGTTCTAAAGACATTTCTTTGTGAAATACCAGTTCAAAAAGACTTCTTGTAGACATTGTTTCTCAATCCTGACAACTTTAAGCTAGATAGACTTCAATTCCCAGAATTCCCTAGACAGGTGGCTGGGGAATTCTGGGAATTGCAATCCACACAACATAAAGTTCCCAAGGTTGAGAAACAATGTTTTAGAGGATCACAAACCAGAAGCTAAATTGCACAGAAGAGCTTTTTCTGTAATGTTTCAGCAGACTTTTATATCTAAATTGCTTACGATGGATTCTTGGCTCCATTTCATTTTTACTGCTTTTGATGGTTGAAGGAAGGTTGTTGAACCACCTGTGTGGTAGATAAATAAACACAAGTCTAACAAATTACATTAATCACACTTTAACAAATTATAATCCTCAGAAAGCAAAAATGAGGACAGCAAATATCATGGAAAGATTTTAAAATACAGCATTTTGTAATAATGGTGATGGAAGAAATTTTCACAAATGTTTTCCATATTCTCCATTGATAGTTCTTCCCATGTGAAGCTATCCAATTTTATGCTTTCAGGCTCATACTTGAACAGAAATATCAGCATTTTTTTTTAAATACAAATTTGCTATGCAGTTTTGTACAAATGCTTATAACACATGCATAAAAATGCACACACATACACACATGCAGTATATATTTCATTCTGTTGAAATATATAGATTTAGAAGATATAGAAGATAGATTTATTTTTATTTATTGTATTTGTCCAGCAAATATTAGATAACTGGTATAAGTATAAACATGGTTATGAATACATGAAATGAATATGAATAAAAAGAAACAATAGAACAGGGACGGTAGGCATGTTGGTGTACTTATGCACTCCCCTTACAGACCTCTTAGGAAAGGGGTGAAGTCAATAGTAGATAGTCTAAGGTTAAAGTTTTTGGGGTTTGGGGAAGAAACCACAGTCAGGTAGAGTATTCCAGATCGACAGATAGACAGAACAACTTTTGATGCATTTTTTTTAAAATCTTCAAGATATCCAAATGGCATTTAATTAAATTTAGAGTAGAAAAACAGATAATTTCATCACCTCGTAGTATATATTATAGATAGGTACATACTGTATTTCTCTCAGTTTTCCCTCAGTAGCATTAACAGTGGTGCCCCAAATAGCTATAGGTAGTCTTCAACTTACAATGGTTCATTTCGTGACTGTTCTGAATTACAGTGGCACTGATGAGCAAAATCAATGTGGAAGCCAGATTCATTTAACAGCTGGTTTATTAACTTATCAACTGCAATGATTCACTTAACAACTGAAGCAAGAAAGGTCATAAAGTGGGGCAAACTAAATATCTCACTTTATATTAGAAATGTGGTCAATTATGGTCATAAATTGAGGATTACCTGTATTTCACCACCTGTCTATATCTATCTATCTATCTATCTATCTATCTATCTATCTATCTATCTATCTATCTATCTACTTATCTACCTACCTACCTACCTATCTATCTATCTCTAATTCTCTATCTCTTTCTGAAATGAAATGTGTTGTTCTGGAAAAACTGAACATGGTTTCTCCAACAAATTACCTCACAAAAGAAGTATTTGAAAAGGATTAAGATTTCAAAAGGATCAAACAAGGCTAAAATTGAACCAGTTTACTCACTATGAAGTTTTGTGAAAGCCATTGACTCTCTCCCACGTTCTTTCACTCTGTCTGCCTGTCTTCCTCAGTACATTAGCTTCCAATGAGAAACATATTTTTCTTCTAAATTGTTCTGTCTTTTCAATAAATACAGATTCCAACAGAGCCGTTTTGTAAAGGAAGAAGATATATTATGCCTCAAAACAATAATTCAGAATCCTACTAAATTCTGTTTGAAATTGTTATGGGTGAGGGGGAGAGAAACAGCATAAACCATAAGCCATAAACTGTTTGAACACACAAAAAATATCTGCATCAAGTACAACTTGCTACTTTAAATCACTGGTCCTTGGTATATTCTTTCTTTTTCCATAAATAGGGCAAAAATTACCTTCCAGTTTTTACATCTGTGAATAAAAATTCTTTGCTGTATTAGGACAACTATCAACCCATACAAGATAGGAGCTCATTAGGAGATTAGGATAAGAGATTAGGATGCTGAATCAGGAGACCAGCTCCCAGTTTGAAATCCAAGAGGGGGAGCTGTGCGACCGAATGAGCTCCCATCAATTTGTGTCAGCTCCTGCTGTGATAACCTGGGGCATGGCACAGAGGTAACACAGGCAGCTGGCAGTTCAAACCGCCCTGTTATTGCTCCAAATTTCCCCAAACATTCCCATTTTTCTGGCAAGTCCCAAAGCAAAGTGATCTCTCTCTCTCTCTCTCTCTCTCTCTCTCTCTCTCTCTCTCTCTCTCACACACACACACACACACACACACACACACACACACACACACCTTCAGCAGCCTCTGGCTAAAATTTGTCCAGCCCAATGCTGTGAGAGCACTATGGCTGCAAAGCAAGAAATCCAGAAAGAATGCAAGGAATCCAGGAAAGTTCAAACATTTGCACTCAAAACTCCAGGAATTCAGCATTTGTTCCCAACAAATACCCCTCCCCATAACATCTCCTTAAGTTTCATTCCCAAAGTGTGTCTTGTGATTTGGGGCAGGGCACTCTCCTCCTAAATAGTCAGCTCAGTCTGCACTGTTCTCGCATTCTCTCCAATCTCCATGCTTGAGGATCAGGAGGGGGAGGTCCTTGCTCATCGCTTGAGCTCTGTCTCTCATGTTCACTGCTAAGCCTCTCTTGGTTATCCTGAAGTGATAGTGGGTTATTCCCCACTTCCTCCCTGCCTACAAGCCATCCCAATCCTGAAAGGCCCTGGCCTGACTGGGTCTGCTCCTCTCCATTCTCCTCCCAAGCCAACAAAGCTGCCCTCTCGATCTCCATATGCTCCAATTCTGGTTCGTCTTTCTCTGCAGATTCAGGCTCTGATTAGGGCATGACACTTGCTCACTTAACAGTTTGAAAGCATGCAAATACAAGTAGATAATTAGGTACCACTTCAGTGAAAAATACCAAGGACATGAAAGGAGCCCCCTTGGTCATCCCTTGGGCAATGATGATGTCACTGACTAATCCAGGGGTCAGCAACTCGTGGCTCTGGAGCTGCATGTGGCTCTTTCATCCCTCTGCTGCAGCTCCCTGTTGCTCAAAATATGCTTCACAACCACCAATGTGTGACACCCGCTGGCACCAATCTATTGAGCTTTTTTATCTCCAGTAGGCCAACCAGGGATAAATCCAAGAAAAGAAAAGTTTCAGAAGAAAACATAATCTTTAATTCAACTACATATGCTAGTTTTATGGCCACTCAGGAAATAGTCAGGCATGGGAAGGGTTTTGTGGCTCCCGGTGTTTTCTTTTGTGTGGGAAATGGGTCCAAATGGCTCTCTGAGTGTTAAAGGTTGCCAATCCATGGACTAACCCTTTCAACACAGAAGCATCTTATTAGTAGGTGCTACTGACATGAATGTAACAACCTGTATGGGGTGGATTTCAAAACCATCTGCCTCTATTTGTATGTGGAAAAATAAAAGAGGAAAAGAATGTGCCCATTTTAAAATGGTAGAATTATAGCTAATCCTGGATTTACGCCCACTATGTGGCCCAATATTTTTGTTGCTAAGGGAGACAGCTATTAAGGGAGTTTTGCCCCATTGTGCAACCTTTCTTGCCACAGTTGTTAAGTGAATCATTGAAGTTTTTAAGTTAATAACATGGTGGTTAAGCAGAGTCTGGCTTCCCCATTATCTTTGCTTGTCAGAAGGTCACAAAAAGGGACCCCGGGACACTGAAACCTTCATAAATATGAGTGAGTTGCCAAGCCTCTGAATTTTGATCACATGTGACCATGAGAATGCCGTAATGGTTGTAAACATGGAGAATAGTCTTAAGTCATTTTTTTCACTGGCATTGTAACATTGAATGGTCACTGAACGAATGGCTATAAGTTGAGGATTTCCTGTAATGACAAATAGTTAACTGGACTTAACTGTATCAGAAAGTGAGAAGTTACAAATGCAGGACCGTCTGAAAAGGTACCAGTTTGGGGCAGAAAAGTCAAGTGTGACAGTGTGATGGAAGCTTTTTAACCTGCACCCCTGCACCTAAGAGAGGATTAAAACTAGAAGTGGTATTCAGCAGGTCCTGACCAGTTCTGGAGAAGTGGTAGTAGAAATTTTGAGTAGTTTGGAGAACCGGCAAATCCCACCTCTGGCTGGCCTCGCCCCCTTCTACTCTCTGCCTCCTGAGTCCCAGCTGATCAGCTGGCTCTTCTTTTGTTGCCCTGCACAGGAGAACTGAGCTGGAAAGCAGGTTAGTGGGGTGGGGAGGGAATGGGGATTTTACAGTAACCTTCCCCTGTCACAACCAACAAGCCACAACCAACAAGCCACGACCACAGAATCAGTAGTAAAAAAATTTGAATCCCATCACTGAAAACTCATAAGTTTGTGGTTTCCAGTTCACGACCTGGCCACTATACAAAACTGGTACTCAGTATATGTAGATTTGTGGGAGTTAAAAATTTATGGCAGAAAGAAGAAAAAATCTTTCATTTGATTATGGTTAGAATAATCTTCTGGTGTTATGTCTGGTGATCCATCATGGTTTTCTTTTTGAGTCTGATTGGATGATGGTTATTATTTTTGCTAATTTCTAAATGGATGGAATGGATTGGAGTTTTAAGGTAGTTTTCAATAATGTTAATTGTTAATTGAGATTGGATTTTGATTATTTGAAGAGAGGGTTTAGGGGAAATTTATTTTAATGGAAATTCAGAAATAAATACTTAAGCTGTTGCTTAACCCTTTTTGGCCTTTTGCAAATTAATAAGGAGAAATGAAGATTCAGAGATTGGTTTATAGAAAAGGGAGTGAGAAACGAAATAAAGAAATATTTAGTTATATCTTAAGAGTCAGTCATAAATTGATAGTGTTTATTATACCTGCTGTAGAAGAATGGAGAAATCTCTTATTCCATTTTTTCTTTTTATGAATTTATTTTTAGGGATGGATGGTTGGATGGATGGATGGATGGGTGGATGGGTGGGTGGATGATAGATAGATAGATAGATAGATAGATAGATAGATAGATAGATAGATAGATAGA
>BLBF01000002.1:13554635-13568644 GCA_015471245.1 Laticauda colubrina
GAAGGAAGGAAGGAAGGAAGGAAGGAAGGAAGGAAGGAAGGAAGGAAAGAAGGAAGGAAGGAGATACAGAAGGAGATAAGGAAGGAGATTATAATGAGGGTGAGGTCTCTTAGCACTTACCAAGTCTCTTAGCACTTGGCCACCACAGATGCCCCCGACTCAAGTGATATCGAGCTGGCCACATCCACCATGGCCATGCCCACCTCAGCCATACCCAGTCCAGCCCCCCAAGATTAAACATAACCCTGATGCAGCACTCAGTGAAATAGAGTTTGACACCCCTGCTCTATATCATTTCAGAATAATGGCTGTCCAATTTCTTCTTTAAAAAACTTACCATGGAAAAAGTACCCACAATTTCTGGAGGCAAGCCATTCCACTGATTAATTGTTCCCATTGTCAAAAAAAAAAAAAAACTTCTTAGTTTTAGGTTGAATTCTTGTTCTGCTTTCAGATGCTTTGGTGAATAGATTGATTCCCTCTTCTTTGAAGTCACCCATTAGATACTGGAACCCTGCTATTATATCATCCCCAGTCCTTCTTTTCATTAGACTAGACATACACAATTCCTTCAACCATTCTTCATATGTTTTAGCCTCCAGTTCTCTAATCCTCTTTGTTTCTCTTTCTTAACTCCTTCTAGAGTCTCAACATTTTTTGGTTTTTGGTAAATTGTGATGACTAAAACTATGTGGTTTTACCAAGGTGATAAAGCAATGGTAATACTTCATGTGAACTTGATTCTATCCCTCTCTTAATGCCACCTAGGACTGTGTTGGCTTTGCATTCACAGGGATTTTGAATAGGCAACAAAAACAGGGTTTGGGGATTATTGTGAACACATAGGCCATTTTGCTATGAAAAGAACTATCCAAGAACCAAAACATGATATCAAGAGTAAACAAAACACAATTTTGTACCCAAGCACTTCATTTTAGAATTTTGTATTAAAAACCAGAGCTTAATAGAAACCTGCCTTGGGTAGAGAATTAAAATGAATCACATTTTAGATTAATCCATAGCAACACTTAACTGCTCTTAACTCATCTCAAAAAGAAAAAAAAAGGCAATCAGATTTCAACCAGGTTAATATTGAATGAGAAATTACTAGCAAATTCCAGGGCTGCAAGCTAAATGGGGAAGTTGAAAAACCACCCAGAATACAGCAGTGACCCTGTTGCTGAGCAATCTTCATGAGTTTATGTAGTCACCAGGAGTGAAGCTGGCTTGTTCATGTGTTCACTGTTTAAGAAGACTCCTTAACAGCCGGTTCACAAAATAATTGGCGAGTGTATTATTGCAACAGCTTCTTGGTGCCCATTATTCAAAGAGCTCTATTCCACTGTGGGGGCTATCAGAAAAATTATGCTTCTTTCCAAGTTTGGGTTCCTGGATAGGGCAGCTTTGGTTACTCCCTAAGGTTCTCCCCATGTTTCTACATCAGTGGAGGTATTCTACCAGTTCGGCTCAGTTCTGGTATACCGATAGCGCCAAAGATCAGCTGAGACTGAACCAGTTCTCTCTGAGCTATTTAACCCTAACCTGTCCACCTGGACTCCCATACTGACTTTTATTCCCTGCTTTTGGAGCACAGCTGCTTTGCACAACACAGCAGATTGCACATCAGCTGCCGAAATGACAGGGAGAGTTCAAGATTGCAGGAGATGAGTTGGAAAGCCTTTGTGTGTGCGCAAAGTGCACCTTTGGTGCTCATGAATGAAAAATGTACGCATGCACACAAAGCGTGCCCATCAAGCTGTTGAGGTAATTCCCCGTTAGGAGAATGAGCGCATACAGGGAGATGTTGTGAGAGTAATGTTGTATAATACACACACAGCACACAGATACACTGTACAGTAAATGTAGGTTTTTACTCCCAATAAACATTTAAGCACAGTCCAAACAAGCAGTCCAATTCATTCACAGGTAAAGCAGTCAGTGTTCAGTTCAGGGATAATCCAAATATCAAAGTCCAGTATCAAAAAACAGTTCAATAACAGACTTACATCAAACCCAAGAATAACAGTCAATTAAGGAGGAATGGTAATACTCTCCAACAAAAGGAAACAGATTCACTCACACTCTCTTCTGAGACTAAATAACCCAGGTTTCTGGCTCCATCTTATGGCCATTTGCGGAAGCACACCCAATTACAGATTTAGTATTCTCTTAAAGGCATAATATTAAAATGTCTATCCTAGTTTATATATTTCCAACCCAAATAACTGTTAGGTGACTTACATTCCTAACACAAGCCACATCCACTGAACTGGTATAAACTATTTTGAAATGCACCACTGTTCTACATTATTGTACCAATGTACAAAAGAGGGACAAAGAAGTGGTTCACATCTTGCAAGGAGCTGTGACTTTAGTCCGACTTAACCCGGTTGAGGGATTGTATCAATTTATATTTTAAATAAACTGGGATCTGCATCTCCTGGATTATACCACCAAGTTGTTTTGTGTATTTGAGGTCACACCTCTCCAAAGTCTATGCTACATCAAAGCGCACCAAGGTAGCCCTCACTTAATGACTGGTTCCTTAGCAATCATTCAAAGTTACAATGGACCCCACTATCATCACCCAAAACAATTTACAACTCATTGCTGGAGTACCAAAGGCTGCAGGTACATTGTGATGACCCGAGGCAAGGCAGGGAAGCAACACAGTCAGCCGATAGTACAAAATGCCCCTTTATTGCTCCAACTTTTCCCCAAATGCTCCCACATTTATGGCAAGTCCCTGAGCAAAGTGCTCTCTCTCTCACACACACACACACACCTCCAGCATCCTATGGCAGCAAAGTAGTCCAGCAAAATATTGTTAGCACAATGGCTTCAAAGCCAGAAGTCCAGTGGAGCAAGGAAATAAGTCAATGAATTAAGGAAGCAAAAGAGCAAGGCAATTAGTCCAGGAAGCAAGGAATAAGGCAAGAAGTCCAGCAAACTCCAAATGTTGGCAATGGCACACAAAACTCATGAATCCAGTGTTTGTTCCTGACAAATGACCCTCCCCACAGTGTCTCCTTAAGTCTCAGATATGCCTTTTGAAGAGAGTTGGGGCTCTCTCCACCCGAGTCGTCGGGTCAGCCTGTGCTGTTCCTGCCTCCCCTCCACTCTTTGTGCTCTGGGTTCAGGAAGGGGCAGTCCTTGCTCATTGCCTAAGCTCCATCGCTCTTCAACTCCACTCCCTGCCCTCTCTCGGTCGTCCTGCTCCCATTCCTCCCTGCTGATAAGTTGTCTCAAGCCCAAGGGGCCTGGGGATACTTCATCCTGCTCCTTCTTACATTCCTCCGAAGCCCATGAGGCTGCCCCTCAATCTCCATCAGCCCCAGGTCCAGTTCATCCTCCTCCACGGGTTCAGACTCTGACAGGAGCATGATATATATCCCCATGGTCACATGACATTTTGGCCACTTGGCAACTGACTCATGTTTATGATTGCAGTGTTCCATGGTCACATGACCACAATTTACAGTAGGGCTATTTTTTTGCCAGTTTTCCGTCTTATGGGCCAATTTCTAACAAAAAAATCCATGGAAATACATGTATTTGCGTAACAACTGTCTCAAAATTGTTCTAAAATCTGATGTAGTCATAAGGGTGTCTTGACTTATGACTGTCAACACTTGCAGAAGAAATTCCAGGCTTTATTGTGGTCATAAGTCAAGGACTACCTGTATAATATTATTAACATGCATATTTTTTTCAGAAAAAAAATAATTTGATTTGCCTCCATTGAAAGAAATGAACTTTTGAAACCCTTGCCTTGAAAATAATGGTGCTCAAAATATAAGTGCAAAAATATACCTGAATATGGATTTGTAGATTGTTTGAAATAAGGACATTAAACACAGAAAAGGAATATAAAGTGCTTATGAATGGGCACAGGAAAAAGGAAGGACCAGAATTAGCATTTATCCCACTTTTGGGTAAGAAGAAGAAAATAAATTAAGTATCAAGCTCAAAGATTTATTAACAGTTTCTGAGGTTTAGATATATTCCATCCATTTCTAATGCAGGTCTAATAATAATGACTTATCTGGCAAAAGAGTCAGATTTAATCATTTTGTGAAAGTGCTAGCTGTATAAATATCATCATTACTTATTGATTTATTCATCATTCATCTTGTGACACCGCATGATTTGAAATTCTGAATTTTTTCAAATGAAAAGAAAGATCCCTCTGAAATTGACTGGAAGCTCCCTTTTGTTAAAAAGAGAAGCTAAGAAATCTGGAGTTAGGTAGTTTATGTGCATGCCAGAACAAAGAGAAGAATATTGCACAGATTAAGAACAGAACAGAATAGAATACTTTCTTGGCCAAGTGTGATTGGACATACAAGGAATTTGTCTTGGTTCAAATGCTCTCAGTGTACATAAAAGAAAAGATACATTCATCAAGAGTCAAGAATCATAATATACAACACTTAATAATATAGTCATATGGTACAATAAGCAACCAAATAATACTAGGAAACAATCAATATAAATCATAAGGATACAAATGAAAAAGTTACAGTCATACAGTCACAAGTGGGAGGGGATGGGTGATAATGAATGATTAATGCATGAGATTGTACATAAGTGCACAATTGTGGCTCCATCCCTGTCCAATTGTCTCCACTTATTCATGCCTATTTCCTGTATTCTTACTCACGTTTATACTTATTCCTATCATCTTGTAAGCGATTGACAAATAAAATAAATAAATAAATGTAGATTATAGCAGATTAGATTATCACAGAATGTATGTATTTTACACCTCCTAAACTTTGTCAACAGGAAGAGGAAAAACTCTCATCTCTAAAATGCCCTGCTTTAACAGAGTAACAGAGTTGGAACCACTGGCTAAAGGGTTGGTATCAGAGATGGTATTCAGCAGGTTCTGACCAGTTCTGGAGAACCAGTAATGGAAATTTTGAGTAGTTCAGAGAACCAGAAAATACAACCTCTGACTGGAGATTTTACAGTATCCTTCCCCTGCCACACCCACCAAGTCACACCTACAGAACCAATAGTAAAAAAATTTGAATTCCACCACTGGTTGATATTGCCAAAAAAACTTTGGATCCCTGGACCATGATCTGTACTCCCTCCATGGTGGGTTTTTGGCAAGGGATGGGCTGCACCTCACAAAGACTAGGAAGAATGTTTATGGAAAATGACTTATCAGGAGGGCTTTGAACTAAAATTGAGGAAGGAAAGTGACCAAACTCCAGGAGCGAATTCCAAGCAAAAAACAAGTCAAATAATGAGGTAAAGAAGGATGGCAAGGAAGACAAACTCAAATACCAAATAGGAGACATAGGAAGCATACCCGGAGTCAGACATAAAGACCTCAAGTGCCGATATAGGTAAAGATTCCCCTCACACATACATGCTACTCGTTTCTGGCTCTAGGGGGCGGTGCTCATCTCCGTTACAAAGCCGAAGAGGTAGCGCTGTCCGAAGACGTCTCTGTGGTCATGTGGCCAGCGTGACTTAATACCGAAGGCGCACGGAGCGCTATTACCTTCCCACCAAAGTGGTCCATATTTTTCTACTTGTCATTTGTACATGCTTTCGAACTGCTAGGTTGGCAGAAGCTGGGACAAGTAACGGGAGCTCACTCCATTATGCAGCGCCAGGAATTTGAACCGCCCAACTGTTGACCTTTCTGATTGACAAGCTCAGTGCCTTAGCCAATGAGTCACTGTATCCCATAAGTACCTATATACAAATGCACAAAGTTTGGGGAACAAACAGGGTGAATTTGAACTATTAATACATGAAGGTAAATATGATATAGTTGGAATTATAGAAACTTGGCAGGACAAAACCCATGACGAGAACATACTGATAGAGGGAAGGGTCCTTGGAGGTCTTCTAGACCAACCCCCTGCTCAAACAACAGAACCTTTACCATTTCAGACACTTGGTTGTCCAATCTGTTCTTAAAAACTTCCAGAAGCATTATAACTTCTGGAGGCACATCGTTCCACTGATTAATTGTTTTCATTGTTTGGAAATTTCCCCTTAGTTCTAGGTTGCTTCTCTTCTTGGTTAGTTTCTATCCATTCTTTCAGATGGTTTGGAGAATAGATTGGTCCCCTTTTCTTTTGGGGAGCCCCTCAAATATTGGAATGCTGCTATCATGTCACCCCGGTCCTTCTTTTCATTAAACTAGACATAATTCTTGCAATGTTTCTTCGTATATTTTTAGCCTCCAATTTCCTAATCGTCATTGTTGCTCTTTTCAGAGTTTTAGGTTCAGAGATTCTTGCATTTGATTTCTAGCAACCTTGGTACATTCTGATTGCATGGCTACAGTTAGTCCTCAATTTACGACCATAATTGAGCCCAGAATTGCAGTTGTAAATCATGCACATTAATGGAATTAAGTTTCAAGGGAATAGACATAGGTTAGACCAGTCATTTCTATAACAACAAACCTATCTAATCAGCGAAACCTAAAGTCTCTTTCTTTAGCATCTTGCAGTAATTTATATTTAATTCTTGGGTTTTTTTCTCTTGCCTTATGAAAATAGAAATTTCCATTTGCCATTGTTTAAATGGAGTGTCAGTCGTAAGTGTTGGTAAAATCTGAAATAAAAATAAAATCTTTGGTAAAATTAATTAGGAAGAACTTCACAGTAGGAGTGGTCAGTCAATGAATTAAGTTACCTCATGGAGTGTTTTCTTCCCCCTTCAATTGATAGTCATCTATCTGTGGTAATACAGTAAAATCCTACAGAGTGCAATTAATGGATTTGTTAACCTATTCTGTACTTTCTAATTCTATGATTTTATTATTCTTTTTTATCCCTATTTTATTGTTACTTGACTTTAATCAGGCCATGGATATTTGACCTGAATTATATTCTATGTAAATTGGCAGTTAGGCTTTGTGATTAGCATTTGAAAAGGTGATATTAGCACTTTGAATGTGGTAGTCTGGACCTCTTTCTTTAATTTAGGAAAATATGTCCTTTTCTTCCTAGTCAAGGCTGTTTCTTTTCAGCACTAAACAATAGAGAGAGGAATATTCTGAAAGATGTATACTTTGAATACATCTGCAAGTTTTAAGAATTGTATAATGGAGTAATATAACCCATAAATTTGTCACTTGTTGAATGTTGTCTAGAATCAATGTTTTCTATTATTCAGTTCTTGCAGGTAATCGATGTCTTTTATTGTTTAATTGCTTATCACATCTATCAAATGTATCTATCATTTATCTCTGTATCCTAAAGAAAAAGACTAGATGTCACTTAATAAATGCTTTTTTGATTTGCCTGAATTACTTGGTGATTTGACACTAACTTCTGGTGGGCAAAGAAATCCTTTGCATTGGTAGAACATAAAAGATAGAATTATAGGGTTGGAAGGGACCTTGGAAGTCTTCTAGCCCAACCTCCTTGCTCAAGAGTTATGTGTGTCCAGAGTTGTGTGTGCTCCATCACCAAATTGGATAACCAATTTGGTGACGGAGCACACACCAACCAGGAGACCTTATACCACCTGGATCAAATAGTTGTCCAGTCTATTTTTGAAAATCTCCAGTGAGGGACCAAACACAACTCTGGGAGGCAAGCTATTCTATTGATTAATTCTTTTCATGTTAAAGGTAAAAGTTCCCCTCGCACATATGTGCTAGTCATTTCTGGCTCTGCGGGGTGGTGTGTCAGCTTTAAAATTCAGCTGTCACAGTGCTCATCTCTGTTACAAAGCCAAGGAGCCAACGCTGTCCGAAGACATCTCTGTGGTCATGTGGCCAGCATGACTAAATGCTGAAGGCACACAGAACGCTGTTACCTTCCCACTAAAGGGGTCCCTATTTTTCTACTTGCATTGTTACATCCTTTCGAACTGCTAGGTTTCCATAAGCTGGGACAAGTAACAGGAGCTCATTCCATAAATGTGGTGCTAGGGATTCAAACCGCTGAACTGCCAACCTTTCTGATAGACAAGCTCAGCATCTCATGTTAATTAATTATTAATTGTTCTCAAAGTGTCTTTCTCAAACTCAAGGAGCAAGTTCTCATCAGCATTATGCCAAACTCGGGGAGTCTGAGTTATTGTGTTCTCTTCGCTGATGATGTAAAGCTGTTCAATACCACAGACAATACTGCTGCCCTTCAAAAAGATCTTGACTATGTATCAGAATGGTCAAACAAATGGCAACTTCAACTCTCAACAAATAAATGCTCTGTCCTACATATTGGCAGAAAAAAGTCAGAAAATAAAATACAAGCTGAATAGTCAAGATCTTGTTGATGGTCCAAGCTCTATAAAGGACCTTGGAGAACTCATCTCTAATGATCTAAGTACTGGAGCCCACTGTAACTACATAGCCAAAAAGGCGTTAAGAGTTGTTAATCTTCATACATCATACATGTTTATGTTAATAAGCTTTTATATCAAAAGAGGTGTGTCTTTTACTGTTATAATAAGGTTACCAAAGTTTATATAGCTATATAACTTAGATATATAAACCTTCGCTAACTTGTAACTTTCTTGGTACTAGGATCTCTTTCTTTCTTTCTCTTTCTCTTTCTCTCTCCTTTTCACTTTCTCTCTCTCCTTTTCTCTCTCTCCCTCTCCCTCTCTCCCTCTCTCTCGCTCTGCCTCTCTGCCACAACTGAATTAGTGCAGTCATGAGCCTTTCCCCCCCAAAAAATTTCTTTCATCAAACTGAATAACAAGCACTACAAGCTATAAGCAAAAAAAAGATGTTTTCTGCACAACACTAGAAACAGATTCTGCCTTGATCTTACACAGGTATTGTTAATGAATTATGCATCCCCTGAATAAGCCACTCAGGTAAGCTGAGGAGGATCTATCAGAGAGAATGGCCTCCAGGCCAGACTTAACCATTTCTAAAATTTAAGGTGACCAATGATCCTCCTTTAGGGAGGACAGTCCTCCTTTTGCAAGTTCTATACTCTCTCGAAAAGTGTCTTCCTACATGTCCTTCTTTTTGATATTTGAAGACTAATCTGTAAATCTCTGTATTTGATAGATGCCGATCCGATCCGTTGTGTGTGATGTGATGTATTTGTATTTGACATCGCAATTTATTAAGGCTCGTTATAGTGCGGTGAGATGCGATTATGAGATGCATGCACTCCCCACAGAAGAATTAAGAGTGTGTGCTATGCGCAAGAGTGCCATGCGCAAGTGGCATTGTTTTTTTTTCTCCAATTTATTTGTGTCCTCCTTCTCATTGTAAAGAAGTTGGTCATCTTATAAACTTGTCCAATTGCCTACAAAATATGCCTGCCCCCTTAAGAACATCCACTGGCAGTTGGAACAGTTGGAACTAAAAGAGAAAGCAACCATTCTCACTCTTCTCTTCCCTTTGATCTCCCTACTATGCAAGTGTAGACAAAGGATTGGGGACCTGTCTGTGAGACAGAGGTTAGCAGTTCAGGCAGGCATGAAATTCATGGGATCTGGGCCTTGTTTTTTTAAAATTATAAATCACATCCCCAATCTAGATGCAGAAGAATGTTGCAAAGGGGTGACTACATGGTTAGGATGAGGAACCATGAATAGCTGTGAACGTAAGCTCAAAGAAGAAAATATTTGTAGCTCTGGGGTCCTGGGTGTTCTCTGAACTTGATGTCTATGGAGATTCTCAATCATCCAGGTCATGGTTGCCCCAAAGATACTTTTTCAAAAGACAACCTGACTGTCTTTGGTTTTTTTCCCCTTGAAAATGTGACACTTCTCATCCAGGAAGAACTAGATGAAACTTCTTGGATGACAACCAAAATGTTTTCAAGAAAAAAAACCCAAGAAATTTCAGTTGTCCTTTGGAAAAACACCTTTGGGATTCTCCGTGCTTAGTTGTTTCCTTGCAAGCATTTGATTAATCAGCTAGTTAACATGGTTCTGGCACTGATAATGTTACCTAGTTTGGTAATGAAATGTCTGCAAGAAAACAACCAACCTCAGAGAACACCAATGACCTCACAATGTAAGCTCAGCCAGAGAAGCCGCTGTTGTATCACACAATAGAAAAGCCACATACTGTATTTGGTATCCCCTTGTCCCCAATTTTTTTTTTTTTTTCATTTCAGCAGCTTCAGAAAAAGGGAAAAACTTTTCTGTCTCGTTGGTGTTAATTAACTGTGAGTCAAAATCAATCTTTATTGATCTGCTGCAACTCAGCTAGCAGTATATTGGCTGGTTCTGGTTTTTTTTTCCTCCCACTACAAGGGGGAAAGCATAGAGACTTTGCATGGAAACCACAACTGGGGGCTTTGTAATGTATTTATTTTTATTTATTTATTTGATTTGTCAATCACTTACAAGATAATATGTATAAGTATAAACATGAGCAAGAATACAGGAAATAGGTACAAATAAATGGGGACAATAGGACGGGGGCGATAGGCATGATGTTGCACTTATGCATGCCCCTTACAGACCTCTTAGGAATGGGGTGAGGTCAATAGTGGATAGTTTAAGGGTAAAGGAGTGGGAGTTAGAGGATGTAACAACAGAGTCAGATAGTGCATTTCAGGCATTGATCACTCTGTTGCTGAAGTCGTACTTTCTGCAATCAATTTTGGTGTGGTTTACATTGAGTTTGTATCTGTTGTGTGCTCTTGTATTCTTGCGGTTGAAGCTGAAGCAATCATTGACTGGTAGGACATTGTAGCAGATAATTTTGTGTGCTATGCTTAAGTCCAACCATAGGTGGCGTAGTTCAAGGTTGTCCAAGCCCAAAATCTCAAACCTGGTGTTATAGGGTATTCTGTTGAGAGCAGAGGAGTGTAGTACTCTTTTTGTGAAGTACCTCTGGACTTACTCAATTATATTACAGTGCAGATGAGCTGTATTCAAGTATTGGTCCAGCAAAAGTTTTGTATGCTTTTGTTAGCAGTTCAATATTTCAATTCAATAATTGAAAAAGGTGATAATGCTCAGAGACATAGAAAGAGCAAGAAGAAATAAATGTGTTTTGAGCCTCTTGGAATTCTGAAATATGTAAATCATAAATATTCAAATCTATAAATTTGCATTTATAAGTTGGCATTTTCATCATCAAAATTATTGTTTAATTCTAAAGCAGAAATTCCAAACGTTAATTGAATGCCTGGGAAACTTCAGATTTGCCATAGATTTCAGGCCTCCCATCATAGGATGTGAGTCTGATTTTTTTTCCCATTTTGATTAAAATTGTTGATGCTGAAGCTGACGTTTCAGAAGGTGGGCTAGTACAAAAATGGGAGAAATAAGTGCCTAGTTCTTGCCAGGATTTATTCCTGGGTTGAACTAAAGGATTGCTTAAGTCCTCATTCTGATCAATCCCCAGATAAAGGAACATGATGAATTCTTCAGCTGGTTCCTGAGCCTTCTTGGGAGGCTAAGAAAATGGATTCCCTGAGAGACAGCGATGAAGAAGATGGGATAGAAAAACCACTTCAGTCTCATGAAACCTATTTATGTCAAGGTAAGTTTGAAGATCATCTAGAACAGCCTTTTCTAACTGCATGCTACTAACCAAAGATTATGGAAATTGGACTTGCATATCTGAACCTCTTTAATCCTGTATATCTGAAGTCCTCTAATTTGAAACCCTTGAATAACTTCAAGTCCCATGAGGAACGGTTTAAAAAATCTAGGGAGATTGAATATGGATGAGTGAAAATTAAAAGAAGGCACAATTATTACTTTCTAATATTACAAAGGCATGCAAGAGACCAACCTTAACAAATGACTAGGGATAATGAGAAAGAATTTTAATAAAACAGAGAGAAATGTAAGATCCATTCAACAATAGAATGACATTTATTGAGACATGATGCTTTAGAAAAATTCAGTAGAAGTGGTCCTGGTTATTAGAATGTTCCCCTCTCTTGATTTAATCTTGAGAAAGAAGATTGGGCCAAAAGACCACTAAACTCCAATCTACAATTGTTTGGCTCCTCATTCCAAGAGTATCTGTCATGCTCCTATTGGAATCTGATTCTGAGGGGAAGGTCGAGCAGCTGACAGGGAGTGGGAGAATGTGGATCCCGTAGAGGAAACTGGGGAAGGGCACAGTCCACTGGGCATTCAGAAGAAGACCCAGGGCCACCCCCTCTTCATCCTAAGGCATGCAGGGAGGAACGGAGAAGGGAGCAACGTGAGTTAAATGGGTTATAGGGGGAGAAAAGGGCCCTGATTCCCTTCATTAGCTGAAGCTGGGAAAACAGGATTTAAAAAGGGCATTTGCGCACAGCACCTTGCTGGAAGCAAAACGTGAAATATCTTTATTTGTCAAGTCTTACCTGGGTTCTGGCATCCTCCCAACTGTGTGTGTTTCATTTTCTTTTGAAGTCTGTAATTATCCTGCCCTGTCTCATTAATTGCTGCAGCATGGTTTGTATAGGTTTTTATTTATAATTTATATGTAGTTTGGGTTTGGACTGAATTTCTTCCCTTTAAAAACTGTTCTTGGGAGAGTTTTTTCTCCAGCTGATGATAACTGAACATCGGAGCCAAGTTGGAGGTATTAAAGGGACTTTACCTACTTTTGTGACTTTGTTGCTTTTGTGCCATGCCTCAGGTCATCATAGTATCTATGTTGCATATACATAGGAAAGGACACATAACCAGGTCAGCCTAGGATTGAATGATTGAATTTATCTGCCACCCATCTCACGATCCAAAGCGACTCTGTGCAAATTATGTCATTTCATTACATAATGAATATAAGGTTCATTAGGTTTTTGAGAGTTCTCAGGTTTTTGAGAGCTAAATTGATGTTGGCTTCTGTGTATGAAAACTATTATACAGGTAATCCATGACTTACAACAGTTTATTGTTCAAAATTAAAATGGCACTGAAAAGAGTGACTTGCCATTTTTCATGACTGCATCCCCCTGGTCACGTGATCAAAATTCAGATGCTTGGCAACTGACTCATATTTATGACAGTTGCAGTGTCCCAGGATTATGTGATCCCCTTTTGTGACCTTCTGACAAGCAAAGTCAGTGGAGAAGGCAAGTTCACTTACTGTGTTATTAATTTAACAATTGCAGTGATTCACTTAAGCCCTGTGGCAAGGAAGGTCATACAATGGGGCAAAACTCATGTAACAATTGTCTGCCTTAGCAACAGAAATGGTGGGCTCAGTTAGAGTTGTAAGTGGAGGACTATCTATATCTGAGTTTGTTTCTGTTGCAGTTATGCTTTATTCCCTTCCCATTGCACTACAGTTTTTACTCTCTGGTTGGCCACCCTTAGCATCATATAAATGACAGAAGGTCAGAGCCTAAGTTGCATCTACCTCTGGATCAATCTATGCATAACCAGGCTAAGATGTTTTGTGCTTTCTACTGTCAGCTTTGGAAGCCATATTCCACGCTGCCACATAGCCTGAGAAAGTGGAAGGGGGTTGATTTCAATTAAGTAGCTTTAAGTAGAGAAAATAAAATTCTTTTGTTAGTTCAAGGTCATTTAGTATGGTGCAGGATGAAATAAAGATCTTGCTTTTGGACGGATTGTAATTGGGCCATGTGATATGATGATGACCAAGGGGGAATGGATTTATAGTTTGAGAAATTGTGGAAAGCTGAAAAAACTTTTAGATTCGGGTTTCCACAGATGTGCCACGTGCTATTCTAATAAAAGTACTTTTGAGATATGTTTGTCTTGGAGTTACTAATTGGAATGGAGGTTTGCTGGAACACTGACATCTAGTTTTGCATGTATGTGAATTTCCATGCACATGTGCTTTGTGTACTTGTTTGTTTTGCTAGGTTTGAAACAGCTATACCAATCCCAACAACTTTGTGATGTCACTTTGGGGGTTGAAGGAAGGAGCTTTCCTTGCCATAGGTAAGTCATCCCCACAGCCTTAAAGATTCCTTTATCTATACAGATATTGTTGAACTACAACACATTGAAAAAAAAACTAGCTATTCCAAACTGCTTTTTCACTGAGTAAAATTATTAATCTTTCATGGTTAACACGAATGAATGAATGAATGAATGAATGAATGAATGAATGAATGAATGAATGAATG
>BLBF01000002.1:13568654-13588591 GCA_015471245.1 Laticauda colubrina
ATGAATGAATGAATGAATGAATGAATGAATGAATGAATGAATGAATGCTTTATTTGGCCAAGTGTGATTAGATACACAAGGCATTTGTGTCCAGTGCAGAAGCTTTCAGTGTACATGAAAAGGAACATCATCATCATCATACCAAACAAAGGGGAAGAGTAAAAAAGATAATAAGGATAAATAATACTATAGCCATACTTCATGGATAAATGCATATGAACATTAGACAGTGTTGTGAGAATTAGGTGTTCAATATAGTGATGGCATGAAGGGAAAATATCTTTATATCTAGTTGCTTTACATTCAAAGCCCTATAGCAATGTCTCAAGGGGAAGAGTTATACAGAATAACAGAGTTGGAAGGACCTTGGAGGTCTTCTAATCCAACCCCCTCCATGCAGGAGACCCTATCCCATTCCAGACAAGTGGCTGTCCAGTCTCTTCTTAAAAGCTTCCAGTAATGGAGCCCCAACAACTTCTGAAGGCAAGTTGTTCCTCTGATTAATTGTCAGGAAATTTCTTATTAATTCTAGGTTGCTTCTCTCCTTGATTAGTTTCCACCCATTGTTACTTGTCTTGCCTTTTAGTGCTTTGGAAAATAGGTTGACCCTTCTTTGTGTCAGCCCCTCAAATACTGGAACATTTCTGTTCAGGATGTGAGGAGTCTGCATATATCTTATTATTATGCAATTATTTCTTTTTTTTTTTTACAAAAGTTTTATTGCATAAATTGTTAAAAACATTGGAAGTGGTGTTCGTCCTGACAATCCTGTTTGTCATATTATGGCATAGAATACATATTTTATGTACATTTATACATTTATGCAATATTTTCTTATTTCTGGTCATCCGTTCTGCCAACCCTACTTTCTTTTGATTCTAAGTCCTTCCTTTTTCCCCACCATCAATAGAATTTATCCCATACTTTATAATATTCTGTCTCAATATTATGGTATTGTATTATACTAATATTATAATATTATATTATATATATTTATATATAATAATAATATTATATATATATATATATATATATATATATATATATATATATATATATTATCTTTCATTTCTAAAGTTAATTTATCCATCTCTGCACAATTCCATATATTTTTTGTTACTTCACTTTCATCGGGAATTTTTTTATCTTTCCACTTTTGAGCAAAGGCTAACCTTGCTGCTGTGATCACATGTATTATTAAATAAATCACCTCTTTATGATATTTTTGTTATAATTCTGAGTTAAAAAAATTCCAGTTTATATTCCACTTATGCTGTACCATCTCCTCAAGCCACCTCTGAATTCTGTGTCAAAACTCCAGGATTTTTCTACATTTCCACCATATGTGGTAGTATGATCTATATTCTTGGGTACATTTCCAGCAGTTGGGTGATATATTGTGATACATTTTGGCCAGTTTTGCTGGAGGAAGATACCACCTATAAAACATTTTATACAGGTTTTCCTTATACGATGTGGCCAGTGTTATATTTTTGTTTCCCTCCCATAAAGTTTGCCATTTATCCAAATTAATACCATGTCCAATATTTTTAGTCCACGCCAGCATAGTTTCTTTTACCTGCTCCTCCTCCAGTTTATAATCCAGTAATATTATGCAATTATTTCTGAATAATGTTTCTTAACCTTGGCAAGGTTAAAAATGTATGGACTTAACTCCTGGAGTTCCCTATCCACAAATGAATATCAACGTCCAAAGTTTATCAGCTTTTTTTTTTTTTCTCCCTGCAGGATGCTGCTGGCATCTGTTAGCCCTTATTTTCGAGACCTTTTCACCAGTGGCAGCAGCGAGTCTCAAAATGGGGAGATCGTACTTAAGGACATGACGGCCTCCACACTCCACAGCTTGCTGGATTATCTCTACACAGAAGAATTGTCTCTCTCATCCGAGACAGCTCATGATCTATTCACGGCAGCTAGCAAGCTCCAAATCCTCCCATTGAAAGAAACAGTTGGAAGGTAATATTTACAGAACAACAGAGTTGGAAGGGAGCAAGTTCCAAGAAGATAATAAGGAGGATAAATAATAATACTACATAGCCATAGTTCATGGATAAAATATGCATAAACCTTAGACAGTACTATGAGAATTAGGTGGTTGGACATAATGATGGCATAAGGGGGAAAATGTCCTTGTGTCTAATTATTTTGCACTCAATGCCCGACAGCGGCGTCCTGAGGAGAAGTGTAATAACAGAATAACAAAGTTGCAAGGGACCTTGGAGGTCTTCTAGTCCAACCCCCCCATTCAAGCAGGGGACCTTATCTATATCATTTCAGATAAATGACTGTCCGGTCTCTTCTTAAAAGCCTCCGGTGATGAAGCACCCACAACTTCTGAAAGCAACTGGTTAAGTCTTTTCACTGTCAGGAAATTTCTCCTTAGTTCTTTACTCAGGATTAGATTAGATTAGAATTAGATTAGATTAGATTAGAATTCTTTATTGGCCAAGTGTGATTGGACACACAAGGAATTTGTCTTGGTGCAAATGCTCTTGGTGTACATAAAAGAAAAGATACATTCATCAAGAGTCAAGAATCACTTAATAATAGTCATAAGGTACAATAAGCAATCAAATCATACTAGGAAACAGTCAATATAAATTGTAAGGATACAAGCGACAAGTTACAGTCATACAGTCACAGGTGGGAGGGGAGGGGTGATAAGGAATGATGAGAAGATTAATAGTAAAAGTAATGCAGACTTTGTAGATAGTTGGACAATGTTGATGGAATTATTTGTTTAGCAAAGTCATGGCGTTTGGGGAAAAAATGTCCTTGTGTCTCATTGTTCTGGTGTGCAGTGCTCTATAGCGTCGTTTCACCTAAATTTGGAAGCCATTCTTTTTCCAAACACAATTATCATAGTCTCTTTAGCAAGATGTCCTAAGGAGAAAGGAATGGGTTTAATTCTGGCAACTGAAATATTTCCTCCCCACCACACTAGATCTTCTGCTCTTCCCTAATCACAAAGGACCTTGTAGCTTCTTTAGAAAACTGTCCAGCTTCTCAGTCCAGCAGCCCAAAACTCACTCTGAGTTAGCAGGTCCTTTATACCGTCAGATACACAATACAACTGGTCCTCAACTTACAACTATTTGTTTAGTGACTGAAGTTACAACAACACTGAAAAAAGTGACTTTACCATTTTTCACACTTATGACTGTTGTAGCATTCCCATGGTCACATGATCAAAATTTGTACACATGGCAACTGGCTTGTATTTATCATGGTTTCTGTGTTCCTGGGTCATGTGATCACCTCTTGTAACCTTCTGACTAGCAAAGTCAATGGAGAAGCCAGTAGAGATTCTCAAGGAATATTGAATACAGCTGTCTGCAAGGAATATAAATCCTTCCATTCCGCACTATCCAGTCAGAGCTGAAGAAGCTTCTTGGATGAGAAGTAAAACATCTTCCAAAGAAAAAACAAGAAAGTCCAGTTGTCTCCTGAAAAAGCACCTTTGGGACTCTCTGGATGAATATGTCTTGCTTCCCTAAAATCTGGGCTGCAAAACTTTTGGGGGGTTATATTTGCACAATATGGAAGACTTAGATAAAATGGGGGTCTTTTGTACTTCAGTGTGTTGTGGGAAAACAACCATTGTCTTAGCAAGTCATATGAACTGCAGTGGCGCAGTGGTTCGAATGCAGCACTGCAGGGCTAACTCACTGCTCACTCCAGGAGTTCAATTCTGAGCCGCTCCAGGTTGACTCAGCCTTCCATCCTTCTGAGGTCGAAAAAATGAGGATCCAGATTGTTGGGGGCAAGATCCTGACTCTGTAAACCACTTAGCAAAGGCTGTAAAAGCACAGTCAAGTGGTATATAAATCTAAGTGCTATTACTATTGCTACATGAACCAGGCCATAATATAGAACTGTCATAAAATCAGCCTATTCAGGCATAGCAAGTTGGATGGAGCCCAGTGGGTTAGATTAACCTGAAGTGAGAAAATTAGTGTGTTGTCTGCAACCAACCACTTTTTCTTCAAGGCATACCCTGTGCCCAAAAGGGCACAGCGCCAGGATACTGACATGAAAGAAAATGGGACACAAACTAAACTTGATTTATACTTAACATTTACATCTAAATGTAGATTAAACACAATGCAATTTACTTTTTATTTAAATTAAAACCATTAAATGGCATTAATAGGAGTATCCCCCGTACCTTTCATAATTTTTCCTTTCTGCCTCATTAAAACGTATAATTGGATGGCAACTTTGCAAAGAGTTCTGGGGGGAGGTCAAACTGTAACCTTTCTGGGACTTCATGCAGCTTTGGAGAACTCACAGGTTGAACTTTGCAATATTCTTGGAAACAGATCATAATAGACAGTCCAAAAGCACACCGCTCCTTGGGGCTGTTTCATACACGAACGTCTCACCGTGCCAAGGGAAGTGCTATTGCTTAACCAAAGTTGCTTTCTTTTCAAAGAAGGGGTTCTGGTATATTTACAAATGTACATGCTGGATGTTGAGGAAGATGCTTAGCAACCTTATGCTTCCTCAAATGTCTGGAGAGAAAAATCCAGCATACGACTTATCCGGTATCTTCTATCCTTCAGCAACATTTGCTCTTTCAGTCCAAAACTATCAGCAAGGTCTCAGGAAGCCTTGAGAGGACAACAAACATGTTAGAAGGCAGCATGAATTCCATGGGAGAGAAGATTGATATAGAAGACATCTAAGGATGAAAAGGGGATTTCAAAACTTGCATTGTAACTTCAACCCAAACCAACAATGATTAATTAAAAGAAGAGAATATTGGTAGCTCAGGGTTGAACTGTGGGGTCCTTGGTGTTCACTGAGCTTGGTTGTTTTCTTGCAGATGTTTCATTACCCAACTAGGTAACATCATCAGTGCCAGAAGGAAGAGAGGTTTTCTGTCTATTTATGTACAAGTGGCTTGCCCTATGTTTTTGTTGTTGTTCATTGAATTGGATAATAAAGCATCTGTAAGAAAACAACCAAGCTCAGAGATGACCCTATTTATTTCTAACAACCAAGGATCCCAAAACACATGACTGGATTTAATCACATCTTCAAATCAAATCACCATCCTGAATCATAGAATTTCTTTAGGGCATGCAATGAAGTTTGGTGCCTGAGTGGTGTGGTGGCCTAGAGTTGGAGCTCTCACCTCACAATGAGGAGGCTGTGAGTTTGATCCTAGGGAGAGACAAATATTTCTCTCTCTGAGCACGAGGAGTATATATCTGTTGAATATAACTTTGCATTGATGACAGGAAGGGCATTCAGCCAGTAAACACTCAGCTCCATTCAGTTGCCCAGACTACACTCCACAAGGGATTATGGAGTCATTAAATGATGATGAGGATGAGGATGAGGATGATGATGATGAATGAATGAAGTTTGATGCCTCTGAACTGATCTGACAATTTTGATAAAATTTATTTGACTCAAGAATGTCTGTACAATTCCTGCAAGTTTATATCAGTTTGTAGTATAAACTGTTGAGTTGAATTCCATTAACAACCAGGATTTGTACAGACTCGTTGGGTTGACAATTTGAATCAGGTCTTGGATGATATGTACACTCTTGGTACTATCTGGCATTCCAAAATAGAAAGCATTTAGGGTGAGTTTTCACATAAAGGTAAAACAGATGAAGGTTTTAGGAAAAAAATTTTGACCCTACATTTATCTTTGCTTTTCTCTCAGGTTTCTTGAGATGAACATTTCCGTGAGTAATTGTCTCAACCTGTATGGCTTGGCTTATGAGTTCAATCATCCACCCTTGCTCCAAGCAGCTCTAAGCTACATTGAACAACACTTTGGAACCCTCACAAAGCAAGAGGCTTTCCTGAATCTGGATTCTGATGCTCTGATCAGTCTCATCTGCTCAGACCACTTGGAAATAACCTCTGAACTGATCATCTATCAGGCTGTGCGCAGTTGGGTGGAAGCTGCAACCTCTGTACGTCTCCCGCTGTTTCAGAAGCTTCTTGGACATGTCCGCTTTCCACTGCTCACTCATGATGAGCTTGTTGATGTCCAGGCAGATATTGCAGAATATTACCGCCATGTGCGGCTCCGGTGGAAAGAGATCGATGGGACAGGGAGATTGCTAGAGAGTGGTGGGCTCAGAAAAGGCATGTATGACAACTATTTTGTGTGTGTAGAGGTCAATGAAAACAGAATCCAGGATAGAGACAACCCAGAATCCTACCTGCATTGTTTTGATCCTCATGCAGAGAAGTGGGAGAAGTTACCACCAGTAAAATATCTTAGCTACCCCGGATGTACTTCCGTGGGATGCAAACTTTATCTGTCTGGTGGTCAGAAGGACAATTGTACATTTGTTGATGTTCTTTATGAATATAGTTCCTTGACTAGTCAATGGATGCAGCTTCCATCTATGACTACAAGCCGGGCTGTGCATCCCTTCCTAGCCTGCAACAAGAAACTCTATGCTCTTGGAGGCTGCAATGACTTGGGTCCTCTTACTTCTGCTGAGGCCTTCTGTGTGGAGCAGAGTACCTGGATTTCCATTGCTAACCTTCCCCTTGCTCTGATGTACCCTGCTTCGGCAATGCTGAAGAATAAGCTCTACCTAATAGGAGGGAAAGCTTCCTGGAGTTACCGGGGCCTTCTTATCTATGACACAAATGCCAACTGGTGGACCGAGGTGCCGATGGAGTTTGCCTGTTATGGCGCAGCTGCTGTCTCAGTTGGAAATGGGATATATGTTTTGGGTGGATACTCAGAGGAGAGGGGCAATGTTGTAGTCCACACTTCAATGGGCAGTGAAGAGGTCCCTTCCTGTACCAAAGGTAGCTTTTACCTCTGCGAGAATGGTAGAGTCAATTGGGAAGTCAACATACCGGAATTGCCCATCGCCTTGGCATTTGCTTGCGCATTGGAATTCCAAGGTAAGATTTACCTGTTAGCGGGCAAAGATGAGAACGACTCCTATAACACAAGCTACAGCTGGGTACCTGAGGACACAAGCTGGACCCAATGCCCAGAGGAAATCCCTGTCACCAATGAAGTGAGGATGTTCAACTGCACAACCCTGAAGATGCCCAAAAAGCCAATCCGAATTCTTCTGCTTACAACCACAGCCAAGTCTACTGTCACTGGGGTGGACAATGCCAAGAAAGGACAGCCAGGTTCTTACACCAATGATGGCTGTGGTCTGAACTGCTGTTGGGGTTGACATTAATGCCAAAGGACTCCCCCAATTGCCCCTATTTCTCTGGCTTTTAGCAACAGGCTCACACAAAAGAAGACAGTCTCTTCCAAATGTAGGACATCTCTGGCCTCAGGGCTACTGGGCTTCATGGATGTTACCTTTTAAAGTCTGCTTGGGATGGACATATTATAAGATCAATACCATCAACACTCCATTTGTCCTTTCCAACATGAAATGATTACATCTTTGTTAGGCTTGCATTAAAAAGCCCTGGCTCTGTTTTAGGTTTTTTTGCTATTTTCTCCATCCTCAGTGATCACTTGGAAAATTATTTCATCCATCCGTTTATTTATTACATTTTACTTTGACTGCCCTCTAAATAATTCCATGCTGCTTATGTGTGGCTCCCAGCCAGACAGTTCAGATCTGGCTCTCTGGTTTTGAAGGCAGAAGCTCCCCGTAGATATTCAGATGATTTAAATCAGGGTGAAAATACCTGATTTTCTAATTATGACAATGGAAGTTACTGGTTGGGTTCAAACCTTATGTGGACATAAAGTTCGTTTTAATTAGAGTCTGTTGGATAAACCACCATGGCTGGGCCCACGTGCCTTCCAACTCATTAACTGTGATTTGCAGCCATTGTGGCTAAGTGCGAAGTTGTAACTGTGCTAAGTCACACAAACAAGGAAGCTTATAGCTGAACTCTGCATGGAACTGAAAACACAGAAATAATGTTCCTTTCTTACTGTCAGTTAAGACACAGGATGGTCTCCAGGTTAATTGTTGTCAATCTTAGCCAGTCCCTGTCACTTAAATGTCAAGACGAGAGGAGACCCTATAGAGAAGTTGTTTTTCTTCTCTGTCCAGGGGTGGGATTCAGCCCGTACGGACTGGTTTGGGCAAACTGGTAGTTCTGGTGTTGAGTTGGCCCTACTCACCCACCCCTGCATTAGTCTGTCTTATATTTCCTTTGTTTGAAGCCCAGCTGATAGCTCAGTTGTTTTACTCACTGGGGCTGCAGTAAAAGGTAAGTTTTAGAGCTGTTTTCAAATGCACCACACACTCAAACCGGTTGTTACACTGGTTGAATCCCACCACTGTCCCTATCCACTTTGATAAAAGAGAACTTGCTTCCAAAAATTATTTCAGAGAAGGACATACTTTCCATGGAAATCTTATGGGTATATTGTGGTGGTCCTGAAATTACAAAATAGCCAGCAAATGTCTGTAAATATCCTGACTTTCATCTTGCTAAGAACAGAGCAGAGGTGGTATTCAGCAGGTTCTGATTAGTTCTGGAGAACTGGTAGAGGAAATTTTGAGTAGTTCAGAGAACTGGCAAATAACACCTCTGACTGGCCCCACTCTCATCTATTCTCTGCCTCCTGAGTCCCAGCTGATCGGGTGGATCTTCTTTTGTTGCCCTGCACAGGAGAACGGAGCTGGAAAGCAGGTTAGTGGGGTGGGGAGGGAATGGACATTTTACATTCCCCTGGAGTGAGGTGGGAATCGATAGCAAAAAAAATTTGAATCCCACCATTGGAACAGAGCCACCATATCTGGACTGCAAATCCCAAGTACTTATGACCACAACAGAGCCCTAAGTTTCTGTTGCCAAGTGAGACATTTGTTAAGTGAGTTTTGCCCCCATTTTATTATCTTTCTTGCCACATTTTTTTAACTTGAATCACTGCAATTATTAAGTTAAGCCCCTGTCACACAGCACCAACAGATGGAAAGAGGATGTAAAATGGAGAGAAACACTTGCCATCCATTGGTTAACGCGATGCTTCTTTTCTGTACTCACTGCATCCATTTTTCATACTCTCCATCCGTCCAGCATCCGTCGACTGACATTTCATCTGCTCAAAAAGTTTTGAGCTGCACAAAACTTTTTGAGAGGAAAATGTATCCAATGCGTCCGTTCTGCATCCGCAACACATACGGGGAACATCCGTTCTACATCCGTCGTCATCCGTTATGCGTCCGCTATATCCGCTAGGCATCCGCTGAACTTCTGTGCAACTCACATCCGCTCCAGCGGAAAACGGACACAGGGAGGAAGCGAAACGGATGCGGAAAAGACACAAAGTGTTAGTAGCACGGACGGAGAAAGGATGAAAGCGGATGCAGCTCGCATACAAAGAATTAAAACGGAAAAAACGTTCGCAGAGGGGACGTATCTCAGATATTTAGGATGTCTGCAGGATGCCTAGAGGATGCAAAAGGACACCAAGCAAAAAACCTATATTTCCTAAAAAAAGGGGGAGGAAATCACCTGGATCTCACTTTCAGTCCAGCAGCCCTGCTGTGCAGACCTCTTCAACCTTCATCGGGCTCTTGCTCTTCCACAGCATCCAGTCATCTCCATCATGGATCATCTCACACTCCTTTTGGAATCCACCATCGTTCTACAACAGTGTGAAGCCATTTACAGGCTCTTTCACCTATTCTAAGCGAAGAAAAGGAGGCGGCCAAGAAGTGTCTGGGTCCGAAGATGGATCGTGAGAAGAGCCGAGTACAGACTGTATAACAAGCTGATGCTGGAGCTGAGGAACGAAGACCCTCATGCATTCCAGAACTTCATGAGGATGCCGCCAGCCATGTTTGATGAAGTTGTGGAGTGGCTGAGACCCAGGTTGACCAAGCAGAACACCAACTTCTGGCCCAGCCTGGACCCAGGGCTCAAGGTGGCACTGACTCTGCGCCACCTGGCCACAGGGACCACGTACAGGAGCATGCAGTACAGCTAGAGGGTGCCACACAACACCATCAGCATTGTGGTCAGAGAAGTGGTGCAGGCCATCATCGAAGAATACCTGGAGGAGCTCCTCCAGTGCCCCTCCACTGAAGAAGGCTGGAAGAAAGTTGCAGAGTAGTGGTATCAGAAGTGGAACTTCCCCCACACCGTTGGAGGCATGGATGGGAAGCACGTGGCCTGCAAAGCTCCAGCCAAGTCAAGGTCCACTTATTTCAACTACAAGGGCTTCTTCAGCATCATCCTCTTCACCATGGTCGATGCTGACTACAAGTTCATGTACATCGATGCTTCAGGCAACGAGTCAGCTTCAGATGCCCAGGTATACAATGCCAGTCACCTCAAGGAGGGGCTGGAACGCAACCTCATCATGGGCTTCCCAGATCCAGACCCCCTGCCCAACGACACACAAGATATTCCCTACTTCATCGTGGGGGATGACGCCTTCTCCCTCAGAACCTACCTCATGAAGCCCTACACCTCCAGATGCCTCACCCGTGAAGAGAGGATCTTCAACTATAGGCTGTCCAGGGCAAGGTGGGTGGTGGAGAACGCCTTTGGCATTCTGGACAACAGGTTCCAGGTACTTCTCACCACCATGCAGCATTGCCCAGAGACCATGAGGAGGATCATGGAAGCTTGCTGCATCTTGCACAATCTCATGTGCACCCGCTATCCAGTGTTGCAGAACAGGCTCGTGGACCTCCAACAAGGCAATGGGGACATGGAGCCTGGGGAATGGAGGCAAGGGCGAAACCTGATAGACACTGAGGATGTGCAAGGCCCCAACAGAGCCTCACGTGAAGGGAAGAAGCAGCGCAACCTCCTGAAACACTGGTGCAATTTCCCAGCTGGAGCAGTGGAGTGGCAAGACAGGATGATAGATGATTAATGGATGCTTCTTTCAGCCTGTCTCATCACACTGATGAGATTGAGCCATGTATGTTGGGTGGGCCTACAATGAACAGGGCATTTAATAAAGAGTTGTGTTGATGTTGAAATGTGTGGATCAATGCTTACATTGTTATTGATAATAAAGAGCCAAAGGTGTGGCACATGGGAGGGTGGACCATACAGTCCCACTATGCTTGCACTGGAGGTTTATCTATCCCACAGCTACTACCCATCCCACAGGTATCCCTGCCCATCCCACAGCTATTACCCATCCCAAAGGTATCCCTGCCCATCCCACAGCTATTACCCATTCCAAAGGTATCCCTACCCATCCCACTGCTATCCTTACCCATCCCACAAGCATGCAAAGGCTTAAACCATTTCTAAAAGTTTCCACCAAGACTTTATTTAATAAAATAAATGAAGCAAGTGTGTGAAGCAAAGATAATCTTTATTAATAACAAGCTGTAAAAGAAAAATGACCCAAGTGTCCTAAGCAAATATAAAGTCAACAGGTAGCCACCCAGTCTCTGGCACTCTTTTTAGTCACTCTGAGGCGTGCCCATTCTCAGGGCTGAAGGGTCCAGGGGCTGTGGAGGTGGCTGCTGCTGGAGTGCTGGTCTGAGGCATCATTGGAGTGCCTGGCCCCGAGAGGACAACAGGGGACGGTGTGTGTAGGAAGCTCTCAGAGAGCTGGCTCAGTCCTGTGATGTTGAGAGCCCCTTCCTCCAGGACATGGGGTGTCAGCCCCAATACTGATGACAGATGTTCTTAGGCCGGGCTTGGCTGTGGGGTGGAGGAAGGAGCAATGTAGTGGGGATGTCTGGTCTGCAGCTGAGTGAGGTGAGGCGTGGGTGGCATCTGTGGCGTGGCTGGCATCGGTGGCATCGGTGGCATCGGTGGCACCGGTGGCACCAGTGGCGTTCAATGTACCTGTGCCTGGACTGGGAAGGGCTGCCTGTGCTGCTGGACCTTCTGGGAGCCATAGCCTTGGTAGGTGAGGGCCTGTGGAAAGCCTTGGAAGGGCAGTGACATCACCTGGGGTGGAGGAGCAGACCTGGACTGGGTGGGAACAGGTTCAGCTGGGTCTGGAGGGTTGTGAAGAAGACCGGTGATCCTGTCCTTGATCACCTGGTACTGTGATTCGGACATGTTCATGAGGGTCTGGTTGACATTGGTGAGGAAGGGCTTGCGGTTTGAGGATGGGTTGTTGGTGTGTACCAGCTGAGAGAGGAGATCTACGCTGCTTCTGATGGTTTCCCTAATCTCCAGCAGGACAGTGTGGCTCTGCCCCTCCGTTCTGCCTCTCTGCCTGCTTTCTGTGGAGGTGGAGCTGGGGGTGGATGTGGGTTGGTCTATGGTGGCAGTGCCCTTTCCTTGCTCCACTGCGTCAGGGGGTCCTCCACACGCTCCGCCACAGGTAGTGCAGCTGTCGAGGGGGTCTCCATTGTGGCACGCTTCACAGATACCTGCCTGGACACAAGAGCTGACTCTTGGCCAGAAGAGGACTGGCTCTCTGTGGGCTGCCTGAGAGAGAGTGTTTTCAGAGGGGCTACTCCTCAGTGGCGGATCTCACCCTCCAAGAAGCTGCACTTGGCCATCACGTAGGTCTCCCGGTCCATCAGCTTGACCGTGACCTGACCAGATTTCTTGAGGTGCAGCTTCCCGTACCAGGTGTGCATGTGCTTCCACCAGCCGAGGAGCACCTCCAAAGTGTACCCCAGGCTCTCCGCCTTCTCTCTCCAAGCAGCCTGCTTCCTTTTGGTGTCTCAATGGAGCCTGTGTCCCTTCCGCCAAAGATACTTGTTCTCCCTCAGCCATTCCAGCACCTCATCCTCATGTTCCTCTTCGATGGAGTACTGCCTCCTCTCCCGTTCTCATTCTCGTGTATGCCTCTTCCTCCCTCTGGCAGGGCCATCTGGGCCCTCATCAGAGAGGCTTCGAGGTTGTAGAGGCTGCTCCTCCACACCAGCAGCAGCAGCAGCAGCAACAACAACAGTAACAGCAAAAGCAGCACCAGCAGGACCAGCAGCACCAGCAGGACCAGGATCAGCAGCAGCAGAGTAAGCACCAGCAGCACCAGCAGGATCAGGACCACCAGCAGGACCAGGAGCACCAGCAGCACCAGTAGAACCAGGAGCACCAGCAGGACCAGCAGGACCAGGAGCAGCCCCAGCAGAGTAAGCCCCAGCAGAAGCCCCAGCACCAGGAGCAGCGCCAGCAGAGTAAGCTCCAGCAGAAGCACCAGCACCAGGAGCAGCACCAGCAGAAGCTTCAGCACCAGAAGAGTCAGCTCCAGCAGCAGAAGCCCCAGCAGAAGCAGAGTCAGGCCAGGGGGTGGGATGGTGGCCCTGTCCCTCTTGCCAGGGCTGGCAGCAGATGGCAGAGGCTTTCTCTTCTTCCCCATGGTTGTTGGCTGGCTGGCTGGCTGGCTGGCTGGCTGGAGCTGTGTCTGACAGCAGTTCTTTCCTCTGAATGGTGACCTGCTTGCGACCTGCTTCCCTTTATATCCGCGGGGCTGATGCAATGCATCCTCCCCGCATGCACAGTGAATGCTCTGCATCCGCTAGGCATCCGCTAGGCTTCCGCTCTGCATCTGCTTCATCCGCTTGGCATCTGCTCTGCATCTGCTCTTTCCGCTGCGCATCCGCTTTGCTGTGCTCCCCCGGAAGCCCTGTGGATGTGCCATCCGTTCCCATCCGCTTCCATCCGCTAGGCTTCCGTGGAGCATCCACTTTACATCCTGGCTACATCCTCCCCCCATCCGTTCCTTTCCGTTGTTGTCCGCTCTGCTTATGCAAATTTGGGGCACTTTTGAGAGCGGATAACAATGGATGGAACATTTTCTCCTCCGCTGTGTCCTTTTTACAAACGTTTTGCATCTGTTGGCCAATGTGACAGGCCCTTTAGTAACCTGGTTGTTAAATGAATCTGGCTTCCTCGCTGGTTTTGCTTCTTGGAAGGTGGCAAAGGGGGATCGCATAACCCCAGGAGATGGCAGCCATCATAAATATGAGTCCATTGCCAAGCATCTGAATTTTGATTATGTGACCATGCAGATGCTGCAAGGTGAATGTGAAAAATGGTCATGTCACTTTCATGAATGAAGGCAAATATACATGTCTCAGGATAATGATAGGAAACAACAGCCAATTGCCACCCATCAACACACCAATCAGACAATAGGAAGGCTCCATATAAACACCAGAGATAGTAGTCAGCAGGTTCTGACCAGTTCCGGAGAACCAGTAAATCCCACCTCTGACTGCCCCTGCCCCCATCTATTCTCTGCCTCCTGAGTCCCAGCTGATTGGCTGGGTCTCCTTTTGTTGCCCTGCACAGGAGAACGGAGCTGGAAAGCAGGTTAGTGGGGTGGAGAGGGAATGGGGATTTTACAGTATCCTTCCGCTGCCACACCCACCAAGCCACACCCACAGAACAGGTAGTAAAAAAATTTGAATCCCATCACTGGTTGACATATTTATTGAAAAATGGACTGTGACAACCAGAGAACATGTGTGAAATTGACTACACACAGGTTGCTCTATTTAATTCATTTATTCCAAAATTAAGCTACTCCTTAGCCAAGATCTCTAGGAAGTTTACACTCAAACACCCTAAAAGCTACCATTGGAATAGAAACGTGCAGGAAAAACAAATAAAGCCCAAAAAGTTAACATCATATAAACTAGGCAGCAGCAAATCAGTTCTTCAAAACCCAATACATTACAAAAATGCAATTAAAAGCCAATTAAATAGCACTAGTCTTCACCCAGTGATACTAATGTAAGCTCTGATCAAATATCTTGTGGGAAGAAACTCCATAGAATATAAGGTAGAATATAAGCATTATCCCACAACAATATTCCATGACTAATAAGGTCTCCTTCACAGTATCATCGAGGGAGAAGTTTAGTTATGGTTAGAATAAATTTTGCAGATTTTCCAACTTAATAACCTCAAGATAAATCTGGGTTATAACTTCCGGTATCTGTTATATAAATCTGAAAGATACCAAGCTGAGGTAGCTGACATTTCCCTGCTACTACTCTTTCTATAAAGAAAAAAAAATTCAAGATACGCCAGCATCGCTTTATTTGAACCTAATTTGTAAAACACAAAGCAGTTTAGATAGTGGGACTAATAGTCCAGGCTTCCAAAACAATTAAAAGAAATCAATTTCACATTTATTTCCACAAAGCACAGATGGAGTTTAAAAGAGGATTGTAAAATACTCTTTAATTGGCTCTGTAGTCTCATTTTTAGAAGAAGATAGTAAGAAATCCCCAAGAAATACTCTTTGTAAAAAAAAAATTTAAAAGCCAACAAACAGCGTGCCAGTGTATTTTTAAAGAAAGTTTAGTTGGTACAGGGGTTTTGACTTAACTATGATCTAAAGAAGCCAGCAAAAATGTCAGACGCACAAATATACTTCTTTAAATTTATTGTTATTGTTTGGGCTGACATTCCATAAGAAACAGGATTCTGGAGATACATAGATCTGAATTTATGAAATGAACAGGGGGTTGAACCAGTGGTGGGATTCAAAAATTTTTACTACCAGTTCTGTGGGGGTGGCTTGGTGGGGGTGGCTTGGTGAGCATGGCAGGATATTGTAAAATCCCCATTCCCTCCCCACCTCATTAACCTGCTTTCCAGATCCATTCTCCTGTGCAGGGCAACCAAAGAACACCCAGCCAATCAGCTGAGACTTGGGAGGCAGAGAATAGATGGGGGCAGGGCCAGTCAGAGGTGGTGTTTGCCGGTTCTCCGAACTATTCAAAATTTCCACTACTGGTTCTTCAAAACTGATCAGAACCTGCTGAATATCACCTCTGGGATGAACCATCATAAATGACACTCTATCTCTGACATAAATGGTCAAGATAGCCAAGTAGACATGTCTGTTTTCCTCTGCATAAATTCATATTAATATAATGGTCAGACAGTTCACAAATACCTAACGAATTTAGATGAACTGAATATTGTATTTTTTTAAGTTGCAGTTGTATTACAAGTATTACAGTTGTAAAAAAATAATAATAATTTGTTTTAAAATGAACACTTGACCTATGAAGAGGCAGCATAACACAGGTCTTGGAGTCAGCAATTTAAGAAGAAGTAATGTTTTTTGTAGCCAAGGGACACATTTAACGAGTTTGGAGAAGTTGAGGGCCATAGGGCCATGTCACAGATATACATGGAGCTTGATTTTTTTAAAGAAAAGGTTTGAAAATTGAGTTTCTAAAGAGCAATATGCCCATTTTAGTACTGCACTATTATTTCCACTTGTTTCCCATCTCAAAACAGCTTAGAAATTGTGCCCTCAGCTTTATTCATATATGGTCAGAGGTCAACCCATGATTTGTGACCCACCTCAGTTGTCAATGATTCATTAGTCTATCCTGAAATAAGAAGTTCGTAGAATTGAGGAGTTGAAAGATCTGTTTTAAGGCAACTTATCCAAACTTTGTTCAAGGCAAAAATTCAGTAAATCAACCCTGATAAGTAAATCAATCACCCAATCCTATTTGAAAACTCCTTAGCCATCTCATCTGTAGTTTCTGCTACAGTTAAAGGTAAAATAAAGGTAAAGGATTCCCCTATCCAGTCATGTCCAACTCTAGGGGGAGATTGTCATCTCCGTTTCTTAGCTGAGGGAGACAGCATTGTCTGAAAACACTTCTATGGTCATGTGGCTGTTGTGGTTAGCCGGCAGCAGGTGTGGACAGTGGAGGAGAATGAGGACTCAGATGAGGGGCCAGGACCATTAGGGAGTGGACTGCTGCCTTCGGAGATTGTGGGGGCTGGCAGCAGTGATGAGGAGATTCCCGAGGAGCCTGCGCCAAGTGCGCATGCACGCAGGATTGATCATAGGAGAGAGCAGTTACAGCAGCACAGGCGACTCGGGAGTAAGGCTGCAAGGAAATGGCCCCTCCCTCAAGTGGATAAAATCCAGGTTTGAAGAAGCATTCTTTGCAGAAGGCAAAGATGCTCTGAAGCTCAGCCTGGTGGATATTATAGTTAGTATTTGAAAACTCTTGTAAACTAGTTCTTATCTCTGGGTTTTTGGCAGCCTTGACAAACAACTTGGCAAGGCCCTTTTTTGCCTGAGCTAATTAGTTGGAAGCAGCCTTTTATCTGTGAAGAAACAGAATTCATGGATTAAACCTTAAAAGGTGGGGGCTGCTGCCTTTGTCTTGTGTTTGCTCTCTTGGAACCAGGTTGGGTCAGAACAGTAGCCAGCACGACTACACTGAAGTGCATGGAACGCTGCCTTCTCACCAAAGTGGGACCTATTAATCTACTCACATTTTTATGCTTTCAAGCTGCTAGGTTGGCAGGAGTTGATACAGGTACAACCCCATCTATTCAACTAGAAATATCTGGAGCAAAATACTAGCACTATTTAAAATTCATGCGTTCATAGAATCGTTGAATGTAGAAGTAGGACTCATGAATAAGGGCAGGAATCTACTTAAACATTTCAAATAGGCTATATTTAAATGTCCTATCCAAAGCACCACTTCTATTACATACCAGATCAATCCACCAAGAAGCTCTACCTAATTCTACATCTAAATTGTCTTTCTTTTATTTTGGTCCTTAAAGTTACAAATTTGGAGAGCCCTATTGTAGTGTATAGTAACAGAATCTTGAAAGCCCATCAGAGTTTCTCTTTGTCCCATCGGGTACCAAACAGACTCAAGGCAGAGTTATTTTGAGTTTCTTTCTCACGCTTTCCTCTTCAGCAGGACTGATTGTCATTTTTCTTCCCTTAATGGCTCATACATTTCTCCTCCAAGTTATTGTTACATGCTAGCTGGTAAACTCTGGGAACTGAAGTCTAGACATCTTAAACTTGCCAAGTTTGAAAAACACTGCTTTACAGTGCTGGATATAAAATGTCCAGATGTTAAAGTCCTCTTTTTGCTTTGTCCTCACCTTCTGAGTTGTAGCCAAACTTGCTGTATGAATGCTGCTTAGATTTTAAAAGTCTCAAGTACCCAATGAATTATACTGCCATCTTTATTTCACACTAAAAAACCCATGCCATATTGGGTCATCATTTTATAGATCTTTCCTTGCTAAACAGAGAAACAGAATTATCTTGGGTGGGCATCCCAGCCATGCCAACTTCCCGATTGAATTTACTTTGTGGGAAGCTGACATAAATCATTCCTTCCTTCCTGTTCCTTCCTCCCTCTTTCTCTCTCCTCCTTCTTTTCCATCCTTTTTTCCTCCCTTCATTCTTTCCTTCCTCATTGTTCCTTCCATCCTTCCTTCCTCCCTTACTTACCTACTTCCCCTCCTTCCCTTCTTTTTCCTCCTTCATTTTCTCTTCTTTTCCTGTTCCTTCCCCACTCTGTCCCTCTCCTCCTTCCTCCCTTCTTTTCTCCATTCCCTCCCATCATTCTTTCCTTCCTTCCTTCCCCTTCCTTCCTTCCTTCCTTCCTCCCTCTTCCTCATTTTCTTCCTTGTTTCCTTCCTTTATGCATCCTTTCCATCATGTTCCTACTTTCCTTTCCCCTTATCTTCCCAGCAGGCAGATAAAGTGCCTGCTGCTGGCAGGAGTGAGGGGGGTAGGAAGGGATTGCACAAATGGCTGGGAAACTGTCATGGAATGTTGAACATGAAGATCCTATAACTACAGCAGCAGCCTTGTAGGGCTAAAACAGACACAATTTCCCCAAAATTTATTCCCTTAAGAGTAATAGGGTCCCAGCTTTCTATAACCCATTCGAGGTACCTTTGTTGACAGAGTTTTGCCCTATGATGTACTGTTTCACCCAGATAAAAGGTACAGGTGTGACAGTTTTAGAAGTGTGTAGATTTCTAAACTGGGCTTATACTTGTTTTTTGTGAGGGTCTGTTTGATAATTTTGTAATTCCTGTAGTGTGTTTCAAAGGGTATGATGGCTCAGCAGTTAAAGATGCTGAGCTCATCAGCTTTTCAGCTGACAACTCAGATTCGAGACCCAAGCATATGAGATGGAGTGATCTCCCGTCATTTGCCTCAGCTCCTGTCAACTGAGCAGCTTGAAAACATGCACAAGCGAGTAGATAAATAGGTATCACTTTGGTGGGAAGGTAACAGCCTTCTGTACACTTCGGCATATAATCATGTCATTGGCTAAGAACAATTAGATACAACTGGACAGGGGAAACCTTTGCTTTTAACTTTACAGTTTGTTTCATTGTATTTGTCACAAGCTCATTGAATAAGCTTTGAAAATAGGAACATCAATCAATGAGCATGAAAAACAAAACAGCATTTTTTTTAAGAGACAGGGGACATTTGTGAATATGTATAATATTCTTTGAGAAGAAAAGGCTGGCCCATAGGTAGTAAATGAGCTTATTGTTTGTTTATGTAGGCTGCCCCAAAAAGATCATAACTGAACCAAATTACCATCATACAGTTATGAAGGAAAAGTTACTTTTGCCTCTGAAGGCATGGAGGTTGATTGCAAAGGAGCTGTTGTGCCCTCTAAAATTTGGTTGCACACCTGGTATATTTTGTAAAGTTATTTGTCTCTCTGCTACAGAGTAGACTATCTGTTTCTGATTGCAGAGGGGCAATTATTTGGAACTGAAGAAACATGATTTTAAAAAGTGCCATTCTGTTTGAAACAGAAAACCCTCTCTTACTAAGTACTCTCCAGAGGAAAGAGTCATTCTCCATAATTTCTTGTGGAAGAACACCAACTGCTTAGAATTTTGCATCTCCCATAATGCCTTGAATCTGGCATCCTTCCCCAGCACAAAAAGGGGGAGCAAAGAAGTTGAGCAATACCACTACCTTCCAAAAATGAAGAATAATTCTCAAGTTAAGTTTGAGGAAGATGAGTGGTTAAGAAATAGGATAGAATAGAATAGAATAGAATAGAATAGAATAGAATAGAATGGAATGGAATGGAATGGAATGGAATGGAATGGAGCAGAACAGAACAGAACAGAACAGAACAGAACAGAACAGAACAGAACAGAACAGAACAGAACAGAATAGAATAGAATAGAATAGAATAGAATAGAATGATAGATTCTAGAATCATTCGATAGATAGATAGATAGATAGATAGATAGATAGATAGATAGATAGAT
>BLBF01000002.1:13588601-13601067 GCA_015471245.1 Laticauda colubrina
GATAGATAGATAGATAGATAGATAGATAGATAGATAGATAGATAGATAGATAGATAGATAGATAGATAGAGGAAGGAGAGGGAGGGAGAAGTGGTGCGATGGCCTAGAGGTGGAGCTCTCCCCTCACAATCAGAAGGCTGTGAGTTCGATCCTCAGTTCAATCCTGAGCACGATGAGAATAAATCTGCTGACCAAAACTCCACATTGGCAACAGGCCAGTAAAATATATCTGCTGAACAAAACTCCACATCTGGCCAGTAAACACTCAGCTCCATTCAGTTGCCCAGACTCCACTTGTTAAGGAATCATTAAAAGATGATGACGATGATGATGATGATAGACAGACAGACAGATATAAGCAAGCAAGCTCTAAAAGACACATTTTTTGAGTAATGTGGACTCAGCTCTCACTATTTGTCAGAATCAGTTAACCTGAATGTCAAAGCAATGTGAAAACATTACATTCATTTTTTTTTCAATTTGGTAAACTGAGGAAAAAGAATCAAAATCAAAGACTGTTCTGCAATGCAAATCATATGACCCGTCCATTTTGTTCAGATTGGAGAGTTTGATTTGACATCATTTCCACTCCCCCTTTGCTGTCATGTTACTAATTTAAGAAATGTAATGATTCACTTAACAACTGTGGCAAGAGAAGTTATAAAATGGGGCAAAACTCACTTAAGAAATATTTCACTTAGAAATATGAGTTTTGAGCTCTATTCTGGTCATAACTCGAGGATTGCCTGTATTTCCGATGGTTGCAAATCCCACCTCTGACTGGCCCTGCCTCCATCTATTCTCTGCCTCCCGAGTCTCAGCTGATTGGCTGGGTCTTCTTATTGCCCTGCACAGGAGAACAGACCTGGAAAGCAGGTTAGTGGGGTGAAGAGGGAATGGGATTTTTCAGTATCCTTCCCCTGCCATGTCCACCAAGCCATGCTTACCAAGCCACACCCACAGAACCAGTAGTAAAAAAATTTGCACAGGAGAACGGAGCTGGAAAGCAGGTTTGTGGGGTGGGGAGGAAATGGGATTGTGCAGTAACCTTCCCCAAGGATTGGGGAGGGAATGGGGATTTTATACTACCCTTCCCCTGCCATGCCCACCAAGCCACAGCCACCAAGCTACACCACACCCACCAAGCCACGCCCACCGAACTGGTAGTTTAAAAAAATGTGAATCCCACCACTGCAGGGGAAGCCAAATTCATTTGATTGCATGATCCACTTAACAACTGCAGTGATTAACATCACCACCAGGCAGGAAGGAGGGAGTGAAATTGGCCATAACTCATTTAACAACTCATTTAACAACTTACAATTGTGGTTGTAAGTTAAGGACTACCCATACACATTTCGACTGCAAATACGTTGTTATTAGGAGCCTTTGACAGAAAGTCAGTGTTGTTAGGATACTACAGAGAGAATGGAAAGGCCAGAGCGACAACTTTTTCAAAAGCATAAACACGTTTCAGTGATCCAATAACTCACTTTCAACTCATTATTTTCCAATGTAAGGGTCATAAAATGGGCATTGCCTGCAGTAAGAGAGTGTAAATTTGACCTTGAGTTTTCAGAGAGATTGCTTGGAGTGGGCTCCTGATAAGTACATTGAGCACAATAGTGCTTTTCAGTCACTTCTGTGCAGAGAAAGCCAAGCAAGCTTGTGACGATTCAGCGTCCTCCTCTCATATGGGGACAAGGACAACTTCCAGTTGTTTCAAAAGCCACAACTGTCCTAGATTCAGGGATGATGCAAGCATGTGTTTTGACTCCACTCAGTCAATCCCTCTTCTGACCCAAACCTGGTTCCAAGGAAGCAAACATGAGACAAAGGTAACAGCACAACCTTTTTAATGTTTCTTTTCAGATCCTGTTCCTTCATGGGTAAAAGGCTGCTTCAAACCAATTAGCTCGATAAGGCTGCCAGGAATACCAGATAAAGTTACTAAGCAATAATTTCAACACAAAGAGTCTCCAAACACCAACTCAGATATTCCTAATGTCCACCAGGCTCGAGTGTAAAACTTCTTTGCCTTTTGAAAAGAACTCCGGTTTCTCAGCTGGCTTTTATCTTCTCAGGGAGGGGCCATTACCTTGCAGTCTTACTCCCGAGTCACCTGTGCTGCTGCAGCTGCTCTTTCCTTTGAGCAGCCCTGCATGCATGCACTCTGGGCATGGGCTCCTTGGGGACCTCTTCATTGCTACTGCCAGACTCCACAATATCCAAAGGCACTCCCTGATGGTCCTGGCCCCATCCCTGCATCACATGCAGGCCCTTCATCTGAGTCCTCGCTCTCCAAGCTCTCAGCCGTCCGCATCTGCTGCCGGCGAACCACAACAATCCCATAAGAATATAAAGAAAGAAGTCAGGTCCTAGGTAGCAATAGCACTTAGACTTATGTACCACTTTACAGTGCTTTACAGCCTTCTCTAACCGATTTACACAATCAGCATCTTTGGGTCCCCATTGTACCCACCTCGGAAGGATAGAAGCAGGGATGGGATTCTACTAGTTCTATCCGGCTCTGTAGAACAGGTAGCTCTGAAGAGCAACAGACATAGAACCAGTTCTATGTCTGCTGCTGTTTTGGCTCACCTGCCCACCCAGGCTCTTACCTGACCTTTATTTCCTGCTTTTTCAACTTCAGCTGCTTTGCGCATCCCAGCTGTGGTTGAAAAAGCAAGGAGAAAAAATGCTTTTTCACACGCTGCGCACCTGCACGGAGAGCTTATCAGCTGTCCAGGCAGCAAGCTGACACGTGTGCAGGGCAAATGTAAATCACCGAACCAGTAGTTACACCGGTCAGATCTCACCCCTGGATAGAAGGCTGAGTCAACCTCGAGCCTGGTGATATTTGAACTGCCAAATTGCAGGCAGCCAGCAAGCAGCAGAAATAGCCTGCAGTACTGCACTCTAACCACTGTGCCATTGTGGCTATGGTAACCCAGAATTTGATTTACTTAATAGGTGTCGAGCTGCAAAAACCAAGAAAGACACACTGAGGTTCTTCTGAACAGTTTCCTTTATTGTGCCTCAACAACAGACAGAATCTTGCTGAACTAAAACAAAGGTTCACCATCATTAAAGACAACCTCTGAGAATTCCTAGGGAGCAGGGGTGGGATTATACAGGTTTGTACCTATTCGCTAGAACCGGTTGTTAACATTCTAAGCAGTTTGGAGAACCGGTTGTTAGAAGAAATTACTGGCCTAATCCTGTAAGGAAGGCAGGAAGGAAACATTCTGGTATTGCTTACAGAAACTGCCTCTCCGTTAACCGTTATTACATTCCTGGCAGGACTAGACTTCCTGTCTCTGGAACTTCTCTGGAGTGTTTTCCCCTCCTTTGCTGGTACTTTGCTTGTGTGGAGTGACCATTCAAAGTTACAATGGCACTGAAAAAAGTGACTTATGACCATTTTTCACATTTAGGACTGCCGCAACATTCCCACAGTCATGAGAGGCCAGGTGAGGAGATGCATGCCTCAATGTGAGTGATGTTGAGTTGGCCATGCCCAGCAAGTCACATGACCACCAAGCCATGCCCACCAACTAAGCCATGCCCACAGAACCAGTTGTTAAAAAATTTGAATCCCACCCCTGCTAGGGAGGAGCTGTCTTAATTCACTTCCTTCCAACCAAACTATCTAAATGTCATTGCCTCTTGGTCCTCTCGTATGCAGCCATTCCTTACCTGGAATCCAACAGGCTAACCAATTATCTAGGTTAGCTAACAAATTATTATTGTTGTAGTCCTCGATTTACAACAATTCATTTAGTGAGCATTCAGTGTTAACAACGCCACTGAAAAGAGTAATTTATGACCATTTTTCATATTTACAACCATGGCAGTATCTCCATGGTCATGTGATTTACATTTGGATGCTGGACAACTGATTCATATTTATGATTGCTTGCAGCATCCCACGGTGATGTGATTCCCTTTTGCGACCTGCTGGCAAGCAAAGTCAATGGGGAAACCAGATTCACTTAACAACTGTGTTGCTAACTTAACAACTTCAATTATTCACTTAACAAATGTGGCAAGAAGGACCATGAAAACTTGTTTAACAAATTTTTCACTGAGCAACATAAATGTTGGGCTTAATTGTGGCCGTAAGTCAAGGACTACCTGTTCTTGAATTCAAAGATTATTGATTCCCACCACAGACTGATCCACTTCAAGTTCCTTCCCTTCCTTAAAGAGACATGGCTGGGTGGACAAAAGATGCTAAATATGATCTTTGCAAGCTATGGTTTGGGGCAGAGTGAACCCGTGTGCTGCAGCTTGTCTATAAGATGGTATTTTAAATAAGTCATGAGTAAATTTGACTGTGTTCTGACTTCGGCTTCCCAAGATCATGAAGCAGACTCCTTGTCCCAATAAAACCCCTTTTATTTAGGTGAAAGTGAATTCCTCTCAAGCAAAGTCCCATCTATTCTCTGCCTCTCGACCCCCAGATGATTGGCTGGGTCTTCTTTTGTTGCCCTAAATAGAAGAACAATCTTTCATGAGATTTCACAACTACAGGACTTTATTAGGCTTGGAGAATTGCCAGGCCTATGTCTTCCAAATGCCATGCTGTAGCAGCAATTACTTGGCAAGAAGTCAGGAACAGATCTCCACCCTAATGAATTGAACTAATTGTCTCCTGCAAACCCCAGTCCTCTTTTGTTCCTCTTTATTCCCTTATGGGAGGAGACATTCACCATCCACCTGTGCCTTTACTCCCAAGGCACTTTACTCCCAAGTGCCTTTACCCTTGTTCCTTAATTATTCCCTTCTCCTGGCAGCTCTGTGCATGTGAGATATCAGTATCTATCCCTCCCTCTATATTACCCTATTTTCTAAATATTTTTTTAATTGCAAATATATTCTTGTTACCCCTTGTCACTCTGCAGAATCCCCTTTTTAATTCATCAACCATTATCTCTGAAAAAATGATTTCTTTTCATCATTTTACTATTTCCATATTTCTTTATTTCATGCACCTGCTTCTTATTGCCTCTCCTCTCCCTCTTTTTCCCATACATTTTCTCATTCCTGTTGATATCCCTCTCTTTCTTGATATCTTCCTTTCCCCTTTTCTGTTGGATCTTTCTTCCTCTTCCAATTTCACAGGTATTCTCCTTTTTGATTACCTTCTTAAATCTCAATTTTTTAGCCTTCCTTCTTTCCCCACTTCTTTGTAGTGTTCTTTGTGCTAATTTTCTATTTAAGATGGCTTCTCCTTGAATCGACTCCTCCTCCTCTGAAGTTCTTTCTTCTTGTTCTTCAATTGCCATTTCCACTTCTTCTAACATGGAGCAAAGTGATCCACCTCTTTCCTATAGAAATTCTCTCATATTTTTAAGTTCCATTTTTAATTCCTGAAGAGATATCATCCTTACACACTCTTATATTTTATAACCATTGAAGTCCACAAAAAACACTTTTACTTTCCTTCTTTCTTCTTTCAGTTTTTAAAGTTCTTAATTGTTCCAGCCCAGGGTCTATAACAAAAACATCAATCAATCCCACAATCAGTCTTTCCTTGCTTCTTTTTTATTCTGGTTCAGCTTTCACTTTCTAAGATTCTTACTTTGTTTCCATATTTCTTTAACATTATATCAACACAAGTTCATACAGAAACAGGATGCTTTCCCTTTTGTTTGAGTTCAAATTTTTGTCAGAAGTTGGCACTCTCCATTGTACAAAGTCTTCACCTTTTTCCCTTATTTTTTTATTTAGGGTTTTTCAAACCTCAATATTCCAGCACAATCCAGTCTCCAATTTGTAAACTTTATTATTATTATTTTTTGACAATCTTAAGTCCAGCTTTATTTTATGCCTGTTTATTGCCAAAATATTTTAGTCCAATTTAATTAAATCTTTAGTTCCAGTTTCTTCCTTTCCTGGTTCAAAGCCCCGCTTAGCTGTCAAAATTATTTTCTTTTTTTTTTCCCCTGTCCCTTTGTATTTTCATCACTCACTTTTCTTTTCTTAAAAGTTCAATGTTTCCTTAATCCTGGGGTACTTTTTGTTTAATTGTTTCACCCAGTTGTCCCGGTTCAGATGTTATCCACCTCTTTCTTCCCTCCTGCAAAAATCTTAGTCCAGCTGAGTCCTCCTCTTCGGAGTGGCCATTTTAGACCACCGCTTCAGTCATCTTTGGGGAGAGAAAGACCAAGCTCAGGAGGGGAGATGCATCTCCCCTCAACCTAGCTTGTGGCTTCTTACTCCACCGCCCCTCCAAGGTAGTTTCAGCCCCTGATTGCAGTGATAGGGGCTCTCCAACGAAAGAGCATGGACCATAGGCGCGGACAGTCACGATCTATGGTCTGTCAGCGAGGAGGGATCAACCCAGAAGTCAGCACTTTTACAGAGTCAGCATAGGCCCCCAACAATCTAGATCCTCATTATATCCACCTTAGAAGGATGGAAAGCTGATTCAACCTTAAACCTGGTGAGATTTGAGTTGCCAAATTGCAGGCAGCTGATAGTCAGCAGAAGTTGCTTGCAGTGCAACATTTTAATGACTGCACCATCGAGGCTCTGTATAACCAAATATAACCAAGAAACAGGTCCTTAGTGCACTTAGAGGCCCAGGCATGGTCAAAGAACCAGTTGTTTGGGTCCTTATGTAAATTGAACCACTTTTGAAATGTTTAGGTCTTATCATTAAATCAACTTGCCAAACAACTGTGGGGAGAGAAAGGGAGAATAAATGACAATGCACCAGACATGGACTGTGAGAACCAAGAACTCACCAAGGCCACTGATGCAGGTGTTCTGACCTAGGCTTCCCCAACAGCACGAAACCAACTCCTCCTCCTGATAAACCCTTTTTATTTAGTTTACTATGAATTCTCTCCAGCAAAGTCCCACAAACAGTCTTTCAAGATATTTCCCAATTACAGATCTTTATCAGACTTGGAGAATTGCCAGGCCTATATCTTCCAAATGCCACGTTGTAGCAGCAATTACTTGGCAAGAAGTCAGGAACAGATCTTCACCCAAATGAACTGAACTAATTGTCTCCTGCAAACACCACTCCCCTTTTGCTCCTCTTTTATTCCCTATGAGAGGGGCCATTCACCATCCACCTGTGGTTTTACTTGCAAGTTGACCCTTGTTCCTTAACTATTCCCTTCTCCTGGCAGCTCTGTGCATGTGCACACTGAGAACAGGATCCAGCTGTTCTTCTGCCCCATTGATCTCCAACTCTGATTACTGTCAGATGGCCCTGGCTCCATCTCTGCCTCCAACACAGAGGCAGCTCTGTGTTGAAAGCTCATCAGAGCCTTCCCAGGCTCCAGGACTGGCCCATGTTCCTCCCCAACCTCCTCACTGTCCGAATCTGCTGTCAGCTCTGCTGGCCACTGGCAGGCCACAACAGCAGGTGCCCAACAGAAAAGTGAATAGTTCTCAAAACAAAAGGACAATGCCTTCTCCAACCTTGCCCAGTCTCCCACAGACACCACCCACATGAGCAACGTCAAGCAAGCCACACCCTGGGCCACAAGCAGTCAGCCATAACCACCCCAGCCATGCCCCTCCTCCCCCCAACCCCTGGAGGACAACCACAATGCTTATCCAGCCCTCCATAAAATTAAGTTTGATACCCTGGATTACACCATGACAGGAGGAGGCAGGATCCTGAAGAACAACAAGGAAATTGAATTGTTTGGATTGTCTTGCCAATAAGAGGCATCCTGGCAAATGCAAACTGCACTACTTTCTTAATCCAAGTGGCAGCTTGACTTAGCTTTTTTTGGATTTCCAAAAGATGCCAACCAGTATTCACATGTAACTGATAAGAAGAGGGGAGAAAAGGTTAAATTTTTCCTATGGGAAAGCTAAATCTTCCTTTATTGGAAGGTTCTTTCCGATCCTCTGAAGATGACTCTACACAGTTATTAAGGGAAAACAGTGGCGATTTTTAAGAAACATCCGAAGGACAAAAGCAAAGTTCTAGCTATTGATTAGCTATATTTTTCTGCAAAGCAAGAAGAGAGAAAGAGTGAGTTTCTACTGAATAATTCCTAGTTTTAAATGGACGGGTCAAACAAGAAAATAAAAGTTGAAGAGGCTATGTGGTTCTTTTTTTTCATTGTGGTTCTGCAGCAGCAAAGCTATTAACAGTTTTGGAGGACAAACACTTCCTGGTATCATCTTTCCGTTGCAGCTGATGGAAAATAATAATGACCTGTTAATCTGTGAGGAAGAAATATCTTCCACTGTTGAAAGAAATATCCATCTGGTTCAGTTCCAATCCCGGAGAAAGGCAGTGGAAACATGGAGTCTGATTGGAAAGATGGTTTAATGATGAAGCTGTGATTCTAGGCCGCTGACAAAATGGAGTTGTAGAGTGAGTGGTTTTTATACCTTCTCTTGGGCTTTGCACTTGAGCTTCCTTTTCCTATGCAAGAACATGTATTCTATTGGCTGTTGTCAGACTTCCATGGCACCATGTAGGGGTTATGTAGGGGTCATAGCTGGCACTGTAGGTTGTCTGAGCTCCCAGGTTTGGTTGAAGTTTGGGCTGCTGAGATGATGCAATGAAGGGACTTGTGTTCTGAAAGGTGTTGGGTAATTCTTATTATGGCTTAATGGCTTTGCATCTTGGGTGACGGTATTTGCTTATGAATAGAACTATCTAGTGTTCAATAAGCTTTTTATCTCTTAAAAGCTGACATCTACTGAGGGCTATTTAGAAAGATGAGGGATGCTTTCTGTCTCCAAGAGCATGTTTCTTCATTCCTCCTTTAAGCCCATGTCACACTGCCCAACGGATGCAAAAAGGACACAACGGACGAGCAAAATGTTCCATCCGTTGTTATCCGCTCTCAAAAGGGGCAAAAATTTGCATTACCAGAGCGGATAACACGGACGTGGGGAGGATGCAGGGCGGATGCAAAGTGGATGCGGAATGGAAGCCCAGCGGATGGAAGCAGATGGGAGGGGATGGCATGTCCGCGAGGCTTCCGGGGGACCTCAGCAAAGCGGACGCGGAATGGATACAGCGGATGCACAGCGGATGAAGCGGATGCACAGAGGATGCACAGCGGATGCACAGCGGAAGCCTAATGGATGCCTGGTGTTAATTGCGCATGCGGGGAGGATGCATTGCATCAGCCCCGCGGATATAATGGAAGCAGCTCGGAAGCAGGTCACCATTCAGAGGAAAGACCTGCTGCCGGACGGATTGGCTGCCTTGCCTGCCCTGCCTGCATGTCTGCCTGCAAGCCTTGCTGCCAGCCTGGGTGCCTGCCTGCCTGCCAGCCTTCCTGCCAGTCTTGGTGCCTGCCTCCCTGCCAGACTTAGTGCCTGCCTTGGTGCCAGCCTTCCTGCCAGACTTGGTGCCTGCCTGCCTGCCTGCCTGCCTGCCAGCCTTCCTAGCAGTCTTGGTGCCAGCCTCCCTGCCAGCCTTGCTGCCAGCCTTGGTTCCTGCCAGCCTCCCTGCCAGCCAGCAACCCCACAATCATGTGGAAGCACAACAAGCCTCAGCCATCTGCTGCCAGCCCTTGCAAGAGGGACAGGGCTACCATCCCGCCCCCTGGCCCTCACTCTGGTTCTGCTGGGGCTTCTGCAGCACGGGCTCGCTCTTCTGGGGCTGGGGCTTCTTCTGCTTCTGCTTCTGGAGGAGCTGATGAAAAGCACTCCAGCACCAGCCACCTCCACAGCACCTGGACCCTTCACCCCTGAGACTGAGCGACCAAGAGGAGTGCCGGAGACTCTTTTTTGTTGTATAGCTTGTTGTTAATAAAGTCTATTTATGATTCACACACTTGCTTCATTTCTTTTTTTTAATAAAGTCTTGGTGGAAACTTTTAGAATTGGCTTAAGCCTTTGCATGCTTGTGGGATGGGTAAGGATAGCTTTGGAATGGGTTAGGATACCTGTGGGATGGGTAATAGCTGTGGGATGGGTTAGGATAGCAGTGGGATAGATAAACCTCCAGTGCAAGCATAGTGGGACTGTATGGTCCACCCTCCCAGGTGCCACACCTACAGCCCTTTATTATCAGTAATAATGTAATAATTATCCACACATGTCAACATAAACACAATTCTTTATTAAACGCCCTGTTCATTGTAGGCCAACCAAACATACATGGCCCAATCTCATCGTTGTGATGAGACAGGCTGAAGGAAGCATCCATTAATCATCTACCATCCTGTCTTGCCACTCCACTGCTCCAGCTGGGGAGTTGCATCAGTGTTTCAGGAGGCTGCGCTGCTTCTTCGCCTCATGTGAGGCTCTGTTGGGGCCTTGCACATCCTCAGTGTCTATCAGGTTTCACCCTTGCCTCCATTCCCCAGGCTCCATGTCCCCATTGGCTTGTTGGAGGTCCATGAGCCTGTTCTGCAAGACTGGGTAGCGGGTGCGCATGAGATTGTGCAGGATGCAACAAGCTTCCATGATCCTCCTCACGGTCTCTGGGCAATGCTGCATGGTGGTGAGAAGTACCTGGAACCTGTTGGCCAGGATGCCAAAGGCATTCTCCACCACCCGTCTTGCCCTGGACAGCCTATAGTTGAAGATCCTCTCTTCACGGGTGAGGAGTCTGGAGGTGTAGGGCTTCATGAGGTAGGTTGTGAGGGAGAAGGTGTCATCCCCCACGATGAAGTAGGGCACGTCTTGTGTGTCGTTGGGCAGGGGTTCTGGATCTGGGAAGCCCACCATGAGGTTGCCTTCCAGCTCCTCCTTGAGGTGACTGGTGTTGTATACCTGGGCATCTGAAGATGACCCGTTGCCTGAAGCATCGATGTACATGAACTTGTAGTCAGCATCAACCATGGCGAAGAGGATGATGCTGAAGAAGCCCTTGGAGTTGAAATAAGTGGACCCCGAGTTGGCTGGAGATTTGCAGGCCACGTGCTTCCCATCTATGGCTCCAACGGTGTGGGGGAAGTTCCACCTCTGATACCACTGCTCTGCAACTTTCTTCCATCCTTCTTCAGTGGAGGAGTACTGGAGGAGCTCTCCTTGTATTCTTCGATGATGGCCTGCACCACTTCTCTGACCACAATGCTGATGGTGTTGGGTGGCACCCTCCAGCCATACTGCATGCTCCTGTACGTGGTCCCTGAGGCCAGGTGGCGCAGAGTGAGTGCCACCTTGAGCCCAGGTTCCAGGCTGGGCCAGAAGTTGGTGTTTGTCTTGGTCAACCTGGGTGTCAGCCGCTGCACAAGTTCGTCAAACATGGCTGGAGGCATCCTCATGAAGTTCTGGAATGCCCGAGTGTCTTCGCTCCTGAGCTCCACCATCAGCTTGTTGTACAGTCCGTCCTCTGCTCTTCTGGCAAGCCATCTTTGGACCCAGACTATTTTTGGGTGCCTCCTTTTCTTCCTGTAATAGAGTTCACAGAGCCTGTAGATGGTTTTGCACTGTTGCAGAAGGATGGTGGCTGCCGAAAGGACTTTGTCACAATCCATGGTGGACATGACTGGATGCTGTGGAAGAGGAAGAGTCAGATGAAGGCTGCAGAGGTCTGCACAGCTTGGCTGATGTTCTGAAAGTGAGATGCAGGCGAGTTGCTCCCCCTTTTTATAGGCAGTATAGGTGTCCCTTTGCATCCTCTAGGCATCCTCTAGGCATCCTCTAGACATCCTTAATATCCGAGATAGGTCCCCTCTGCGAACATTTTCTCCGTTTTAAACGCTTTGTTTCCGTGCTGCATCCGTTCTGCGTCCTTTCTGCATCCGTTCTGCTTCCTCCCTTCGTCCGGGCGGATGCGAGTTGCGCGGATGTGTAGTGGATGCCTAGCAGATATAGCGGATGCGTAACGGATGAGTCGCGGATGCGTAGCGGATGCAGAACGGACGAACTGGATACATTTTCCGCGCAAAAGTTTTGGGCAGCCCAAAACTTTTGGAGTGGATGAAACGTCCATAAACGGATGCTGGACAGATAGAGAGGAAGCCAAACGGAAGCAGTGAGTACATCACGTTTTCGAACGGATGGCAAGCTTTTTTGTCCGTTTTACATCCTCTTTGCATCCGTTGGTTCAGTGTGACATGGGCTTTAGGGAAATATAATGTTCTGTTTTTTTAATATTTCTCAAAATATTTCATACTTTTAGGAGAGGGGTAGGTGCTAACTTTCTACACCACTGTCAGGTGTGTGATGGCCACTGATTTAGACATTCTTCAACACTTTTCTTGGAAGATAACATCAACAATGGCTACTTGTCTCAGGAGCAGACCATTAAGCTGACTTCCAAGGATTTACAATGCAAGAAATCTAGTATCCTGTTCCTGCTTGTAAGTTTCTTGAATGATTCTGGTTGGCCAATGTGCGATGTAAAAGACTGGATGAGTTGGTCTTTCATCTAATCTACCTGGACCCTCCTTAGTTAATTAATCAATTTATTTCTACACTACCCATCTCCAGGCATCTCTCCTTCCATAATGATAGATAGATAGATAGATAGATAGATAGATAGATAGATAGATAGATAGATAGATAGATAGAT
>BLBF01000002.1:13601077-13664696 GCA_015471245.1 Laticauda colubrina
GATAGATAGATAGATAGATAGATAGATAGATAGATAGATAGATAGATGATAGAATTATTTACTGGCCAAGTGTGATTGGATTCACAAAGAACTTGTCTTGGTACAAATGGACTCAGTGTACATAAAAGAAAAAATACATTCATGAAGAGTCAAGAATCATAAGGTACAACACCTAATAGTTGTACGGTACTGTAAGCAATCAAATCATACTAGGAAACAGTTAATATAAATCATAAGGCTACAAGCAACAAAGTTACATATACAGTCACAAGTGGGAGGGGATGGGTGATAAGGAGTGATGAGAAGATTAATAGTAATAGTAGTGCAGATTTTGTAAATAGTTGGAGAGTGTTGAGGGAATTATTTGTTTAACAGAGTGATGGTGTTCGGAGGAAAACTGTCCTTGCGTCTAGTTGTTCTGGTGTGCAGTGCTCTATAGCATCGTTTTGAGAGTATGGCTTGAAAGAGTTGATCTGCTGAGCTTCATAACAGAGTGATGGATTACTAACTGATGTCATCTTCAGCTCCCAGAATTCCTCAGTTTGCTTGGGCATTCTTGAAGTTGAAGTCTGCAGATATGATTATCAAAATAGTAGCTCCTTAGATTCCTTGACTTGGAGGGAATCCATCACAATAATATAGATTATGGAGTTATAATGACCAATGTCATAAGTAACTTGGTTGTAAATCTACACACTGAATGCATTGCACTGAGAAGGCAGGACATGAATTCCAGAAATATTGTCTGTCTACAAAAGCAAATTCAAAAAAATACTGCTATTGCAAGGCTCCCTGACGCATGATAAGGATGGCAAGAGACTCTACAATTCCGGCTCACCATCTTTTATGTAACAGCAGTTTATCTTGAAGCAGTATTGTTTAAATAATTTCTCTTTCTCAACCTGATCTTTGTCCTAGACAAGATATTTGGCTTAGAGAAAAGTAGGTTTTTACTTTTTCACACAGGCTTTAAAGCTTTACACAAGCCAAGGACATTGCCAAAGTCTACACCTGACTCTTAGAAGGAGTTGTCATCGGCCTGTCAAGCTGCCAGAAATTTGAAGCCATTTCTGAGGGGGAATTCTTCCTTCTCAAAATATAGTTATATCACTTACAGTCATCACAACATCTCTGCAATAGTGTGATCAAAATTCATGCTCCGGTCGTGTGATCACCATTTGTGACTGTAGGAAGAAAAATCCAGGTCCAGTTCCAAGCTGGGAGAAAGGTGCTAGAAATAAAATTGAGGGTGATTGGAAAGAAGGATTCTGTTTATTGATGAGCAGAATTACCAACAGTTCTGAGACAACTGACCAATTAGCTTGACAAGTACATGGCTTTTTATAGGGTTCTGAGATGCTGCAGGGGATTGTCTGAAATGCCTCTTGGGGTTATGCAATGGAGGGCTTTTGTGTCTTTTGCGATTTCAATGGTGGTGGGTTAATTCTGTTATTGTCCTAAAGGTCAGGCCCTGTCCATCTTAGTCCCATCACCCTGGAGCTGAAGATGTTTTGTTTATAAATAGACTGGCCCGGATTACTTAATGGGCACAAAATATCCATTTCTAAAGATCTCTGGCGTTTGCTGGGGGCTAAAGAAATTGGGGCTGCTTCCTGCCTTTCAGAACATGTTTCTCCATTTCTCCTTTGGGGAAACATGATATTTTGCCTCTTTTGATATTCCCCAAAATATTTTATTCTTCTAGGATGGTGAGGTGCTGACTTCCTATAAGACTTTCCCTGGCGGCTTTCAACAGGTACAGTCAATGGGGGAAACCAGATTTGCTTAATGACCCTATGATTTGCTTTGCAACCATGTGATTCATTTAATATGGTGAAAAAAGTTGCAAAACTGGGTCTAATTCACGGTACGACTCTGTCACTTAGCAATGGAAGCTCAGTCCCAATAGTGGTTTCAAGTCAAAGGTTGACATGACAGCAGTGTTCCAGTATCTAAGGGGCTGCCATAGAGAAGAGGGAAACAACCTACTATCCAAAGCACCTGAAGGCAGGAGAAGAAGCAATGGATGGAAACTAATCAAAGAGAGAAGCAATTATGGAGAAATTCCTGACAGTGAGAACAATTAATCAGTGGAACAACCTGCCTCCAGAAGTTGCAGGTGCTCCAACATTGGAAGGTTTTAAGAAGAGTTTGGGCAACTATTTGTCTGTAATGGTATAGGGTTTCCTGTCTGAGCAGGTGGTTGAAATAGAAGACCTCCAAGATCCCTTCCAATTCTGTTATTCTGTTGTTTTTCTCTTATTATATTGCTATTCTGTTGTTCTATTGTTGCTATTCTATTGTTTTTCCGTTATTCTATCATTATTGTTATTCTGTTATTCTATTGTTATTCTGTCATTCTATTGTTATTCTGTCATTCTATTGTTCTGTTATTCTGTTATTCTATTGTTAGTCTTTTATTCTGTTGTTCTTCTGTTGTTCTGTTTTTATTGTTATTTTGTTATTCTATTGTTATTCTGTTATTCTATTTTTATTCTGTTATTCTATTTTTGTTCTGTTATTCTGTTTTTCTATTATTCTATTGTTATTCTGTTGTTATTCTTTTATTTGCTACCTGTACAGCTCCTTCTCAAAGCATTCACAGCCTCTCTGAAAGGCTCTCTGAAAGGAAAGGCTCATGAAAAAAAAACTTTCTGATGACTCTGTAAATTCCATTGTCACCTAAAAATGAGAACCTTGCCTTGACACTGTTGGTATTAGTTATTTTTGTAATTTACTTAGTGCATGGCATATCATACATGGATTAGCAATATATAGCAAGAGCACTTAGACTTCTATACCACTTCACAGGGCTTTACAGCCCTTTCTATGTTAGCATTTCACCTGGATTAATAGAACCCAATATTTTAGAAAGATCTATGTTCAAATACCAATGTCTACACTATCTAACCACTGAAGTGTAGCATTGTTTATATGGGGGGGAGGGAATCAGACACTGGACTGGCATATGCCCTCAGCTTACAGCCAGTCATGATATGATCTACAGTTTAACCAAGGACCCCACAGTTATACTGAGAAGAGGATTGGATACTATGCCCCATTTATACAGAGTCCCAGTAGATGCCATGTGAGATACAATCCTATTCAGGATAGTCCATTGCTAACATGGTAACTCAAAACCTGGCTTTTTTTTTTTGTGAGGTCAGTAATATGTTTTCCTATGACTGGGTGTTCAGCAACCCATTTAGCTTTCTGTTGGGAATTGATGTTAAAGTTGTTGGGCAGATGTTATGGAAGTGCCAGTGAGGGTTTCCTGCAGAGGTGGTATTCAGCAGATTCTGACCAGTTCGAGAGGACCAGAAGCAGAAATTTTGAGTGGTTCAGGGAACTGGCAAATACCACCTCTGACTGGAGATTGGACAGTATTCTTCCCCTGCCATGCCCACCAACCCACACCCACAGAACCAGTGATAAAAAAAATTTTAATCCCACCACTGTTCTGAACCAGAGGTGGTATTCAGCAGGTTCTGACCAGTTCTGGAGAACCAGTAGTGGAAATTTTGAGTAGTTTGGAAAACCGACAAGTACCACAGTATTTACCATGGATAAATACCATGATCTCTTAACTGTAAGAGATCATTTCACTGGATGGGAATTTAATCAAATGAATACCAAAAGGATTGCTCCTGGTTTTAATTTATTATTCTGTTAAGGATCTCGCCATGGCAACCCATTAAAAATGATGTCCAGTCAAATGAAAACAGTGACACTTGCTGCCCTGTCCCAGAGGCCAAGTCCTAAAGAGAAAGTGGTACCAAATAATACTTTCTTCACCTTTTTCCAGTCACTTTTTCAATTTCACTCATCCTGCAGGTGTATGGATAGTGACAGAATTTTAACCTGAGGTGGTATTCAGCAGGTTTTGACCAGTTCTGGAGAGCCAATAGTGGAAATTTTGAGTAGTTCAGAGAACTGGCAAATACCGCCTCTGACTGGCCCCGCCCCCATCTATTCTTTGCCTTCTGAGTCCCAGCTGATTGGCTGGGTCTTCTTTTGTTGCCCTGCACAGGAGAACAGAACTGAAAAGCAGGCTAGCGGGGAGGAAATGGGGATTTTACAGTATCCTTCCCCTGCCATGCCCACCAAGCCACTAGACCTGGTAGTAAAAAATGTTGAATCCCACCACTGCACCACAGTCACCCCCAACACGAGTGACATCAAGTTGGCCATGCCCACCCTGGTCCCCAATGTCAAACAAAACCCTGATGCAACCCTCCATAAAATTGAGTTTGACACCCCCGGTCTAAGAAAAGTAGCAAAGGATTCTGGGATCAGTAGTTCAAACTATTCAGACAATACCAAGTTCCTTGATCCTGATGTTTATATATGGGCCCCATTTGGAAGCAGCTCTTCCTTAAACAATCTCCAGACACTGCAGAGAGCTAAAAGCAATACAGTTTATTGAAGTTGCTGAAAAGCAATGGTGCCTCAGGGACTAATTCTTCATCCATTTTCAGGGAAAAAAATGTTCAGAGTTCTTCATGCTAATGAAATAGTAACTAGCATGGCAAGCACAGAACAATCTTTTAATTTTTAAAATGAATGTGAGCCTTATTAAAAATAGAAACCCATTCATTTGTTATTAAGCTCCCTGCATGAAATATATAGCAAGCTAGTTATTGCAGAATAGATATAGCATAGCCAGCAGCTGTTATTACTGCCTCCTACAATATAGTTTTCAGCATTCTAGTATAAATTTGGAGTTAAACCTATGGATCCATAGGTAGCTTTCCATAATCTTTTGAATGCATTTTGATGGGGGGGGGGGGAGAGAGAGTAGATATTTTTGAACAGAGAATCCTCATTTAATGACTGCCTTGTTTAGTGACTGTCAATAGGACAGTGATGAAAAAGTAATTTTACAATCAATCCTCTACTTGCAATTATTTGGCAGGTGCAAATGAAACAGGTGACATGTGAAGGTTCAAATTAATTGATTTATTGCTAAAAGCCTATGCTGTAGGGGAAGGGATGGCAGAATTACTCTGGACTCTGATGGAGTCAAAAGAGGAATCAGCCAAGAATCTCTATGTAGCCACAATCACAATAAGTCCAACCACTCTTGTATTCCATTGACCCGAATCTAATGCTAAGGTAGAGCCATTAGTTGGGTAGATTCTTATGCATATGTGTGATTACTGATAAATCAGCTTAATTGGAATTTCATGTGTGGTCCTGATTTTTCATAACTGACATTAACATAGGAATCTTCTCAACTAATGGTCAGCATCTGGTTAAAGTTAGATAACAAAATTCAAGGGGAGATTGGACTTAGTATTTTTGTGGGTATATATGGATTCTAAGGGGGACACAGTGTTAGGAAAGTAAGTCACTTAATAGTTGGGTTGGGAAATATATAAACCAGGATAGACATTTTAATACTGTCTCTTTAAGAGAATGCTAAAAGTAGAATTGGGTGTGGTTCCTCAAATGGCCATAAGATGGAGCCAGAAACCTGGGTTCTTTTAGTTCCTGTTCTGGTGTTTCTGGAGAATGTTGCTGTTCCTCCATTTTTCCCAACTGACTGTTATTCTTGGATTTGATGAAAGTCTTTTACTGAACTGTTTTTGATACTGGACTTTGTTATTTGGATTATCCCTGGACTGAAAACTGACTGCTTTAACTGTGAATGACTTGGACTGTTTGTTTGGACTTTGCTTGAACGTTTATTGGAAGTAAAAACCTATATTTTACTATACAGTGTATCTGTGTGCTTGTTGTGTGTTATTCTTCACTAGTCTCACTACATCTCCCTGTATGCGCTCATTCTCCTAACAGGGAATTACCTCAATACATAGTAACTAAGACACTGAACTTGTCTATCAGAAAGATCAGCAGTTCAGTAGTTCGAATCCCTTGTGCTGCATAATGGAGTGAGCTCCCCTTACTTGTCCCAGCTTCTGCCAACCTAGCAGTTTGAAAGCATGTAAAATGCAAGTAGAAAAACAGGGACCACTTTGGTGGGAAGGTAACAGTGTTCTGTGTGCCTTTGGTGTATAGTCATGCCGGCCACATGACCATGGAGACATCTTTGGACAGCGCTGGCTCTTCAGCTTTGTAACGGAGATGAGCACCGCCCCCTAGAGCAGGAAATGACTAGCACGTATGTGCGAGGGGAACCTTTACCTTTACCTTTACCTTTATGGGTTCTAAACTGATCCCTCTTTTAATTCCTCCCCCTGGTCTTGCCAGTCCTTCTCATACACTAGGGTGTGTAAAACTCACAGCCCATGGGCCAGATGCATCATGTGCTGGCCATACCCACACCCATTTTAGCAAAGAGGGGAAGTCATGATACGTCACATGACGATGCCATGACAATGTGAGTTTGACACCCCATCCTACACTATCACAAGTCTACAAGCAAAGGAAAGCTGAACTATAATTGTAAAATTGTGCAGTTTCACTTAGCAATTGCTTCACAGAACAACTGAGTTGCCAATCGTAAATGTGATAGCTTAATTAGGAGTTCCTATATTTGGTATTTTGAACATAATATAATATACAAATATGGCATAATATAAATTAACCTTCAAATATATACTGTATCTTTTTGGTGCACTTTTTTTTGTTAAAAAAACATTGTAAAATGAGTTCTAGCAAGTTCTAAATTAGACAAATTTCATTCAGGAATCCTGCCTGTAAAGAAATTCTTCACAGTTTCTTCCAATTCTTTTAGTATGGACTGTGCTATAGATAGTTACAGATTTTTTACACACCTACACATATAGGATATACATTTTCTATCCTGAACCCCTGTTACAATCTAGATATTATCTAACACATTCTCATATATTTTTGTTCTAAAACTTTTTCAGCAATAAACAAATTGTTTAGAATTTGTTTAGAAACACACATTGAAAAACGGTGATTGATTTTTTTAAAAAGTTGATCAATTAATATCTATGGATTATGACATCTACTTCAACCTCAGGCCATAGATATCTAGATTATTCAAGTCCTTTTAACTTGGTGAAATTTTAAGAGGTTTGACACAGTGGTGGGATTCAAAAAAAAATACTACAGATTCTGTGGGCCTGGCTTGGCCGGCTTGGCAGGGGAAGAATACTATAAAATCTCCAGTCAGAGGTAGTATTTGCTGGTTCTCTAAACTACTCAAAATTTCTGCTACCAGTTCTCCAGAACTGGTCAGAACCTGCTGAATGGCACCTCTGGTTTGACAGGAGCATCTGCCACAATAAATGTTGGTTTTTAAAAAAAGTTTTCAAGTCTTTTATTTCTATGTTTGCGATAATATTCACAATAAAACTTCTTATTCTTAGAAAACTTACTAGATATAAGGCATGCTCATATATTTCCAAAACTATTTTCATCTCTGATGGAATAACCTGGTTAATAATCAATTAACATTTATACAAGTTCTCAGACTTATTTCCTTCTCAACCTAAAAGCTAAATTAAATATTTTCATTCTGGTGAATACAATATTCAGTACTGCTTTATAAATAAAGGACGGTTCTGAGAGCATGTTTTCCCCAGCAAGAATACCAAATCTCAGGAAGCTTTCTAAATGGTGTGAATAAGGGTGGATTCATTTGAATTTTACACTGATTTTGCAATAATAGACAATCTGTTTGGATAAGGTTGGTTTTCAAAATGTCCTCTTATTTTATGAGGAGATCTGCCTTGCAGCTGAATGGCAGATATTGCGTTCTTGTTCCAAAGGGTTTATCCAACGAGCGCAAACATCCAGAGAAGTTTCTGCTTGGATCTTCTGTTTGATCTTCCAGCAGTCCTGAAGACATCCAGGCATTATCAGCCTGGTGGTAAGCAGATAGCTTAAGCAAAGAATTGAGCACTGCTCAGGATTAAGATAGGAAGGTTCAGGGTGCCTGGATGTAACATCTGAAACTCACCACTGAAACCCTATAGCTGTCTTCTATCACTTCTCAACAGCAACCAAGGATTAACACAATATCATTAGAAGTCTGGCTGATACTCGATTATGTAGAGATTTGAGAAGAAACTCAAATTGGCTTCTGGGGCCTCCATCAGACATGGAATTCTTACTGATGCCATTTGATAACCATGCTCTGAAGTCCTGGCACTTGAAGAAACATGAAGAATGATGCACTGTGAGTTTTAAAACAAAAGCAGGATTTAGGCACCCCAAAAGACTATTGTCGCTGAAGGGAAGGATTGTATGATCCATATTCACTCTATGATCGCATTCTCTGCATATATTCCTCCTGTAGGACAGATTTCTCCCTAAAGCTCCTTCATAATGGGGGATTAGACACACTCTTTCATTGAAGCACAAATTATTTAGATTCGGTACCGGAGGCAGCTGAAGTGAAAATCTAAAAGGGGAAGGTTGCCATCGCTGTACAAATTAGACTGGTCACCTGATTGAGAAAAAGCAGGGGTGTCAAACTCAAGGATCCCACCCATGGGGGGAATCTGGCCAGCAGGGTTGCCTTGGAAACAGTAAAGGACAAGGCCCCGGTGCCTCTGCCAATGAAAATGGAGCTCCGGAGGGCTGCATGCAGCCCTTCCGACCTCCGTTTTCGCTGGCAGAAGGTTGCAGGAGGGCATTGCAGGCAAAATCGGAGCTCCTGAGGGCTGCAGGCGGCTCTCCAAAGCTTCATTTTCGCTAGCAGAGGGTTGCAGGAGGCCGTCGCAGCTGAAAACAGAGCTCAGGAGCCCATTTTCACTGGCAGAGCACTTAGGCCACCACAGGTGCCCTCAACATGAAGTGATGTTGAGCTGGCCAGGCCCACCCTAGCCACACCCACCCCAGCTCCCCGAAGTCAAACACAATCCTGAAGCGGCTCTCAATGAAATTGAGTTTGACACACCCGGGATACAGCATTTTGAATTTAATGAAGTCATCCCTACCAAGACAATAGTTTATTGGGCTACTGCAATGGCTGTGTTATTTGAACATGCTGATGCATTACTTAACTAGGTGTTAATGGCCCTGTTTTCCCACACTGTCTCCAAGTATTTGAGTTTTCATCCTTTATGCCTTAATTTTTCTATGGTTTTCTAGCTATTTATTTTCCCTGGGAAAGTAGATTTGGGTGGTGTCATTTGATTGCTTTTAACACCCTATTTTTCTTTTTTAAAAAAACTTTTTAATTGGTTTATCAAAATATAAAATGCAAAGAGAAATTCAAAAAAGTAATAGAAAGCTAGGAAGAGGGGAAGGGAAAAGAAAAAAAAATATGGTGTAAAGAGGGGAAAGGAAAGAAAAAGACACCAACTTCTGACTCTCTTCAACAACAGTAGAAGATAACAACATTACAACCACAAATTTTTAACACCCTATTTTCTAGTAGATTCTGTCAGGAAAGCAAGCTATTCTCCCCCTATCACCATATATGGCCTTGTTCTATTCTCATGTTGTCCTCAACATAATGTCAAAAATTCTTAGGAAGAAATTACTTCAGATCGATATAGTGATGGAGATGCTGGCCTATAAACCAGAAGACTTGGAGTTCTAGTTCTGCCTTAGGCACTAAAAGCTGCCTGGGGGACTTTTGGCCAATCACCAGGAGACATTGAGTTCTAATCCTACCTTAGATATGAAAGCTGGCAGGGTGACTTTGGGCCAATCACCAGGAGATTTCGAGTTCTAGTCCCATCTTAGCCATGAAAGCTGGCTGGCTGGATGAGAGAGACTATGGATCAGACTCTCTCTCTTTCAGCCCTACCCACCTCAAGGGTTTTTGTTGTGGGAAAAATAGCAGTAACACTTATATTTCACAGTACTTTACAAGTCCCTCTAAGAGTCAGCCTATTGCCCTCAACAATCTGGGTCCCTATTTTGCCCACCTTGGAAGGATGGAAGGCTGAATCAACCTGGAACCTGGTCAGAATCAAATTGCTAGCAGTCAGCAGAATTAGCTGCAATACTGCATTCTAACCATTGCATAACCACAGTTCTTTTAGGAAGAAAAAAAATATTATGTATGTTCAAACATACACAATAAAGGCAGGCTAAAAATCTAATAAATAAAATTTCTCATAACAATCACTTAGTTGTAGCTTCAGAGGATGGGGGGGACAAATCTAAATAAAGAAAAGAAGCTAAAAGACAAAAAACAAAAAACAAAACACCCACTCCTGGATATTCCAACCTACTGTTTCTGCCTATGAAACATTTTGACCATATATATCCTTGGCATTTGACATTAGTGCCTGATAGAAAAATGCAATAGCCCTCCTCAGAAAAATATATTCCATTCCTCTGGTGTGTCCAATTGATTTGAATTGCTAAAATGGAATTAGCTCAGACAAGTTATTGCAGCCTCAAGGAACCGGTAATCAGTGCTGACTCTAAATTTTGGGCTGGAGTTGGCAGTATTGTATGGTTTTGTGTCATGTTGCAAGAATTTAAAAATAAATTAAAATCTCCCAACTTTCATGAGTTCCCATGATGTGAAAACATACAGAGATGTGAGAACCGAGGCATTTCGTGTGGTCTCCGCTTTAATATTTAGCATCTTGTGAGTCATAGCATGTGGAAATCAGGGGTGCCATCTTGTGGTGCACCACATTATTGATACCCCAATATGGAGCATCTCAGAGTCAGACTACTCCAAGTAAGGTCGACACTAGAAATCAAGAATTACACAGATTTCTGAGAGGAGTTTTTTTAATGCAAAGATTAGAGGACAATGCAGAATCTTCGAAACTATGATGAGAAATTCCAGACCTCGTTTATTAGTGAATTCACTAAGGAAAAGTTTTTTAAAACAGTTGGATTTTTTTCTTCTCATGCATTTTGCAGCCTAGAATGAGCTGCTGTTTATGAGATAAAAAATCTTCTCTCTTATCTCCTGGTTCTTTACGACTAATATTCTTCTGATTACTTTCCCAATCTCCCCCTAATCTCTCCTATCCAGCAATCCTGGATGACCTTCTGTTTTGCAGAAGAGGTAATAAATGTAGAAGAAGCATCAGAGAATGAGAGAAGATATGGGCACTTATGGGCAGATAATTTTTTGGGCCACAAAAGCACTGATACAAAAGCAGTCCAATTTGCCAGCACTACTCCAAACCAGGAAAATGCATTATCCCTCTAAGAGAATCTCCAATGAAACATCGTATATCTTGTATTTATGGCACTCAAGAGCTGTGGAAGTAAGCCAGGCCCTCTAGCTAAGAAGTCTTGTCTGACCAGAAGTAAAGCTAGCCACCCAATAAAGCTGTAGCTCAATTTAACATCTAATCCAAAGTTGCCAGTTTCTTAAACAACAGTTGGAACCACAGCCATTTACAGGTGGTCCTTGAGGTATGACCATAATTGGGACCCAAATGTCTGTTGCTAAGCAAGACAGTTGTTAAGTGACAAACCCCCCAATTCTACAACCATTTTCCCATAGTTGCTATGCAGCTGAGAAGTGAATTGTTCAATTGCTAAGTGAATCCAATTTTCCCCACTGACTATGCTTGGTGGAAACCAGCTAGGAAGGTTTTAAATGGTAGTCATAGCACTCCCAAGATGCTGCAACCATGGTAAATATATGCCAGTTGCCAACATCTGAATTTTAATCACATGACCACAGGAACACTGCAATAGTTGTAAGATCAGGTTTAAGCAGGGGTGGGTTGCTGGGGGTGACAGGGGCTCAAGAGAGCCCCTAGCTAAGATTCTATGTAGTTCAGAGAACCCAGGGGTGGGATTCTACAGGTTTGCACCTATTTGCTAGAACCGGTTGTTAACATTCTAAGCAGTTCGGAGAACCGGTTGTTAGAAGAAATTACTGGCCTAATCCTGTAAGGAAGGCAGGAAGGAAACATTCTGGTATTGCTTACAGAAACTGCCTCTCCGATAATGCTTAGTACATTCTTGGCAGGAGTAGACTTCCTGTCTCTGGAACTTCTCTGGAGTTTTTTTTCCCCTCCTTTGCTGATATTTTGCTTGTGTGGAATGACCATTCCAAGTTTCAATGGCACTGAAAAAAGTGACTTATGACCATTTTTCACACTGTTGTGAAAAATGTGTTTTCACAGTCACTGTTGTGACTGTTGCAGCATTCCCACAGTCACGAGAGGCCAGGCGAGGAGATGTGTGCCTTGATGTGAGTGATGTTGAGGTGGCCACGCCCAGCCAGTCACATTACCACCAAGCCACGGCCACCAACTTAGCCATACCCACAGAACCAGTTGTTAAAAATTTTGAATCCCACCCCGAGAGAACCCCTAAATCTCACTCCTGGATGGCCCCACCACCCCTGCCCAACCCTCCCAGGAGTCCCCAGGTGGCCCGTTTTGGATGCAGGTAAGTGCAGGGTATGCACAGAGGCTCAGGGAGGGTGAAAAACGGGCCACCCGGAAGTTCGAGAAGGCTGGAAATGGTCCCATTTCCTGCTTCCAGAGAGCCTCTGGAGCCCAGGGAGGCCATTTTCACCCTCCTGTAGGCTCAAGGTGAGGCAGAACATAAAAGAAGAAATATATTGTTTTTAGGAGATATTAACATGATTCTTCTTGATAATGAAATGTGTGTATTAAAGAAATGAAAAATGTCAGATCATAGGTTCATCTGTCAGTCACTCACTCATATTTGTCAAGCAGGAAGCTTGTTACAGATAACCACAGGACTCGCTTGCAACAAAACTACAAATGGAGCTGCAGGAAGCTAGATGGTTTAGCAAGATGGTTTAGCAAGGCATTTGTGATATCTAGCTACTCTAACCTAGCAACAGGGGGCTGGAATTCAAAGTAACCAATGAATGAATGACAACATGGTTTAGTACTTCTGAAATGTATATATGTGAGTGCCATATCTAGAGGAGGTTGTTTAGATGTTGCTATGGCTAAATTGCTCGGAACCTTTCTGCAAATAAAACTATTTCTGATTCCAAGGTCTGAGTCTTGTAATTTGCTGCAACAAAGGAAAGCCACCAGAGCCCAGGGAGGGCAAAATTGGTACAGGAGACTGACTAGGCCATGTCCACCATGGCCACACCCACCCAGCAACCAGGAAGAGAAGCCTTTGCTAACATTTTTGAAGCCCACCCCTGGGTGTAAGTCACTTTTTTTTCAGAGCTATTGTAACTTTGGTCACTAAATGAATGGTGGTAAGTCAAGGACTTGTTCAGAGTTTTGCAGCATTAATTCAGCGCCAGAAAAATAAACACAGATGGCTGATGCTTCATTTCACATCTTTATAAACATAATAAGTAGATTTTACAAACCAGTTGTAGATTTCCCCAACATGGAGCAAACTCAGAAAGAAACATGTTGCAAGTAACTTCAGTAGCACAGATCAAAACAGGGAGAACAGAAACACATATCAGTTTCACTTTAGTTCAGTGGGCAAGCAAGCAAGAAGCAGTTTCATTTTCAATAGACAGACTCAAGAGCTTAACAGAGCTGCAGAGCTGAAGAGCTTAAATACAGCCATACCTAGGCTACTTCTAGTTTCAGTTCCAGCCTAGGCTACTTCTACTTTCAGTTTCAGTTTGACTTAGTTGCTATGCCTTTTCATTGGCTGACCTTGTTACCATGCTCCATTCCAGTTCATGCATATACTCTGACAGACAACCTGTCCAGATGTGTGGACTTCAGCTCTGAGAAATTTCCCGACTAGCATTGAACTGAAGTCTACGCTTACAAAAGTTGGCAAGATTGTGAAACATTGGTCTATACCAGTGGTGGCTAACCTTTTTGGCCTCCTGTGCTGATAATTGCACGTGCGCTTGCCTGCTCGTCCTTGTATGGCATTACCTAAAAGGCAATGTGTTTGGCCCCCCATGTCTCCTGCGCATGTGCACGGAACCTGCACAACCCATGCTGTGTGCTTCTGTGGATGCACATTCAATCCACACGACCCATGCAACATCACTGCATGCTTCTACGCATATGTGAGTGTCTCCTGCATGCAGGGGTGGGATTCTCCCGGCACATATTCGCAAGAACCAGTTGTTAACTTTCTAAGAAGTTTGGAGAAACAGTTGTTAGAAGAAATTACCAGCCTAATCCTGTAAGGAAGGCAGGAAGGAAACATTCTGGTGTTGCTTACAGAAACTGCCTCTCCATTAACTCTTGTTACATTCTTGGCAGGACAAGACTTCCTATCTCAGCAACGTCTCTAGAGTTTTATTTCCCTCCTTTGCTGGTACTTTGCTTGTGTGGAGCAACCATTCAAAGTTACAATGGCACTGAAAAAAGTGACTTATGACCCTTTTTCACACTTACAACTATTGCAGCATCTCCACAGTCACAAGAGGCCAGACGAGGAGATGCATGCCTCAATGTGAGTGAAGTTGAATTGGCTAAGCCCAGTCAGTCACATAACCACCAAGCCACGCCCATCAACTAAGCCATGCCCACAGAACTGGTTGTTAAAAAAATTGAATCCCACTCCTGCTTGTACGCTGCCGCACCCCTGCACATCCACGCCAGCTGTTGGGCGGAGTGCACACATGTGTAGTAGAGCTTTTCTGGATGACTGCTCATGTGCTGGCAGTTATGGCTCTGTGTGCCACTTTCGGCATGCCTGCCATAGGTTCGCCACCACGGGTCTATACTAACTGGAGTTCCAAAAGGTTCAGACATGTTGTCTTCTTATCTTATTTGATAATGATGGGGACTGAATTTGGGAGAGATATACTCTACTTTTTCAACTCTAATCTTCATGAATTAAGCACAGTCTTCAACTTCATTGGGCCCAAAATTTCTGTGGCTAAGTGAGAAAGTTGTTAAGTGAGTTTTGCCCCCATTTTATGACCTTACTTGCCACCCTTATTAAGTGAATCACTGAAGTTGTTAAATTAGTAACATGGTTGTTAAGTGGATCTGGCTTCCTCATTGACTTGTCAGAAGGTCGCAAAAGGGAATCACATGACCTCGGGACACTGCAACGATAATAAATATGAACCAGTTGCCAAGCATCCAAATTTTGACCATGCGGATGCTGCTGTCAGCTTTGGAAGCCATATTCCATGCTGCCACATAGCCTGAGAAGTTGGGAGGGGGGTGATTTCAGTTGAGTAGTTTTAAGTAGACAAAATAAAATTCTTTTCTTACTTCAAGGTTATGAAGTGTGGTGCAGCAGAGAAAAGGGATCTTACACTGAGATAGATAGTGATTGGTCCATGTGATGTGATGATGGGGGGGAAAGGGGAGGGATTATAGTTTGAGACATTGTGGGAAATCTGGGAAACTTTAGTTTCGAGATTTCACAGATGTGTCAGGTGCTATTCAAATAAAAGTACTTTTGAGATTATGCTTGTCTTGGAGCTCCTGATTGGAATGGAGGTTTGCTGGAACGGTAACAGCTGCAATGGTGGTGAATGTGAAAACAGTCATAAGTTACTTTTTTTCAGTGCTATTGTAGCACTTTTTTCAGTGCTACTGACAGTCACTAACAGTCACCATAACAGTCACTATTTGCAAACACCATATCTATATGCAAGACAGGTTAGTTTACATTCAACCTGATTTCCTTTCTACCTTTATCCCCCCCCCCCATAAAATAACAACTTTATCTCCTTCTACAATTTCATCTTCAATGAATTTAGGACCTCCCTTTCTGAAAGTAAATTAGTTAAGAGTTAAATAGATTCCACACAGTTTCCTTGGAAAGAAAGTGACAAACTGATTCCTGGGAACAGCAAATTGGAAAAACATTGCTTTAAATAAAACTGCATTCATTTGCTCTTGCAACCCCTCAAAACATAAGCAAAGGGAGAGAAAAAAACTAAGCCAGAATATCACACTTGGGTGTTCTAAAGACGTTGAACATTGTTTAACGCCAACTACACCATACATAATTTCGGAAGTAAAATTACTTAAGCCCAGGATATAAACCATGGTGCAAATTGCATTTCTAACTGTTTCAACTCAACCCACAATATAATTGGAAGTAGTAATTTATTACTCAGTGTAATAATTGGATGTAATTAACCACTGAAAGTAAATTAGAAAGAGTGAAGCCTTTCTCCTTATAACAAGCCACTTTCCCTATGCACGGGTGAATATTTAGCATTGGATAATTATCTCACAATTTGACTTACCAATTCTGCAGCCTTCTTCCACCACACAAAAAACTGTCTCAAAAGCTCTCCTTAACCAGGTGTCGGAGAACTAAAGACGATTGCTGTGGAATATCAAGTCAGGGTTGTAATTAATAGTCAATAGGAACAATCAAAAATTCAACAAAGCCAGATTCTTTCCCCCAAACTAATGGCCTTCAATTAGTCCACCTACAGGCTCTTGGCATTTTGAAGGAGGCTGGGATCCATTGTCATTGTTTGATTCAAGTTTCCTCCATATAGCAAAACTAATACAAAAAAAATGTAGCTGGTATGCAGTGGGAGGCAGGGAGAAGAAGGCTCTAGAGAACAATATTTTCAGGCCTTATTCCATAAGGGGAACCTATCTTTACTGAAAACAGCAGGGGTGGGATTCTACCATTTTGCACCTACTCGCTAGAACCAATTGTTAACATTCTAAGCAGTTCGGAGAACCGGTTGTTAGAAGAAATCACTGGCCTAATCTTGTAAGGAAGGCAGGAAAGAAACAGTCTGGTGTTGCTTACAGAAACGGCCTCTCCGTTAACCCTTATTACATTCTTGGCAGGACTAGACTTCCTGTCTCTGGAACTTCTGTGGAGTTTTTTTTTCCCTTCTTTGCTGCTACTTTGCTTGTGTGGAGTGACCATTCCAAGTTACAATGGCACTGAAAAAAGTGACTTATGACCATTTTTCACACTTAAGCCCATGTCACACTGAACCAACGGATGCAAAGAGGATGTAAAATGGACAAAAAACCTTGCCATCCATTGGTTAACGCAATGTATCCGTTCTGTACTCACTGCCTCCATTTTGCTTCCTCTCTATCCGTCCAGCATCCGTTTATAGATGTTTCATCCGCTCCAAATGTTTTGGGCTGCCTAAAACTTTTGCGCGGAAAATGTATCCAGTTCGTCCATTCTGCATCCGCTACGCATCCATTACGCATCCATTATGCATCCGCTATATCAGCTTGGCGTCCGCTGCGCATCCGCGGAACTCCATCTGCCCGGACGCAGGGAGGAAGTGGGACGGATGCAGAACGCATGCAGAACGGATGCCTAGCGGATGCAGAATGGAAACAAAGCGTTTAAAGCGGAAAAAACGTTCGCAGAGGGGACCTATCTCGGATATTAAGGATGTCTAGAGGATGCCTACAGGATGCCTAGAGGATGCCTAGCGGAAAACCTATACGGCCTATAAAAAGGGAGAGCAACTCACCTGCATCGCACTTTCAGAACAGCAGCCCAGCGGTGCAGACCTCTGCAGCCTTCATCTGCCTCTTCCTCTTCCACAGCATCCAGTCATGTCCACTGTGGATTGTAATAAAGTCCTTTCGGCAGCCACCATCATTCTGCAACAATGCGAAGCCATCTGCAGGCTCTGTGAACACTACTGCAAGAAGAAAAGGAGCCACCCAAAAAGAGTCTGGATCCGAAGATGGTTCACCAGAAGAGCAGAGTACGGACTGTACAACAAGCTGATGGTGGAGCTCAGGAGCGAAGACACTCGGGCGTTCCAGAACTTCATGAGGATGCCTCCAGCCATGTTTGACGAAGTTGTGCAGGTTGACCAAGGCAAACACCAGCTTCCGGCCCATCCTGGAACCTGGGCTCAAGGTGGCACTCACTCTGCGCCACCTGGCCTCAGGGACCTCCTACAGGAGCATGCAGTACAGCTGGAGGGTGCCACACAACACCATCAGCATTGTGGTCAGAGAAGTGGTGCAGGCCATCATCGAAGAATACAAGGAGGAGCTCCTCCAGTACCCCTCCACTGAAGAAGGATGGAAGAAAGTTGCAGAGCAGTGGTATCAGAAGTGGAACTCATCACACACCGTTGGAGCCATAGATGGCAAGCACGTGGCCTGCAAATCTCCAGCCAACTCGGGGTCCACTTATTTCAACTCCAAGGGCTTCTTCAGCATCATCCTCTTCGCCATGGTCGATGCTGACTACAAGTTCATGTACATCGATGCTTCAGGCAACGGGTCATCTTCAGATGCCCAGGTATACAACGCCAGTCACTTCAAGGAGGAGCTGGAAGGCAACCTCATGGTGGGCTTCCCAGATCCAGAACCCCTGCCCAACGACACACAAGATGTGCCCTACTTCATCGTGGGGGATGACGCCTTCTCCCTCACAACCTACCTCATGAAGCCCTACACCTCCAGACTCCTCACCCGTGAAGAGAGGATCTTCAACTACAGGCTGTCCAGGGCAACATGGGTGGTGGAGAATGCCTTTGGCATCCTGGTCAACAGGTTCCAGGTACTTCTCACCACCATGCAGTATTGCCCAGAGACCGTGAGAAGGATCAGGGAAGCTTGCTGCATCCTGCACAATCTCATGCGCACCCGCTACCCAGTCTTGCAGAACAGGCTCGTGGACCTCCAACAAGCCAATGGGGACATGGAGCCTGGGGAATGGAGGCAAGGGCGAAACCTGATAGACACTGAGGATGTGCAAGGCCCCAACAGAGCCTCACATGAAGCGAAGAAGCAGCTCAACCTCCTGAAACACTGGTGCAACTCCCCAGCTGGAGCAGTGGAGTGGCAAGACAGGATGGTAGATGCTTAATGGATGCTTCCTTCAGCCTGTCTCATCACACGGATGAGATTGGGCCGTGTATGTTTGGTTGGCCTACAATGAACAGGGCGTTTAATAAAGAGTTGTGTTTATGTTGACATGTGTTATGTTACATTATTATTGATAATAAAGGGCCATAGGTGTGGCACTTGGGAGGGTGGACCATACAGTCCCGCTATGCTTGCACTGGAGCTTTATCTATCCCATAGCTATTACCCATCCAAAAGGTATCCCTGCCCATCCCACAGGTATTACCCATCCCAAAGGTATCCCTGCCCATCCCACTGCTATCCTTACCCATCCCACAAGCATGCAAAGGCTTAAACCATTTCTAAAAGTTTCGAGCAAGACTTTATTGAAAAAAAGAAATGAAGCAAGTGTGTGAATCAAAAATAGACTTCATTAACAACAAGCTATAAGACAAAAATGAGTCTCTGGCACTCCTCTTGGTCGCTCAGTCTCAGGGGTAAAGGGTCCAGGTGCTGTGGAGGTGGCTGGTGCTGGAGTGCTTGTCATCAGCTCCTCCTCCAGAAGCAGAAGCAGCAGGAGCGCCAGCCCCAGAAGAGTGAGCCCGTGCTGCAGAAGCCCCAGCAGAACCAGAGTGAGGGCCATGGGGCAGGATGGTAGCCCTGTCCCTCTTGACAGGGCTGGCAGCAGATGGCTGAGGCTTGCTGTGCTTCCGCATGGTTGTGGGGTTGCTGGCTGACAGGGAGGCTGGCAGGAACCAAGGCTGGCAGAAAGGCTGGCAGGGAGGCTGGCACCAAGGCAGGCACCAAGGCTGGCAGGAAGGCTGGCACCAAGGCAGGCAGGCAGGCAGGCACCAAGGCTGGCAGGCAGACATGAACCAAGGCTGGCAGGAAGGCTGGCAGGCAGACATGAACCAAGGCTGGCAGGAAGGCTGGCAGGAAGGCAGGCAGCAAGGCTGGCAGGCAGACCGGCTGGCAGCAAGGCAGGCAGGGATGCAGGCAGACCGGCTGGCAGCAAGGCTGGTAGCAAGGCTGGCAACAAGGCTGGCAGGCAGACATGCAGGCAGGGCAGGCAAGGCAGTCGATGTGTCCGGCAGCAGGTCTTTCTTCTGAATGGCGACCTGCTTCCGAGCTGCTTCCATTATATCCGCGGGGCTGACGCAATGCATCCTCCCCACATGCGCAGTGAATGCCAGGCATCCATTAGGCTTCCGCTGTGCATCCTCTAGGCTTCCGCTGTGCATCCGCTTCATCCATTCGGCATCCGCTCTGCATCCGCTCTTTCCGTTCCGCGTTCGCTTCGCTGAGGTCCCCCAGAAGCCCTGCGGATGTGCCACCCACTCCCATCCACTCCCATCCACTTCCATCCACTGGGCTTCTGTTCCGCATCCGCTTTGCATCCACCCTGCGTCCTCCCCGCGTCCGTGTTATCTGCTCTGATTATGCAAATTTTTGCCCCTTTTGAGAGCGGATAACAACGGATGGAACATTTTGCTCATCCGCTGTGTCCTTTTTGCATCCGTTGGCCAGTGTGACATGGGCTTTACAACTGTTGCAGCATCCCCACAGTCATGAGAGGCCAGGCGAGGAGATGTGTGCCTCGATGTGAGTGATATTGAGTTTGCCATGCCCAGCCAATAACATGACCACCAAGCCATGCCCACCAACTAAGCCATGCCCACAGAACCGGTTTGAAATTTGAATTCCACCCCTGGAAAACAGGGTACATGGAGGTCATGGATGGGGCATGGCATGAAGGCAACACAGTCAGATAATCAATAAGAGTCCCTTTAATAGCTTCAACTTTGTCCTCACTGTCCAGATTACCCTCTGGCAGGAGCAAAACTCTCCCAGGAACAGCCTTTGACTGCAGAGAATCAAGTCCAAAACATGGTCAACAAAAACTGTAACTTTAATTCCAATCAAGCCAAACTGAGGTAATTAGTTTGGCAAGGCAGGAGCAAGAATTCCAGAGATGAAGCCATGGCAATAGCTCAACATGGTTGGGAAGCCACCAGGAACACAGATAAGCAAAGTCAACACAAGATATAGTCACATTTGCTCCCATCAGCTGCCACACGCAGCCTGCATGTCTCATAAAGTTTTTTCCCAGCTGTGGCTAATGAAGGGAATCAGGGCTCTTTTCTCCCCCACGCAATCCACATTGCTCTCTTCCCCATTCCTCCCTGCATGCCTGAGGATGAAGAGGGGGTGGGCCTTCATCTAAATTCCCTCTCCCTTGTTCTACCTCTTCCCTGCTCTGCCCAGCTGGACTTTGCCCTTCCCCAGTTTCCTCCACAGCCAACGGAGCCACACTCCCACTTCCTATCAGCTGTTCATGTTCCTCCTCGGATTCAAACTCCAACAGAGGCATGATATCATGTGTAGGAAGGTGAAAAGCCCAAGATTGAACAATGACAGACTGGTATGTGGGAAGGACCTTGGAGACAGAAGTAAAAGCCACCAGCTGGTAACCCAACATGAAGAACAGGGGTCCTAATTCCTTGGTTGTGGCTTGATACTGGGCCACAGCCTATTCAGAACAGAGCCGTGCAAAGGGCAGGCCAGTGTGCAAGCACGCACAGTTCCACTTGAGCAAGCGGCAGGCCGTTGCACTCATATAAGTGGAGCTTCGCACAGGAGTGTGACTGCCTCATTGCTCACAGAAGTCAAGCTGTGCATTCTCAGGTCGTGGCAAATGAAGCTGTGCAAATAGAACTGTGTGCGTGTACACATGAGCACTCGTTCATGGAACTGTTCCATATTAACCTACTCCAAATAGGCTATTCCTACTGGACAACGAATACCCGACGCTGATTGGCTACTTTTCTCGATGCTGATTGGCCAATCATAGCAGGGCTATGATTGGCCAATTCAAGCAGCGGGAAAAACAAGTAGCCATCATTGGACACTTGCCACGAGCAGCTCTCTATAAAAAGAGTTGCCGCGGCTCCTGGTTAGAACGGACTTTCGGAACTAAATAAAAGAGCTGAAGTTATGCTGATCTCTGAGTCTCATTCCTGCGAATCGAACACTGGCAACGAGGAATGGGATCCTGAGAAAGGAGATCAGACGGGCACGTGGCATCGAGAACCAAGCAGACGAAATGGCCAGAACCAACTCGCCACCCGCACCCTTCAATCCAGCAGCAGAGGACTGGGAATCCTATATCGATAGATTCCTCATGTTCCTGGACAGTAACGACCTGCAAGGAATCTTGGACAATTGCAAAAGAGCTGTATTCCTGACACACTGTTGGCCCACAGTGTTCAAGATGGCAAAGTCACTAGCAAAACCAAATGATGTGAAGCAGATGGCCTGGCCAGACCTAGAGAAGCTGCTGAAGGATCACTATGCACCGACCGTCTCCAGCCTCATCAGGAGACACGAGTTTTACAAACGGGACCAAAGGGAAGGTGAGAGCATCACAGACTTTGTAGCCACTCTCAGGGACATTGGAGGAGCATGTGAATTCCTAAACATGGATGAAGCCATGAGGGATTGCATGGTCCTCGGACTAAGAGACCTTACCCTACAAAGCTGGCTGCTAACCTGGCCAAAAATTACCGTTACCAAGGCTATTGCTGAATCCACGGCAGCAGAAGCAACAAAAAAGTCAGTGGCAAAGATGCAGCAGATGAATGCCAACTCGACAAAGACCCCGACCGAGATGAGTCAGAGCACCGAGAGGAAGGTAGAAAGCACACACAAAACCGCCGCGCATTTTACAGATAGTGGATCATCCGGAATCGACAAGGACGATGAAGAAGAAATCCACAGACTCCAGACTGAGTGAGACCGGCGATTGAAAAATGGTCATAAGTCGGGGTTTCAGTGTGCCGGATGCGGAGGAGACCACCCCCATTCTGAGTGCCAGTTCTTAGACACCGTGTGCCAGTACTGCGAACAGCGGGGCCACATTGCACAAGTATGCCGGAATCGAAAAAGCTCCAGCCCCAGATGAAGGGACAACACACCACCAATAAATAAATAAAGGACAATGCGGAGCCACGAGAGTCGTGAAGGCAAAGGCAAGCAGTCAAACGAAAATTATAGGAAAGAGGAAACTCATCAAACCATCACCATCGGCCATTCTAACGCAACAAATTGTCGAAAGGTACATGTGGAAGTCCGAATCGAGGACCAAGAATGTAAGATGGAGGTCGATTGCAGATCGTACTTATCAATGGTATCATGGGATACCATCAAAAGATGAGTACCGCACATTGGCAGAGCTGAACTAGAACACCAATCACTAATTTTAAAAGACTACCAAGGGAACAGAATACCGGTAGTCGGACTTGGACATTTCCAGATAAGCTTCAAAGAACACCAAAATATATTGCCTCTAACTATCGTAGACTAGAACCGACCAAGCCTGCTGGGACTCGAGTGGTTCGAACCTCTAGGAATCGGAGTGACCGGCATTAGCCGCATCACTGACGCAGACTGGGAGAAGAACCTGATGAGAGAGTTCCAGGACGTCTTTGATGGAAAATTAGGCAAGTACTGAGGGTCCTCTATTTCATTCAATCTAGACCCAACCATAGCTCCAATTAGGCTAAAGGTGAGGTGAGTCCCCTTCGCACTAAAACTCAAAATTGATGAAAAATTAAACAAACTAATAGAACAAGGCATTCTGGAACCAACTGACCACGCCAAATGGGAAACCCCAATCGTGGCCCCAGTTAAGCTGGATGGGTCCGTGAGAATTTGTGGGGACTACAAGGCTACCCTAAACAATGCACTACAACAAAGTGCGCATCCTGTTTCGGTAGTACAACATCTACTACACTCCTTGGGAAGGGGCAAGGTCTTTGCAAAGCTCAACCTTGCCCAAGCTTACCAACAATTGCCCGTAGACCCTGAAACAGCAGAGGCACAAATGATCGTGACTCATAGGGGAGCATTCAAATGTACAAGACTACAATTCAGAGTCTGCGTAGCCCCTGGGGTATTCCAAAGCCTAATGGAGCGATTATTGCAAGAGATAAAAGGAGTAGTCCCATATTTTGACGACGTGCTCGTCTCAGCTAATGATGAGAGGCAATTAGAAGCCCGCCTCAGAGAGGTTTTGCAAAGGTTGCAAAAAGCGGGACTCAAGGTGAAAAAAGAAAAGTGTACATTGGCCACCTCAAAAGTTGAATTCCTGGGGTACCAAATCGATAAGGAGGGCATCCACCCCACAGACAAAAAGATCAAGGCAATCAAAGAAGCGCCTAGACCTAAAAGTAAAGATGAATTACAAGCATTTCTGGGAATTATAAACTTTTACCACGTCTTTCTGCCACAGAAGGCGGAACCTCTCCATAGACTTTTAGATAAATCAGCCATCTGGACCTGGGGACGACATGAAGAGACAGCGTTCCAGCAAATAAAGGACTTCATCACCTCCAACATGGTATTGATGCAATACAGTAACATTACCACTTACAGTTACTTATGACACATCACCTTTTGGTGTCGGAGCTGTGTTTAGCCTCGTCCTGCAAAATGGAAGAGAAGCCCCCATTGCCTTCTACTCAAAGACCCTCTCAAAAACTGAACGGAACTATAGCCAGTTGGACAGAGAGGCATTGGCAGCTATATCCGGCGTAAAATGCTTCCACGAATATCTTTACGGTAGGACTTTTACCCTTGTGACCGATCACAAACCCCTTTTAGGCATATTTGCTGGAAACAGAGTCACCCCTAACATACCGTCCCTGAGAATGACAAGGTGGTCCGAATTTCTGGTGGCATACAACTATAGACTAATCCATCGATCCGGTAAAGACATTTCTCACGCCGATGCCTTGAGCTGCACCCCCTTACCAGACATAGAGACTGACCCGACACCAACCACTTCCACCCTACAAATCGAGACTTTGACAAACATACCAATAACCGCAGCCGACATTGCCAGAATGAAAGCAAAAGACAAGACATTGTTACAAGTGTTAAAATGGGTAGGAAAAGGGTGGCAGACATTATTTTCAAACCATTTAAAAATAGACAAACCGAACTGTAATTACTGAAGGGTTGTATACTCTGGGGTGATCGGGTCATAATTCCACAAAAATTACAAGACCAGGTACTGTGTATGTTGCACAAAGGCCACCCAGGCATCGTGCGAATGAAATCCCTGGCCAGGAGCTATGTTTGATGGCCAGGGATAGACAAAGACATTGGGAAATGTGTCAAAACCTGCAGGAAATATCAAATGTGGAAACTCCCACCCTGCACCCCCTTCAGCACCTGTCCTGGACTGGAAAATGCCAAAGGGTCCCTGGTCACAAATACATATAGACTTCGTGGGGCCAACAAAAGGGTATACATATCTAATCATAGTAGATGCTTACTCCAAATGGTTGGAAGTAAGCATCATGCACTCTACTACCACCGAAGCAGTTATCAAACAGCTACGGAAACTATTCACTACACATGGGTTATCGGACATCCTCGTCTCTGATAATGGCCCACAATTTACAGCATTACCATTTGAGAAATTCCTAGCAGAACATGGCATACGATATGCACTGACAGCACCGGGCCGACCAGCGACGAACGGTAGGGCGGAACGCATGTTCCGGTATACCAAGGAAACATTAGACAAATTAGACACAGGGGACATGCAAGAAAGAATTGAAAAAATGCTCACAATACAACACATAACACCAAACTCCACTACAAATAAAAGCCCAGCAGAATTACTGATGGGCAGAAAACTAAGATCACAATTAGATAGATTACACCCAACATACGCCACTGAAAAACCTACCGACTCCTCAAGGAAGTATCGCAAATTCAAACCAGGACATTTAGTATAAGCAAAAAACCTCACCGGCCACCCATTGTGGGTGCCAACAACAATTACACAAATAACTGGACCATGGTCCTACAGACTGGAGACAGACGACGGCCAAACCTGGCAAAGACACATCAACCAGTTACGGTCACGAACACTACAACGCACCACCGACACACCCAGACATGAAGAACAACACACACACACACCACAACATCACAACCGTTACACAAAAACAGCAACAGACCAACCAGAGAGGGGGGAGACCCCTCAGTAACAAATAAGGGGAGGGAACTCTCCGGTAGAAAAAGAAACCCCCCAGTAGAAAAAGAAACCGCAGAAAATCAAAATAATCACAATAAAAAACATTCCCAAATAAACGCAAGCAAAAACAATGACCTACCTGTAGAAGTCTTCGGTGAGGAACAAGAAGCACAAGTAGACCTAGATGCTTGGTTGGAAAGGACCAGCCGGGCCGACTCTACCAACCCGAGTAGACTGGGCCGGAGCGGCATGGCTGACTCTAGCTTCCAGGATGTTCGAAAGAGAAGGACAGGAGAAACAGTGATCCCGTCCGAACCCGCTGAAGACGACGACACAACTAAACTGCGCTGGTCAACTAGGCAACCTAAAAGCCCCACCTACTTATGTGACTACGTACAGTAGGACCATACCAAGGATGTTCCATATTAACCTACTCCAAATAGGCTATTCCTATTGGACAACAAATACCCGACGCTGATTGGCTACTTTTCTCGATGCTGATTGGCCAATCATAGCAGGGCTATGATTGGCCAATTCAAGCAGCGGGAAAAACAAGTAGCCATCATTGGACACTAGCTGCGAGCAGCTCTCTATGAAAAGAATTGCCGTGGCTCCTGGTTAGAATGGACTTTCGGAACTAAATAAAAGAGCTGAAGTTACGCTGATCTCTGAGTCTCATTCCCGTGAACTGAACAGGAAGCATCCCCTGTTTCCCTCCCCCCGCCGTGCCATTGCTGCCACCACTCCACAAAATCAGAAAGGTTGGGGACCACTGATGTAGAAGATGTCTTGGACCCTAGAAAGAAGATGGATGTGAGAAACCTTTCAGAAAGGACCTTCTCAGGTTTTCTGGAAAATGGGGCTGTTGGTTTGAGCTCCGAACTTGGCAATTTGGTTGCAAATGTTTTGTCACCATACGAGGAGACATCATCCATGCACTTTGAATTATGCTCATCTGTCAGAACACCGGTCTTTAAATACCATTTTTATGTAATGCAAATTAGTTTGGATATTGTTTGTTTACTTCTGAGTCATGGTCTGATTGTTGACTGGGCTGGTGTTACTGAGGCATGGTCTTTGGTCTGAAGTATCATCTGTGTGATGTAAATTAGTGCTGTTTGTTCGGATACTTCTGAGTCGTGGTCTAGTTTCAGACTGTTTGATTGGCTGGTTGTTGTTGAGATGTCGTTTGATTTCTTGTGAGCTGATGAGTTATGATTTTGTTGTGATGTAGTGGTGGACACCTGTTTTTTGGGCTTAAATGGTACCTCCAGGATTGTGGTTGATGTAGTTCTTTCGTTCTCAGTTAGTGGTAGACTGGATCGTTGTCAATATGTCTGTTTATTGACTTGTTGGTGGAAAACCAGATTTCAAAGAATTCTCTTTCTCTCCTTGATTTCACTTGGGTTACAACTGTGCTTCCAGTTATGTCAAATTTGGATCTTTCTGAATCTTCATGGACGGACATGAGGGATAGTGGGCTGTGTCTTTTGATAGCCAGGAAGTGTTTGTGCAGTCTGGTTGATAGATTTCTTCCTGTTTGGCCAACCTAGTTCTATTCACTTTTTCTGGAAAGGGAAAGGGGGGAAAAAAGGAGAAATACTTTCAGACTTGCAAGATTCTGTTAATGTAAACTTAAAGTTAGTATTCATCAGTGGTGGGATTCAAAAATTTTTACTACCAGTTCTGTGGGCAGGGTTTTATGGATGTGGTGTGGCAGTGGGCATGACAGGGAAGGTTACTGCAAAATCCCATTCCCTCCCCGCCCCACTAACCTGCTTTCCAGCTCCGTTCTCCTGTGCAGGGCAACAAAAGTAGACCCAGCCAATTAGCTGGGTCTCGGGAGGCAGAGAATAGATGAGGGGGGCAGTCAGAGGTGGTATTTGCCGGTTCTCCGAACTACTCAAACTTTCCACTACCGGTTCTCCAGAACTGGTCAGAACCTGCTAAATATGACCTCTGGTATTCATAGTTGGGCTTGTCTGGATTACACAAAGCAATAACAATAGCACTTGAACTGTTATACTGCTTTATAGTGCTTTACAGCTGATAAGAAGATTAGTTGGTTAATTGCCTTGAAGGGGACATGAAAAGAGCCACTCTTCAAACATTTCTTCCTGCTCAAAATGTGTACTCTAAATAGATATATATAACAGTGAATGGGCCTACAGGCAGGGCCGTGATACAGAAGTAGACAGGTTCAGGCAGTTTAGAATATTAAAAATAAATATTAAAATCAACTGAGCCAGGGACAGGGAGCAACAGCTGACTTAACATCTCTCACATAGACTTCAAATACTCAGAAAAGTTTTTAAACATAAAGGTATACAATTCATACAGGATTCAGAATAACAGAGTAACCGAATTGGAAGGGACCTTGGAGGTTTTCTTGTCACCTCCCTGTTCATACCATTTCAGACAAATGTCACCTTCAAATCTCCAGCAAAGGAGTCCCCACAACTTCTGAAAGGAAGCCAGTCCACCAGTGGTGGGATTCTACCAGTTTCCCCACCAGTTTGGTGATTGTTCACTTTACACCTACGCATGCATGCAGTTTTCCAAACACCAGCTGAGGCTCTTCCACGCCAATCAGCTGAGAGGATAAAGAACAGAAAAGTGCAGGAGCGGGTGAAAGGGCTGATCCTGTGCTTTTCTCTTTCTCCTTTCAGCTGATCGTTGGAGCTTATTTTTACTATCGGTTGGGCTCAATGGGTAGCAATTTTTGCTACTGGTTCAGCCGAACCAGGCCAAACTGGTAGCATTTCAACATTGCATTCTACTGATTAATTCTTACTCCTAGGAAATTCCTCCTTGGTTCTAAAATTCCTCCTTGGTTCTAGGTTGGTTCTCTCCTTGATTAGATTTCATCCATTGCTTCTTATTCTGCCTTTAGATGCTTTGGAGAATAGGCTGACTCCCTCTTCTTTGTGGCAGTCGCTTAGATATCATGTCACCCCTGGTCCTTCTTTTCACTAGGCTAGTCATACCCAATTCCTGCAACCATTCTTCATATGTTTTAGCCTCCATTCCCCTAATCATCTTTGTTGCGAAGATGATTCAATTCAGAAAAATCCTTCCTAATTGTATTTACCATATCACCTTGTTGTGGTGTATTTTTGTAAAGCATATGAAGTTGTGGGAGCGCCATCACTTGAGACTTTCAAGAAGAGATTGGACTGCCATTTGGTCTTCCGCCTGGGTGGAGGGTTGGACTAAATTACCTACAAGGTCCCTTCCAACTCTAATTATCTGTTATTTGTTACCTTTGGAGAACCTAAACAAATGTCAGGCACAAGTCATACTTTTGGATGGACCTCTCCTTCAGTGCAAGGATAAGAGCTACACAGGATTAAATAAATATATTGGGTCTTTGCAGAAGTGATGTTCCACTTCTGATTCCATCATCCCTAAATGGCATTAAGATTGTGCAAAGCATTGAAAAGGAGCATTACTTTGATTGTGCTCCAAGCAAAGCATCCTTCCAAGAGGTTTCAGAAATCACATATTGCATGCTTCTAAAGAGCAGCAGAAAACTGTCACGTTGCCTCATTCAGCCCTTTCCAGTAACTAGAAGATGCTCCTGTGTGTGCACACACTATCCATGTGCTAAAACCTTTTCAGGTGCTTATCCATAATTTTTTCTAATGTTCCTCTTTTCCCTGATGCAACTGACAAACTTTGCCTGGCATAATCAAAATCTACAATTCTCTTCCTGTTTGCCCTTCATGTGTGCCTGATTAGAAATTTAACTTGCAAATAGCTGGGATTCTTTCTGAAGTGTTGATCACTTTCCTTATTAATCTGATGAGGCCTGTCAGGAGAAGGGACATGACTTTATTCCTTGATTTTCATGTCTTTGTAGACACATGGCTGTCAGTGTCTCTGAGAATTAGGCCCAGTTCATTTTTCTTCAGAGAAATGATGAAATTGTCTTTTCCAGACAGCCTGGGCAAGTTGCTAGGTAGATCTTCAAACTTTCAGATTTTTAGGAAACTAAGTCATGGAGATGGAGCTTGCTTGCATGATAGGGGATATCAAGTTCTCATGTGTACATCTGAGCTGTCAAGCAAACTTAATCACTCTCCCACCATATACTGTCCTCACAAATAAGAGATTCCACCTGTGCTTTCTACAATTTTGTGAACAACAAACTAAAAGACTCAAGGTCCATCCCATCCCTGAAAGGACCTAATGGCAAAGACTGCAACAATGACACCATCAAAGAAACCTCTTTAACACATTCTTTGGCTCAGTATTTGTAAACAGCAATGGATCATGCCTATTTCCTAATCGAACCACAGACAACTACAATGATCTAATACATATCAATTTTACAGAAGACATTGTTGAAAAAGCACTGCTTTGGAATCAATTATTAACCAATCCATTATCCTCCACTTAGAGACAAACAACCTACTCTCTAATAAACAATTTGGTTTCAGAAAAAAACTATCTTGTAATCTGCAACTATTACACTGCAAAAACATATGGACTACACAACTTGATCAGGGCAAAGCAATAGACACAATCTAAATAGACTTCTGTAAAGTCTTTGATTCGGTGGTACACGACAAACGACTACTAAAACTAAAATCTTATGGTATCTCTGGACGCCTACATAACTGTATAGAAGCATTCCTGTTAAAGAGACAACAAATGGTCAAAATTGGGAGCATCCTATCGAATTCTGTACCTGTCAACAGTGGTGTCCCCCAAGGCAGTGTTTTAGGACCAACTCTCTTCATACTCTACATAAACGACCTCTGTGATCATAGTAAGAGCAACTGCGTTCTCTTCGCTGATGGTGTAAAGTTATTCAACACCACAGACAATACTACTAACTTCCAAACAAACCTTGACAATGTATCAAAATGGTCAATCAAATGGCAACTTCAAATCTCAACAAATAAATGCTCTGTCTTACATATTGGCAGAAAAAAATCAGAAAATAAAATACAAGCTGAATAGTCAAAACCTTATTGATGATCCAAGCTCTATAAAGGACCTTGGAGTACTCATCTCAAATGATCTAAGTGCTAGAGCCCACTGTAACTAAATAGCCAAAAAGGCATTAAGAGTTGTTAACCTAATCTTACGTAGCTTTTTCTCTGGTAATATCACACTACTAACTAGAGCATACAAAACATTTGCTAGACCTATACTTGAATACAGTTCATCAGTCTGGAACCCATACCATGTATCTGATATTAACACAATTGAAAAAGTCCAGAAATATTTCACAAGAAGTGTTCTCCACTCCTCTACTCATTGCAGAATACCTTATACCACCAGACTTGAAACTCTAGACCTAGAAAACCTAGAACTACGCCACCTCCGGTCCAATCTAAATATAGTATATAAAATCATACATTGCAATGTCTTACCTGCTAAAGAATACTTCAGCTTTAATCATAACAATACAAGAGCACACAGTAGATACAAACTCAAGGTTAACAGCACCAAACTTGACTGCAGAAAATACGACTTCAGCAACAGAGTGGTCGATGTCTGGAATACTCTACCTGACTCTGTCGTTTCTTCCTCAAACCCAAAAAACTTTAACCTTAGACTGTCTACTATTGACCTCACCCCCTTCCTAAGAGGCCTGTAGGGGGCGTGCATAAGCGCACCAATCGAGCATACCTCCTTGTCCTATTGTTTTTTATTTTTCTTATAAGCATCTATCTCATGTATTCAAAACTATATTCATTCTTATACCTGTATCTTGTAAGCAATAGACAAATCAAATAAATACTAAATTCCCTTCAGTCATCCTCAGAAATGATAGATATTAATTTATCTTCCAAATTTAGGTGGTAAGGAATTATACAGTAGCTGATAAGTTCAATAAATAAAACAATTGTGCTTCCTTTTTATGTTTGGCATGTCTAGGTTCATGAGAAGAAGGACTAGGGGTGACATGATAGCAGTGTTCCAATATTTAAGGGGCTCCTACAAAGAAGAGGGAGTCAAGCTATTCTCCAAAGCACCTGAAGGCAGGGCAAGAAGCAATGGGTGGAAACTAATCAAGAAGAGAAGCAACCTACAACTAAGGGGGAATTTCCTGATAGTTGGAACATTTAATCAATGGAACAACTTGCCTCCAGAAATTATGAATGCTCCAACACTGGAAGTCTTTAAGAAGAGATTGGACATCCATTTATCTGAAATGGTATAGGGCTTCCTGCCTGAGCAAGGAGTTGGACTAGAAGACCTCCAAGGTCCCTTCCAACTCTGTTATTCTGTTATTCTAGTATTCTAGTATATTTAACATTTATTTATAAACCAAATTTCCAATTCACAGTAACTTAGGGCAGAGTATAAAATAAAAGCAGTCCAATGGAATGCAAACAAAAGAAGTTGTGCTACTGTATGAATTTACCAAATTAATTACTATGCTTGGCATGTTATCTCTGGGTTATCAACATGCCAAGCACATTAATACATTTCACCAAATCACTGCAATAGAACATGTTTACTATTCTAGATCTTCAAGACTCTTCTACAAAGTTCATGGCAGCTGAATCTCTGGGGAGAAACTTACCTGACAATTTATAAAAATGTATATAGAACATATAAAGAATGGTTAAAACAATTTATATAAAGCATATGAAGAATGGTTGCAGGAATTGGATGTGTCCAGTATAATGAAAAGAAAGACTAGGGGTGACATGATAGTCATTCCAATATCTCAGGGGCTGCCCCAAAGAAGAGATGGTCGACCTATTTTTCCAAACCATCAGAGGGCAAGACAAGAAGCAATGGGTGGAAAATTATCAAGGAGAAAATCAACCTAGAACTAAGGAAAAATTTCCTAGTTTTGGAAGAAATATCCATTTGGGTTCAGTTCCAAGTGGGAATAAAGACACTGGAAACATGATGACTGCTTGGAAAGATGGTTTTAATGTGGATAGGACCACATTGAGGTCCTGGGCAAAAAAAGCACATGGATGAGAAAGGGAGAGAGATTTATAACCTCTGTTGGGCTTTGAACTTGCTTCCTGTTCCTATGGTAAGAAATGTATCCTGACTGGTTGTCAGACTCCCATGGCGCCATGCAGGGGTAGCTTGGTTGAATCTTGCTGGATGATGTAATCTTCCCAAGTGCCATGTGATGAGATGGGTAGAGGGCTAATCCTATCATCTCCTAAGGGCCAAGTCTTAATCCCAACACCCTGGAGCTGAAGGGAGGGCAAGGAACTGCTTTGTCTTTAAAAACTTGTTTATCCTTTTGTCATCCAGGGAAATATAATATTCTGTCTTTGTAATATTTCCTGGAATATTTCATTCTTCTAGGAGAAGGCTGGGTTCTAACTTTCTACACTAGCAATGAGAACAATTAACCAGTGGAATGGCTTGCCTCCAGTAGTTGGGGGTACTCCGTTACTGGAGCTTTTTAAGAAGAACATTTGTCTGAAATAATTGTCTAATCAGGGCTTCCTGCCTGAGCAGGGGGTTGGAGTAGAAGGCCTCCAAGGTCCCTTTCAATTCTGTTACTCTGTCAGTCTCCCAAAATTTGTTCTTGTTTCTTGTTTCTTTTATTAGGGCTTTGTTGTATCTTCACGTCAAACAATTAGCAGAAGAGGAATCACCCCTTAGAGGCTGACATGTTTATTTGTCAATAGATTTTTGATTTCTCTCTTTGAACTGAATGTTATGCTAGATTCTTAAAGAATTGGATTTAATCAATCTATAGCTCATTGTAAGTTCTAATTTACATATCCTCCACTGTCTGCCTAAAAATCCTGGCCCACCAGCGTGATGCAGTTAATTTATTGAATTCCATCCATATTTTATTATTCATTTGAGTTATGCTTTTTTAGAAACTCTTGCTGCATACCTATTGGGAAAATTAATTATAAAAATAGTGCATTTTTCACAGCCTCATGGATATAATTCTGAGAAGAATCAATGAATACAAGTTGTCATTTCTGAGATGCACATCCAGGAGGAATTAAAGCTTGCACGGCATTAATGGTTCATAACTGAAGCCTTATTTCGTGATTGATTCAAATAAGCTTTCATAGACAGAAATTTATGATATAATTAGGGCTCCCAGTCCTTGGCACATAGGATTGTAATTTTAATGCAAATTGAGTATTTATTAAATGGGAAGATGTAGCTGTAATATGGCTCTGTCTCGAATCAACAACAATCTTGTTATTTTTGCAAATTATACTATTTCTGTATCCTGATGATACGCTATTGTGAACATATTAAAAATAGTGTGCTTTTTTATCCCTCACTGCAATGTCTTGCCAAAGATTACTAATATATTTTTTCTTGGAGGCCTTAATAAATCAGCCTAAGATATATCACTATGTGAGATGACAAAAATCACCAGCTGTCACACCACGTAGAGGAAATTGATCAGATGGACACATTGTCATGTTTTCATCAAATCTACTTCACTTACTGACACCTCCAACTGGCTTGGATAGTAGACAACAGTTTAATAAGTTCTTTGCAAATAAAATCACTCATATTTCAGACCAGTCTGGATTCTGCTATGAATACGAGCTGAATTATTGTTATTATTACCTTTATTGTCAGAGTACAACATGTGTACAAAGAGATTGGCTGAGCCTGCCATTGTGCACCCCCGCCCAACACAACTCACAGTGAAGACAGAAGTCCCTAACCCAATCCCAATCGTATTACACTATTTGACCTTGTTGCACAACACGCTGGCTCTGCAAGTCTATCGTACTATGTTGACATGAAGATATTTTCCGTTCAGAAGTCTGACAGCCCACGGGTAGAAACTGTTCTTCAGCCTGTTGGTGTGGCTGGTCATGCTTCTATATCTCCTACCCGATGGTAGGAGAGTAAAGAAGGGCTGACCGGGTGTGAGTCGTCCCTGAGAATGTTCCTCACTCTTCTAAGGCAGCGAGCCCTTGCAAAGTCATCTAGTGGTATCAGGGAACAGCCCATGATGTTTTGTGCTGTGCTCACCACCTTCTTTAATGTCTTTCTATCCGCAGCTATCAAGCCAACATACCACACTGTAATGCAATATGTGAGGACGCTTTCTATTGTGGACCGGTAAAAGGAGGTCATCAGTCATTGTTCCACTTTATTCTTTTGCAAGACCCTGAGAAAATGGAGTCTCTATTGTGCCTTTCTGGACACCTAGGTTGTGTTGATTTTCCAGGTAAGATCTTCGCTGAGGTGGACTCCTAGGAATTTCTCTCCACACAGCCCCCCTCGATGTAAAGTGGGGCAGGTTCCTCTCTTCTTCCGGAAGTCTAACACCATCTCTTTTGTCTTGCTGATGTTTAGCTGCAGGTTGTTTTCTATTCAGGACTAGGCAAAGGTAGGATTCAAATTTTTTAACAACTGGTTCTGTGGGTGTGGCTTAGTTGTTGGGTGTGGCTTGGTGGTCATTTGACTGGCTGAGTGTGGCCAACTCAACATCATTCACATCAAGGCATGCATCTCCTTGCCTGGCCTCTCATGACTATGGAGATGCTGCAACAGTCATAAGTGTGAAAAACGGTCATAAGTCACTTTTTTCAGTGCCATTGTAACTTTGAATGATCACTCCACACAAGCAAAGTACCAGCAAAGGAGGAGGAAAAAACTCCAGAGAAGTTCCTGAGACAGGAAGTCTAGTCCTACCTAGAATGTAATAAGGGTTAATGGAGAGGCAGTTTCTATAAGCAACACCAGAATGTTTCCTTCCTGCCTTCCCTACAGGATTAGGCCAGTGATTTCTTCTAACAACTGGTTCTCAGACTGCTTTGAATGTTAACAACGGTTCTAGAGAATAGGTGCGAACTGGTAGAATCCCACCCCCGGGACTAGGTCTGGTAATTTTTGCCATATAGATAGAAGCTGGTTCAATTTGAAACACAGGTAGTTCTTCACTTGCAACCAGTCACTTCGTGAACATTCAAAGTCATGACGAACCTACCTAGGGACTACTTACAACCTGAATTCGAAGTTCTGATATCCACCCAGGTCATGTGACTGAACTTCGTGTTCTCAGTAACCAAATTGTATTTACAGCCATTTCCGGCATCCCAGAATCATATGACTTTGTCTTGTTATGTTTTTTTTCAAAACCTGATATTTGCTTCTGGGTTTCGGCAAAACCCATTTTATGACTGCTGCATTCATTTAATGACTGCCGCAAAAAGGTCCTAAAATTGCTGCACTCGTGGTGGTGTTGTGACTCTCACAACTTCGTCCAACTCCCTGCTCAAGCAGGGAGTGTCAAACTCGTGTCATCATGATGGCCTCACATGATGTATCAGGACTTTTTCCCCCTTTGCTAATCCGGAGGTAGGTATGACCAGCATGTGATGGATCTAGCCCACAGGCCGCAAGTTTGACAGCCCTGCCCTATATCATTCCAGACAAATGACTATCCAGTCTCTTCTTAAAAGTTTCCAGTGATGGAGCACACATAACTTCTGATGATAAGCTGTTCTCACTGTTAGGAAATTTCTCCTGAGTTCCAGGTTGCTTCTCTCCTTGATTACTTTCCCTCCATTGTTTCTTGTCCTGCCCTCAGGTGCTTTGGAAAATAAGTTGACACTCATCTTCTAGTCATCCTAGTCCAGGGCTCTGCAACATTAAACACTCAAAGAGCCATTTGGACCATTTCCCACAGATAAAAAAACACCGGAAGCCACAAAACCTGGGTGGGCATGGCCAACTCAATGTCACTCCCACCCAGTCACATGACACACACACCCCACCATGCCTACCCAGGTTTAGTTGCTTCCTGTGTTTTCTGTGGGAGATGGGTCTCTCTTTTTCTCTTCTGTGGGAAATGGGTTTCCCCTCGCTCTTATTTCCGTTCTTTGTGTTTTATCTTCTCAGGTCAGGCAAGAAGTAACTGGAAGAGGAGGACGAGGGCTAAGGCCAGCCAGTGGTGGGATCACCCAACAGGGAGCCACAGCATAGAGCCCAAAGAGCCACATGCAGCTTCAGAGCCGCGGGTTGCTGACACCCGCCCTAGTCCTTCTTTTCACTAGATTAGATATACCCAATTCCTGCAACCATTCTTCATATGTTTTAGCCCAATATTCTTTGTTCTCTTTTCCACACTCTTTCTAGAGTGTTGACATCTTTTTAATAATATGGTGATCAGAACTGGATGCACTAATAATATTTCAGATGATCTTGATCCTATCCCTCTGTTAATACAACCTAGGTTTTCAGGCAATCAAAAAAGCAACGTTATCACCAAATCTCAGAGGTGTCAAACTCATGTCAGCACAGTGTTGTCATGTGATGTATTGGAACTTTTTTCCCACTTCGCAAAACTTGGCATGGGTGTGGCCGGTGCATCACACATCCGGCCCATGGGCCAGGAGTTTCACAGGCCTTCCATATCTGATGGAAGAATCTAGCTGACTTTGGCAAAAGATAAGCTTGACTATATCAAGTACTTCTTAGCTGGAAGACTAGGCTGATGTATCAGAATAATTCAGTTGTTGGCAATAATGCACCATTTTCATAGGTTGCCAAGGAAATGGTATGTATCATGTTCCTGTCAGAGTCTGAATCTGAGGAGGAAGACAAATAGTTGACAGGGGGTAGGAGTGTGGCTCCATTGGCTGTAGAGGAGACTGGGGAAGGGCAAAGTCCTGCTGGGCAGAGCAGGGAAGAGGTAGAACAAGGGAGAAGGAGTTCAGAGAAAGACCCAGGTCCATCCCCTCTTCATCCTAGGGCATGCAGGGAGGAATGGAGAAGAAAGCAATGTGGCTGTGTAGCTTACAGGGGAGGAAAGGGCCCTGATTCCCTTCATTAGTCACATCTGGGAATGAGAGTTTAAAAGAGATGCATGCTGAGTGCGGCAGCTGCTGGGAGCAAACGTGACTTTATCTTATGTTGTCTTTGCTTATCTGTGTTCCTGGCATCTTTCCAACCATGTGAGTTTTGCCATGCCTTCACATCTGGAATTCTTGTTCCTGTCCTGCCAAACTAATTACCTCAGTTGGGCTTGATTGGACTTAAAGTTTCAGTTTTTGTTGACCATGTTTTGGACTTGATTCCCTGCAGTTAAAGGCTGTTCCTGGGAGAGTTTTTCTCCAGCCAGAAGGTAACCTGGACATTGGGGGCAAAGTTGGAGCTATTAAAGGGACTCTAACTGATTATATGACTGTGTTGCCTTTGTGCCATGCCGCGGGTCATCACAGGTGTGAATGTGTTCACAAGCAAATAAGGACTGTGATGAACTCTAAATGGACTCTTTTGCTGTATTCCATGAAAGAATACATCCTCTGTCTCTTTTTATTAAGACAATAAAGGACTCTGTCTTGTAGCAAAGCTTTGCATCATATGATAAAGGGATGCTAGTACCTAAATTAGTCATATAGTATTTAGAAACAAAACAGAGCAAAATACTACAGACATTCTTGCCATCAGTAGTAAAGAGTTCTAGCAGTTCAATATTGTACTAATGTGGGCTTCCACAATGGTAACTAAATGATATGATTCTCCCTAATTATCTGTTTATAGGATGGCAACAACTAATGGCTTATCTTTGGCCATCATTTCTCTTGACTATTTAGCAAGTAAATTGAGAGAAGTTGATATCACCCTTGTTCTGTTGGTTAAATGATGTCTTTGGGGATAAAAGAGAACATCCTAAACCAATGAGCAGGCAAACAAGCCAGATTGTGTTAGGAAACTCACTGTGCCAAAGACTAAAATGGTATAATAGGGAGCCTGGGAGCTACATATATCTGGCTTTTGCTTACATACCAAAGATCAGTTACCCTTGCTCTCTGCTTTTCCATAAATATTCAAAGCTGGAAGTGGAGCAAGAGAGTTAATTGCATCTCACATTATAGCATGGTAGATGAGCCAACGTGCCTTGTGGCCAATTATCTGTGTTTGCAGTTACTCAGAGTTTTTTTCCCCTCCATTTTCCTTCCCAATTTCTGTCTCTGTTTTTTACGTTCACCCTAAAATGAGCAGTAGGAGGTTGCTCTTGAATCTTCATGCCAATGGATCAGGGAAGTTTTCCCAGGGATAGTGAACAGCTAATTTGGAACCCACAAGTAAAAGAACAATTGGGCCTGTCAACCTTCCCTCATTCCCAGAGTCTACAGCTGCTTCCAAAGAGGACTTTAGAGCTTTTGCAACCATTGCAACTGAAGCCAAGATGTTCCCATCTGAATGATTGCAGGTGGTTCTGTAATTAACCAACCTCATATTTTTCATTGCAAAGACACATCAAACAGTCATTCTGCTGTTGCCGACTGTTTGTTTCCTATTATCATGAATCAAAAGCAAAATCTAGCAGGAAGGAGAGTTATAAAATATTTGAAACCTGAAAGGTGACATGTTCATTCAGAGGAATTGGTGATGCCAAGAGATGGAAACGGATTTTAGTAATATTGCTGGCTTAAAACTCTACATGACACGAGATTGGGTTATTTGAGGGACTATCTCTTCCCCGGTTACATCTACCTACCCTACCTATCAGGTCTGGCAGAAGGAGCATGTTGTGCTAAGGAATATTCTCCAATAGGACCCAAGAGGAAACTTTTCTGCTGTTGTACCCACTCTCAGGAACATCATCCCCTATGATGGAGGAGGAAGAAGAAGAAAATGATGATGAAGAAGGAAGAGAAAGAGGAAGAGGAAGAAGAGGAAGGAGGAGGAGGAGGAGGAGAAGAAGAAGAAGAAGGAGAAGGAGAAGGAGAAGGAGAAGGAGAAGGAGAAGGAGAAGAAGAAGGAGAAGGAGAAGGAGAAGGAGAAGAAGAAGAAAACAATCAAGTGTACAGGGACAGACTAGGTGAAATCTGGTTCAAAAGCAGTAACCATGAGAGAGATCTTCGAGTCTTAGTGGACAATCACTTAAATACAAGCCAGTAATATGCAACAGCAACCAAAATCGCCAATGCAATCCTTGGTTGCATTAATGAAAAGAATATGCTCAAGATCACATGAAATACTAGTCCTGCTTCATAATGCCTGATAAGACCACACTTGGAATTTTGCATCCAATTTGGGTCACCATATTATAAAAAAGATGTTGAGACTCTGGAAAGAGTGGAGAAAAGAGCAACAAAATGATTGGAGGTCTGGAGAATAAAATATATGAAGAAGGGTTAGTCTAGTCTCGTGAAAAAAAAGGTCTATGGGTGACATGTTAGCAGTATTCCATTATTTGAGGGGCTGTAACAAAGAAGAGAGGGATCAACTTATTTTTCAAAGCACAGAATGAAAGATAAGAAATGTTGGAAACTAATCAAGGAGAGAAGCAACCTCGAACTAAGGAGAAATTTCCTGACAGTTAAAACAACTAACCAGTGGAATGGCTTGCCTTTAGAAGTTGTGGGTGCTCCATCACTGGAGGCTTTTAAGAAGACATAAATAGCCAGCCACTTGTCTGGAATAGTATAGGATCTCCTGTTTGAGTAGGGGGTTGGACTAGAATATCTCCAAGGTCCCTTCCAATTTTGTTATTCTGTTTTTTTACTATGCACACACTAGCACACATTAAAAATGAAATTATGTTTCCTGGTCTCAAAAGAATATTCATACATAATACATATATATACATAATACATATATACACATACTATATACATATATATCTAAACTCATAGACAGACAGACAGACACACGCATGCACGTACGTACTTACATACATAGGTATGCATGTTTGTATGGTAGGTATTCAGCTTTGTTCGGGTATTTTCCCATGTCTTTATGGTTGTGCTTTTAAAGCTGTAGCGACGTTTTGGCAGAATCTCATCTGTCATTATCAGGCTCATGTATTGGGTTTGTCTTCATCATGTGTGTCAAGTAATCAAAAAAAAAAAAAAAACCTACAACACAGACAGAAGATATTAGAAACGCCAATCAAGCAGAACACAGCTAACTCCAAAACCAATAAACACAGACCAAGACTCCCAACCAATCAGGATAAAGAAAAAACCATTCAAGCAAAGCATGAGGCTAGCATCAAATTTAAAACAGAAACGGCTGTGAAAGCCTGACACACACGACGAAGACGAACCCAATACACAAGCCTGGCAATGGCAGATGAGATTCTGCTGAAACATCACTATCCATTCTGAAGACATAGCAGAATGAGGAAATTTGAGAGTTCACAAGGTTGATGCTATATGGAATAAAACTGTGGCTGAATCTGGATGTTCTGTTTCAGATGCCACAAAGCCCCCTCCCAGAAGGTAGCAAGGAAAACAGGACTAGAGTTCACACATCCCAGTTTCTAGTTCTGTGCCTTAACCACTAGACCAAGCTGGTTCCCAGTTTAAGGATAATTGCTCAGAACATGAAACATTCTAGTGTGAGAAACCCCCCCTCCCTAGAAGAATGAAATGTTCTGAGGAATATTAAAAAGGCAAGATATTATATTTCCCCAAAGAGAGAAATGGAGAAACATGCTCTTAAACCAGTCCCTGCTCTCAAGCAGGAACTGAGGAGGCCAGCTTTTAGAAATGCAGATTTGGTCATCCATGCAAGACAGGATATTTTGAAACAAAGGCAGCCCTTCACCCAAGATACAACACAAGATGACAGTCATTAGGCACAATAGGAATTGCCCAACACTCTTTCAGAACATGAGCCCCTTCATTGCACCACCCGCAGAGCAATCTAAACTCAGATAAACAATAAGGCAGAAGTTGACCAGATTAACTCAGACAAACACATAGGATTTGCAATTCCTCTTTTGCCTATAGAGCCAGCCATAACCCCTGCATGACCCCATAGGAATCTGACAACAGCCAATAGAATATTAAAGGACGCGTTCTGTGTACAAGAACAGAAAGCTCAAATACAAAGCTCAAAGAGGATACAGAAACCTCACTCTCAACTCCATTTTGTCAACTGCACCAGAACCATAAACCTTGGTGGTTCTGCTTCACCATTAAACCATCTTTCCAGTCAGCCTCTGTGTTGCCAGTGTCTTTCTCCCAGCTTAGAACTGAACCAGATGGATCATTTCTTCCAACACTGGTAGTTCTCCATGTTCAAGCTCTGGCTGTCAGATCAAGAATAGTTTGTGCCAGCTAAGCTACAACTCTCCTCCTTCTTTCTGTATATTTTCTTGCAATGCACACATTATTTCATCATTTTGACTCATTTTTGCTCCAGATGACAAGGCTTTCCCAATGTATCTATAAGTCAAAAGCCTTCACTCTGAATTTGCTGTAAAACACAAACTTATTTCTGGACTCTAAAGAAATACCCCGGCATGATGTAAGTTAGTGTTGTCTGAACATCTGCTTTATCGTATATTCTCACAAGGTCAGGACTGTCAAAAAAAAAAATAAAGTTTGAAAGATGGCTGGCTTTGTTTGCAAAATAACAAAAAAAAAACCTGTCTGAAATAAGATATTGGATCTCTTCCTCCATACACATGCTAATCAAGCTCTCAGGTAATTCAGCCACTCCTTTGTTTAGTTAATTATTGTGAATTGTCTCCGCTCCCTCTGGGAGAGAAGAGAAGCAAGTAGAAAATCCATAAAAACATGTTCTCCTAACATCAACCCTTCAAGCTTTGGAGAGGGATTTTAGGGAAACCAACTTGAATCTCATTCAAACTCCCCTATGCAAAACCCACTGAAAGCTTTCTGAACTAACTTTTTGTCCAGCTGAATACTCAATTGAATGCGTTGTCTGAGTATGAAAAAGAATGGAAGGAATAATAGCTTTTCAAGCCAGGAGAGGTTATGTCCTAGAAAGCCTCAAGCCATTAGATAGGACTGAAAGTCAGTTATGCACCAAGCTATGGGCTTTCCCAAAACTTTTGCTATTGCTGGGAGCCAAACACAGCTTTCTTGCTATCCTCCAACAGCTACATGAATGGCAATAACTGGAATTACATTCAGAACAAGCCTCGCTATTGCTAGGAAACAACTAGAACTACACAGGAGCCTTTGCGTGACCAAGGTGAATGTGAAATAACACATGAATAATGAAACTGAGGTGCCCTTTGGCAGAAGCCCCAAGTGGTCCACTGGGGAATGGTAGGCCTCAAGTTGAAGCAAGTTACTTCTCCTTATTAGCCAACATGGAAATTGCAGGCACAGAATTAGATCCAAGCAAAATTATCCCTGCTAGAAAATACATTGGTGAGATCTAAAGAAAGGGCTAGTCCTGACATATCTTCTATAATGATCTGAAAAGGCAGAGCTACAAAATAAATAACATTTGGAGGAACTGGGTATGTCTAGTTTAATGAAAAGAAGGACATGATAGCAGTATTCCAATATCTTAGGGGCTACAACAAAGAAGAAGGGGTCAACCTATTCTCCAGAGCACCTGAACACAGGACAAGAAGCAATGGATGGAGACTAATCAGGGAGAGGAGCAACCTAGAACTAAGGAGAAATTCCCTGATAGAACAATTAATCAGTGGAACGGCTTGCCTCCAGAAGCTGTGGAACAACTCTCTGCAAATGCCTCCATCTTGAGAAAGAAAGAAAGAAAGAAGAATGGAACACATGCAAATCAGAGCTTCCTTTTAATAAATCTAACATGATACTGTGGTTGATAGTATCTTCTCTTCTTTGTGAGAAGTTCAGAGATCAATAACTAACTCTGGTTGATCACAAAAAAGGAGAACCCATTAGGCCAACCAAAGCATTTTCTATCTTGCGGCATCTCCAGATGCCAATTTTATAATGAATCAAGATAAGTGGCTTCTTCTAGAATTGTCTGCACCTGAGAAGCCATGTTTGATCATCTTGACATGATAGTAGAGTTCCAATATCTAAGTGGCTGCCACAAAGAAGAGAAGGTCAACCTATACTCCAAAACAGGCCAGACAAGAAGCAATAGATGAAAATTAATCAAGGAGAGAAGCAACATAGAACTAAGGAGAAATTTCCTGACAGCAAGAACAATTAATCAGTGGACTGGCTTGCCTCCAGAAGTTCTGGATGCTCCATCACTGGAGGTGTTTAAGAAGAGATTGGACAACCAGTCTAAAATGGAATAGTTTTCTGCCTGAGCAGGGGAGTGGAAAGGTCCCTTTCAACCTGTTATTCTGTTAGAAAATATTTTTTACTGTAGTAAAATATGAGCGATAGGAGAAAGGTAGAAACAGATTTTTAAAATGTCAGTCCAAAAATAGACTGTGTGTAACCTTGAGTACCAGCAAGAAATATATCCCATACCAGATACCAAATTGATAGCACTGATTCCTTCAACAAGAAAGCTTCTTTGGGTCCAGAATTATGCCGAGAACCTTCAAGATGACATTAATTATTCTATTGGCAATTTTTTTTGTGTGTTTTTCTTACTGCCTCTTGCCTCCCCATTGCCTGGATCTCAAAAGGATTCTTTAATCCAATACTTCTCAAGCATGGCAGCTTTAAGATGTATGGACTTCCACTCCCCCAAATCCCCAGCCTGCAAGCCAACAACATATAAAGAAGTAGCAAACTCCACACTCACTTGCACTGAAGATGTTACCTAGTTGGGGAATAAAACATCTGCAAGCAAACAACCAAGTTCAGAAGGCACCAAGAACTCCACAGTGTTAAATGTGAAACACCATTCCCAACCAAATTGCTTCTGCAATATTTCTTTAGGCAGCTCTGATAGCCTTTCCTTCCCTAGTATCTACTCTTTTCTGTAAGATGGATTCATTTAAAGTCTGTCTGGGGAAAAAATGTCATGGCTTGACTATATTGCTTTGGATTTCTTGATTTTTTTTTCAGGGCAGCTCACTCTACAATAGTTTTGTTGTGCCAAGAAAATAGCTTCTTGTCTTACTGGATGCCATCTCCAACTGAAGAAAGTTACTATGCAGTTCCCTTACTATAGGACCTCCTAGGCATCTATAGTATAGTAGCCTCAGGTAGGATGGAGCTGGGCAGAAACCTATATTTGCTCTTCTTTATCAGTTTAATCTAGGATATATTATCTCCATTTACATCTCATAATCTCCAAAAAATGTTCTTAAGGGGAGGTGAGTTCTTTTTACAGCTAATCTGATGAGTGTTGGTGTTCTATATAAAATGGTATACTCCAAATGTCTCAAATTTGATTGGCCAGAAGGGCCTGCATGGGATTGGTTCACTAGGAACCAATCCAGGAGAACTGCCGAAAGGCGGCAAAATCAAGTAACTGCCATTGGCTACAAGTCGGCAGGCAAGCCGTATATAAAGGCTGCCACGGTTTGAGCCAAACTGTTTCGTTACTGTATATAGTTGAAATAAAGACATTGCTGTTGGAACCTGGTCTACCTCATGTTTTTCCAGATGGAACACTGGTGACGAGGATGGGATCATCCTAAAACATGAGACTGTGCACGCGGCGAATTGAAATCCAGGCTAGAAGCGATGGCCGGAAATAATGCACCGCCCGCACCCTTCAATCCCAATGAAGAGGATTGGGAATCCTACATAGACCGTTTTCAAATGTATTTAGAAAGCAACGAGATGGAAGAGATCTCAGACCAGCGTAAGAGGGCTGTTTTCCGAACGCATTGGTCCTAGGCCTAAAAGACTCTAATTTACAAAGTAAATTGCTAAATAAACCCAATATAACAGTGGCTGAAGCAATCGCAGAAGCCACAGCCGCAGAAGCCGTGAAACAGTCAGCGGCCACTATGAAGCAAATGAATGCGAATAACAACGAAACGATCCTAGCCAGAGGAAAGAAGCAAGTTCCCGCCACCACACATCATGAAGATTTTGATGAATCATCAGAATCAGAAGATGATGATGATTAGGTCCACTGCCTGTACGCCAACAAAAACAGGTGCGAAAAAAGAAACTGGCGGAATTGTGCCGGCTGCGGAGGAAACCACCCTCGAGCCGATTGCAGATTCCTTGATGCCATCTGCTGAGCTTGCAAAAAGAGGGGACACATCGAGAAAGTCTGTAGGAATCACAAAAATAACAGCCCAAATAGACACAGTAACTCTTCACCACAAACTGAATCGAAGCAAGCCGAGAGAAAGTGGGAGCACAACAAATGATCCAGTAACCGAGAAAAGACCCATCAAACTGTCACTATCGGAAGCGCTCAGACGGAAAGCGGGAGAAAAGTCAAAATCATTGTAAAAATTGAAGGAAGCCCCTGTGAGATGGAAGTCGATTCAGGATCTTTCCTGTCAATGGTGTCTTGGGAAACAATCAGATGACTGATCCCAAATATCAAATTAAAAGAACTCCAGAAACAAAAATTAATTCTAACTACCAAGGGAATCGAATCCCTGTGGTAGGTCTAGGACATTTCCGAGTCGCCTACAAGCGGCACGTTGAAGTCCTGCCTCTAACAATAGTCAACAGAGATCGACCCAGCCTCCTGAGCATCGAATGGTTCACACCATTGGGCATCGGAATGACCGGAGTGAGCCGAGTATCCGCAACCGACTGGGAAGAAAGCCTGATTCACGAGTTCCAGGACATTTTTGATGGCACCCTAGGCAGGTACCGGGGGACCCCAATTTCCTTTAGCTTAGACCCCCCAGGTGGCCCCTAGAAGGTTAAAAGCCAGACGAGTTCCCTTTGCGTTAAAAGCAAAAATAGATGAACAATTGAATAAATTAATTGACCAAGGGGTCTTAGAACTTATTGACCATGCTAGGTGGGTGACGCCAATAGTAACACCGGTTAAACCTGATGGATCGGTACACATCTGTGGAGACTACAAGGCTACCCTGAACCATGTGCTACAACAAAGCGCATACCCTGTGCCAGTCGTACAACATTTATTACACTCACTTGGGGGAGGAAAACTTTTTGCCAAGCCTGATTTAGCACAAGCATACCAACAGCTTCCAGTAGACCCATTAACAGTCGAGGCACAGACAATAGTAACTCACAGAGGGGCATTCAAATGTAACAGACTTCAATTTGGAGTAAGCGTTGCCCCAGGCGTTTTCCAAAGCCTCATGGAACACCTATTAAATGGAATAAAAGGGGTCATACCATATTTTGATGACGTCCTAATTTCGGCTAAAGATACGACCCAACTAGAAAAAAGACTAAGGCAAGTGCTAACAATATTTAGAGAATCCGGCCTGAAAGTTAATAAGGAAAAATGCTGCGTAATGACTGATCGCGTCGAATTTCTGGGCCACTTAATTGACGGAGAGGGTATACACCCTACAGAAAAAAAGGTCAAGGCTATTAGAGACGCACCACAACCAAAAAACAAAACGGAATTGCAGGCATTTTTGGGTCTAATAAACTTCTATAACGTATTCCTCCCCCACAAAGCAACGATAGCAGAACCATTACACCGTTTGCTGGATAAGAAAACTAATTGGACTTGGGGTCATAGAGAACAAAAGGCATTCCAGAGAATAAAAAAATTATTAACCTCAGACACCGTTCTTATCCAGTTTAGAAACACACTTCCATTGATGGTCACCTGCGACGCTTCACCGTTTGGAGTAGGTGCCATCCTGAGCCACCAATTGCCTGATGGGAGAAAGGCACCCGTCATCTATTACTCAAAGACTCTTTCTAAAGCAGAACTTAACTTTAGTCAACTAGACAGAGAAGCCCTGGCAATTGTCGCTGGAGTGAAAGGTTTTCATGAGTACCTCTTTGGAAGAACATTTTCCATTGTAACTGACCATAAACTGCTGCTAGGAATTCTGACCATCTAGTCATTTGCTGGGACAAAATGTTCAGTGTAGGTTTGTTTCCTGCCAGAATTCCTAGCAGCATACTCTTACACATTGACACATCGACCCAGGAAACAAATCTCCCATGCAGACGCATTAAGTCGAACACCGTTGCCAACGACAGAGGAAGACCCGGCACCAACAATGACCACCCTGCAAATAGAAACATGCCCCGAATTGCCAATATCTGCAAACGATGTCACCAGAGCCACCGCCAAAGACCCAGTGACTGCCCGCATTTTAAATTGGGTAAGTAAAGACTGGCCGGAAAACCAAAAAACTAAAAACTTTAACCTTTCTGGACCAGACAGACTGAACTTTCAATTCAAAAAGGCTGTTTATCGGGTGGTAATTCCTGCTAGATTACAAACTAGAGTGTTGGGCATGCTTCATGAGGGCCACCCTGGTATTGTAAAAATGAAAAGTCTAGCTAGAAGCTATGTCTGGTGGCCTGGTTTAGATAAGGATATTGAATTCTGGGTTGCTACTTGCACTAAATGCCAGAAAACCAGACCTTCCCCACCACAAGCACCCATAAGGGACTGGGAGACCCCACGAGGCCCCTGGTCTCGGATCCATATTGACTTCGTGGGTCCTACTAGGGGGCATACCTTTTTGATTGTCGTAGATGCATACTCAAATTGGTTGAAAGTTGTAGTAATGTCATCTACGACAACCGATGCGGTTATTAAACAACTCAACAAACTATTCACAACCCATGGATTGCTGGATGTCCTAGTGTCCGACAATGGGCCTCAACTAACCGCTATACAATTTGAGCAGTACCTAGCCTCCCTAGGTGTACGCCATGCACTAACTGCGCCGGCCCACCCGGCAGCAAATGGTAGGGCCGAGAGAATGGTCAGGTTTACTAAAGAGGGTTTTAAAAAAATGGACCTCGGGGATGTCCAGGATAAAATTAACCGTCTACTCACCCTCCAACATATCACCCCCAGCACTTTAACTAACAAGAGCCCAGCAGAATTGTTAATGGGGAGAAAACTTAGGTCACATTTAGATAGATTACATCCAAACTACGCTTTGGAAACCCCCCCCCGATTCCTCCAGCCGTTTCCGCACGTTTGAAATCGGCGACCTAGTCTACGCAAAAAATTTCACCAGGGACCCTCTATGGCTTCCAGCCACAATCACACAAATAACAGGCCCCCAGTCCTACCGACTAACAGTAGACGATGGCAGGGAATGGAAGCAGCACATAGACAAGCTTCGTTCCCGAAATATTGAACAAAATACAAATACACAACCCCAAATAATAAAAATCGACAAAAACAAAACAAAAGAGGAGGGGGAAATACAAAAAAATAATAATAAAGAACTTTTTAAAATAAATCCAGAACATCTAACCAATCAAAAAGAACAAAAAGAACACTTACGGTTAGATGAGACTTGTGGAAAAAATCCAGACGAAGAGAAACCTGTCCTGGAAGGGGCCAGCCAAGCCGGCTCAACCTGGCCGAGAAAGCCAGGAGGGAGCGGCAAAACCACCAGCCTGAGCAACTCAAGTGGTAGCAAAATGGCTGACTCACCCTTCCAGGCGGTTCCATGGAGAAGAGCCAGAGAGACAGCAACCCCATCTGAACCAGTCGAAGTCTCCAGCGAAAATGAACCGCGCAAGTCCAGTAGAGTCAGAAGAAGCCCCACCTACCTGTGCGACTACGTCACCCACGTAGGACTAAACTAAGGAGGGAGGGGTGTTCTGTATAAAATGGTATACACCAAATGTCTCAAATTTGATTGGCCAGAAGGGCCTGCATGGGATTGGTTCACTAGGAACCAATCCAGGAGAACCGCCGAAAGGCGGCAAAATCAAGTAACTGCCATTGGCTACAAGCCAGCAGGCAAGCCGTATATAAAGGCTGCTGCGGTTTGAGCCAAACTGTTCCGTTACTGTATATAGTTGAAATAAAGACATTGCTGTTGGAACCTGGTCTACCTCGCGTTTTTCCGGATGGAACAGTTATTATTCCTCATAGAAAAACAATCAAGACTTAGTCTTTGGTATCAAAAGGGTCATTGATGCTTCACTGATGTCTTTGTGTGCACATATGTGTATTAATACACACACGAACACACTATATCCTCTGCCCCTATGAAGTTTCCGGCTTCATATTCAGAAGAATTTGTTCTTAAAAAGAAAATAAGATTAATACATTGACCATTAAACAGAAAGGGTGGAAGCCTTAATCACTATTAGTCATGATAATGAAGACTTCAATTATGGTATCAAATGAGTGACATATAATTGGTATATATAATCAGATCATCTATAGAGATTATTGCTGGAGATATGAGATCCAGTTCAAGAGACACAAGGCCATGGCCTATGTTAATTGAAGAGGCTAAAGGCCCTGTCACACTGCCCAATGGATGCAAAACGGACACAACGGACGAGAAAAATGTTCCATCCATTGTTATCCGCTCTCAGAAGGGGCAAAAATTTGCATAACCGGAGCGGATAACACAGACGGGGGGAGGACGCAGGGCAGATGGAAAGTGGATGTGGAATGGAAGCCCAGCGGATGGAAGCGGATGGGAGTGTATGACACATCCGCTAGACTTCCGGGGGACCTCAGCAAAGCGGATGCGGAACAGATACAACGGATGCAGAGCGGATGCACAGCGGATGAAGCGGATGCAGAGTGGATGCACAGCGGATGCACAGCGGAAGCCTCGTGGATGCCGAGTGTTAATTGCGCATGCGGTGAGGATGCATTGCGTCACCCCGCAGATATAACGGAAGCAGCTCGGAAGCAGGTCGCCATTCAGAGGAAAGACCTGCTTCCAGACACATTGACTGCCTTGCCTGTCCTGTCTGCATGTCTGCCTGCAAGCCTTGCTGCCAGCCTTGCTGCCAGCCTCCCTGCCAGCCTTGCTGTCTGCCTGCCTGCCAGCCTTGCTGCCAGCCTTGCTGCCAGCCTTGCTGTCTGCCTGCCTGCCAGCCTTGCTGCCAGCCAGTCTGCCTGCAAGGCTTGGTGCCTGCCTGCCTGCCAGCCTTGGTGCCTGCCTGCCTGCCAGCCTTCCAGCCAGCCTTGGTTCCTGCAAAGCATCCCTGCCAGCCAGCAACCCCACAACCATGTTGAAGCACAGCAAGCCTCAACCATCTGCTGCCAGCCCTTGCAAGAGGGACAGGGCTACCATCCCGCCCCCTGGCCCTCACTCTGGTTCTGCTGGGGCTTCTGCAGCACGGGCTCACTCTTCTGGGGCTGGGGCTTCTGCTGCTTCTGATTTTGAAGGAACTCATGACAAGCACTCCAGCACCAGCCACTTCCACAGCACCTGGACCCTTCACCCCTGAGACTGAGTGACCAAGAGGAGTGCCAGAGACTCATTTTTGTTTTATAGCTTTTTGTTAGTAAAGTCTATTTTTGATTCATACATTTGCTTCATTTCTTTTTTTTAATAAAGTCTTGGTGGAAACTTTTAGAAATGGTTTAAGCCTTTGCATGCTTGTGGGATGGGTTAAGATAGCAGTGGGATGGGTTGAGATAGCTGTGGAATGGGCAGGGATACCTTTGGGATGGGTAATAGCTGTGGGATAGATAAAGCTCCAGTGCAAGCATAGTGGGACTGTATGGTCCACCCTCCCAGGAGCCACACCTATGGCCCTTTATTATCAATAACAATGTAATCATTGATCCACACATTTCAACATAAACACAACTCTTTATTAAATGCCCTGTTCATTGTCGGGCCATTCAACATACATGGCCCAATCTCATCAGTGTGATGAGACAGGCTGAAGGAAGCATCCATTAAGCATCTATCATCCTGTCTTGCCACTCCACCGCTCCAGCTGGGGAGTTGCACCAATGTTTCAGGAGGTTGCGCTGCTTCTTCCCTTCACGTGAGGCTCTGTTGGGGCCTTGCACATCCTCAGTGTCTATCAGGTTTCGCCCTTGCCTCCATTCCCCAGGCTCCATGTCCCCATTGCCTTGCTGGAGGTCCACGAGCCTGTTCTGCAAGACTAGGTAGTGGGTGCGCATGAGATTGTGCAGGATGCAGCAAGCTTCCATGATCCTCCTCACAGTCTCTGGGCGATGCTGCATGGTGGTGAGAAGTACCTGGAACCTGTTGGCCAGGATGCCAAAGGCGTTCTCCACCACCCGCCTTGCCCTGGACAGCCTGTAGTTGAAGATCCTCTCTTCACGGGTGAGGAGTCTGGAAGTGTAGGGCTTCATGAGGTAGGTTCTGAGGGAGAAGGCGTCATCCCCCATGATGAAGTAGGGCACATCTTGTGTGTCGTTTGGCAGGGGTTCTGGATCTGGGAAGCCCACCATGAGGTTGCCTTCCAGCTCCTCCTTGAGGTGACTGGCGTTGTATACCTGGGCATCTGAAGATGAGCCATTGCCTGAAGCATCGATGTACTTGTAGTCAGCATCGACCATGGCGAAGAAGATGATGCTGAAGAAGCCCGTGTAATTGAAATAAGTGGACCCCGACTTGGCTGGAGCTTTGCAGGCCACGTGCTTGCCATCTATGGCTCCAACGGTGTGGGGGAAGTTCCATTTCTGATACCACTGCTCTGCAACTTTCTTCCATCCTTCTTCAGTGGAGGGGCACTGGAGAAGCTCCTCCTTGTATTCTTCGATGATGGCCTGCACCACTTCTCTGACCACAATGCTGATGGTGTTGGGTGGCACCCTCCAGCCATACTGCATGCTCCTGTAGGTGGTCCCTGAGGCCAGGTGGCGCAGAGTGAGTGCCACCTTGAGCCCAGGGTCCAGGCTGGGCCAAAAGTTGGTGTTTGCCTTGGTCAACCTGGGTGTCAGCCGCTGCGCAACTTCATCAAACATGGCTGGAGGCATCCTCATGAAGTTCTGGAATGCACCAGTGTCTTCATTCCTGAGCTCCACCATCAGCTTGTTGTACAATCCATCGTCTGCTCTTCTGGTGAACCATCTTTGTACCCAGACGCTTCTTGGCCACCCCTTTTTCTTCCCATAGTAGAGCTCACCGAGCCTGTAGATGGCTTTGCACTGTTGCAGAAGGATGGTGGCTACCAAAAGGACTGTGTTACGATCCACGGTGGACATGACTGGATGCTGTGGAAGAGCAAGAGTCAGATGAAGGCTGCAGAGATCTGCAGTAGGGCTGCTGGTCTGAAAGTGAAATCTAGATGTGTTGCTCCCCCTTTTTATAGGCAGTATAGGTGTCCCTTTGCATCCTCTAGGCATCCTCTAGGCATCCTGTAGACATCCTTAATATCTGAGATAGGTCCCCTCTGCGGACGTTTTTTCCATTTTACATTCTTTGTTTCCATGCTGCATCCGCTTGGCATCCGTTCTGCATCTGTTCCGCGTCCGTTCCGTTTCCTCCCTGCGTCCGAGCGGATGCGAGTTGTGCGGATGCGGAACGGATGCCTAGCGGATATAGCGGATGCGTAACAGATGCAGAACGGATGCGTAGCAGATGCGTAGCGGATGCAGAACGGACGAATTGGATACATTTTCCGCGCAAAAGTTTTGAGCAGCTCAAAACTTTCTGAGTGGATGAAACATCCATAAACGGATGCTGGACGGATAGAGAGGAAGCAAAATGGAGGCAGTGAGTACATCGTGTTAACCAACGGATGGCAAGCTTTTTTGTCCATTTTACATCCTCTTTGCATCTGTTGGTGCAGTGTGACAGGGGCTTTAAGGTGGATATGAAACCTATATTTATAAAAAAAATATTCCTCAGATCAATTAAGAAAGTGAAGAGGTCTTTTTTTATAAAAAAATTATGCAATTATAATTCTACCCTTTCCAGGTGTGGCCACTTGAATGATCATATCACTAGGGGTGACTATGATAGCAGTGTTCCAATATTTGAGGGTTTGCCACAAAGAAGAGGGGGTCAACTTAATTTCCAAAGGACCAGAAGAAAAGACAAGAAAAAAATCGATGGAAACTCAAGGAGAGGAGCAACATAGAACTAAGGAGAAACTTCCAAACAGTGAGAACAATTAACCAGTGGAATAGCTTGCCTTCAGAAGTTGTAGGTCTGTGGTGGCTAACCTTTTTGGGCTCCTGTGCCAAAAATTGCACACGTGCTTGCACGCTCACACTCGCATGCCAGAACCCTGAAGGCAATCCCACCCACCCCACCATCCCCTTACCTGCACTGTACCTCATAGCTGATTTTTGGGCAGTTTGAGGCCTTTTTTGGCCTCCCAGAGGCTTGAGGAAGGCTTCTGCAGGCTTTGCAGGCCAAAAACTAGGCCCGTTTCACCACTTCCGGTATTTTCAGAAAAACATGAAGTGACGAAACGGGTCTAGTTTTCGGCCTGCAAGGCCTGCAGAAGCCTTCCTCAAGCCTGTGGGAGACCAAAAAAAGGCCTCAAATGGGCCAAAAATCATCCTTGAGGTGCACATATGAGCAGTGAGTTAAGTTTGCCTACAGCTCACATGCCACCACAAATGGCTCTGCGTGCTACCTGTTGCACACGTGCCATAGGTTCACCATCATGATTGTAGGTACTTCATCAATGGAGGTTTTTAAGAAAAGACGGGACAGCCAATGGTCTGGAATTGTATAAGATCTCCTGCTTGAGCAGGGGTTAGACTAGAAGACCTCCAAGTTCCCTTCCAATTGTGTTATTTTGTTGTTCTTAATTCATGCAGAACGGCTTTGTGTTCATGCAGAACTGCACATTATGGTCAATCTACTCTGGTTTATTTAGCGAGATTTTACCAAAAAAAATAAAAGAAATAAGATGGATGCTTTGCCTGCCAATAGGGTTTTTATTTATTTTATGTTTTCTTCTTCTGTGGGAGGGTTACTGCCAGTGGGGTGATTATTGTTGACTTCTTTCTTTTACCTCCCAGGGTTTTGAGGTAGGATAACCGCAAGTCAGCTCAAAAACATTTCCAAGAACCAAGGCAGGGAAAATGAAGGTATTGTGTAAGAGACCCAGGAAGGAAAGGAGGACAAGTGGGCTTATGAACTTATTATTCTTTCAGCCTTCATTTAATTTCTCTTCATTCCCCCTCACCCACCCCAAAAATAAACCCCAACAACTTTACCACAGCAGGCATGAAGACTTCCCATCTACTGTTGCTATCATTCTGAAGAACAGTGGGCATTTAAGCAAGTCAACAAGCATACTTCTGTCAAAATAGCACTGTTAGCTTTGACTGCTGGAACAGAAATCCATGCTGGTCCCTCTGACTGGGGACTCCTGTCTATTATCATGTATTCCATTTTTCTTCAATGTCACCTTGAGCGAAGCTACACAGAAATCTGTCAGCCTCTTCTAGGTCTTCGTATTTATAACCCCAAGCTCCGTAACAGCTCAATTCAAGAACAGCAGCTAAATGGATACGCTCTCTACATTCTCTGTGGGCTCAAGCCAAGCAAAAAATTCCCACTGTTGAACTGAACCCTGGTTGTTAATCTGAATTAGCACAACAGGCATTTGACTAATTACTGAGGAGTGTCTTGTAGGATTTTGAAACTTTTAAAGACACAGGAAATTTCCACGACACTTTCGGCTGTGAGATGGTGTGAGGCAGGGGGAAAATGAAAGCATATTTCTTAAACCCATCCCAACTGTTCCACACATCTTTCTGTAACTCTGTGATTTAGAACAAAATTTGGCATGCTTGAAGCCTGATGTTTATCTTCATTGTAGATGTGGTATAATTATAAATCAGCTTTCAGTTTTATGCAGGAAATATTTCTCAGGAAGAACAATGGCATCTGGCTATAATTCTACTTACAGATGAACACTGTTGTAGTTAATGCAAAAGCCTCTGGAATGAGGTCATGGATCCACACCTGGACAGGTAGACAATGACCAGAATCAGCAAGTGATAAGTCAGTGGTAAACATACCCATCTCCACAGCATACCCATCTCCCTGAACATGTATATCAGTGGTGGTATTCTACCGGTTTGGCCCGGTTCTGCCGAGCCCGTAGAGCCGATAAGTAGTGGAGACAGAACCAGTTCTCTCTGATGCTCTGCTGTTGGGCTCACCCACCTGCCTGGGCTCCCATACTAATCTTTATGTCCTGCTTTTGAAGTGTAGCTGCTTTGCACGGCTCAGCAGATTGCCGTGTGGCAACTGCTGAAACGACAGGGAGAGTGCAGGATTACAGGACGTTAGTCAAAAAACCTCTGTGCCTGTGCAAAGTGCGCATTTGGCATGCGCGCACATGCAAAGTGCGTGCATGTGTGCAAAGCATGCCCACCAAGCCAAACCCATCGAACTGGTGGTAAAAAAATTTTTGACACACACCACTGATGTATATGGTTACAGATCCTCAACTTATTTATTTAGTTCTTTTAAGATTTCCTCCCACCAATGTTATACACATGGTTATCACTACGTTTATGGATTCCATAAGACCAGAAACTAACATTATTGAGCTGTACTGGTGTAGGCATCAAGATTATTCTCTACATTGCTGAACTTGTTAAGAGAAAGCTATGGGAAACAATAGAGTGGTGCCTTGGGTACTCAATTGCTTTGGAACTCATCAAATTTGGTGTTCAATGCACTTTGATGCAAAACTTTGGCCCCCATATTCATTGTTTGTTTGATGCTCAATGCACAAGCTAAAACCTATGGATCCCAAAGGTGCTTTATCAAGAGGAAGTTGGACTTTCTTGTTTTTCTTTGAAGATGTTGCACTTCTCATCCAAGAAGGTTCTTCAGCTCTGACTGGATAGTGGAGAATGGAAGGATTTATACTCCTTGCAGACAGCTGGTCATTTGCATTCTTTTAGACAGTCATTGAGGGCACTTGAAGGTTTATCTGTGTCCTCAGGATTACCTTAATAGTGCAAATGGGTGTTGAGCCTTCTTGGCTACAGAGTGTTTTCTGCCCTGTGCCCCTTTACTGTTGATCTCAAACTGAAATACAAATAGTTCCTCAGTCTGCAATTTTTTTTGGAAATCTGTTCATTCTCCCTCACCACTCATCCCAAAGTGTATAGCTAATTGTCTATGGAGATTCTCAGTCATCCAGGTTGCCCCAAAGGTGCTTTTTCGAAAAGCAGCTGGACTTTCTAGTTTTTCTTTGAAGACGTTTTTTTGCTTCTCATCCAAGAAGCTTCTTCAGCTCTAAAGTTGTGGGTCTCTGAAGTTGCGGGTAAACTTGTGGGTGTTGGCTGACTCACTACATTAATGGGAATAAATGTTTTGTACTCATCATTTTTTATAGTCATCATTCCTCCCAGAACCAATTAACAGTGAGTACTGAAGTACCACTGAATATGATTTGAATTCTAGCTGTCATTAAGCCCCACTCACCTCCCATCCTCAACAAGGACAACATCCCCTGAATTTTCCTTTTACAACTTTAGAGAGGAGGACAGTCTGCCATTCAACTTACATTGTTTTATGGATTCAACTGATTTCCCCATTTCTGAGAAATGCTAGAGCATAGATAAAATACAGATGACTAAAAGAAGATAGCTGTTATGCCCATCTTCAGAAAAAGAAGAAAAAAATAAGATTGCATACTGGGGCAACCTAAAGATCAGTTAATCTGTCATGGATACCCATGAAGATGTTACAGCAAATTATGGAGCAATCAATCTTTAAGTACCTTGAAAACAATATTTGGACCACTCTTGTCAAACTAAATTAATTTCATTCTGTTGATTCAGTAAGTTTCCTTGTAAAATAAGGTGATGTTCTTTACATAATCTATTTTACTATCTTAGCTTCAGCAAAGCATTAAAATGCCCCATAATTTTCTGATCAACAAAGTATGGTGTGGATGGTGGATCTACTAGAAAGACCGACATCTAGCTTGAAAATCATATCCAGAAAGTGCTCCTTAATGGTTGATCATCAAACTGGAGTGAGGTAGGAAGAGATTAAGTTGTGGGCCTGATATTCTTTAACACTTCCTCTAATGTCTTAGGTGGTGGTACTGAGTATGTTTATAAAAAGCTGTCAAAAAGAAGAGGGATTGAATTATTCTCCAAAGCACCTAGGGACCAGACCAGAAATAATGGCTGAAAGCTTGTAAAGGAAAAATCCAACTTAGAACTAAGGGAAATTTTAATGAGGGTGAGAACAATCAATTGAATAGCTTGACTCCCAGAGTTGTTTGTGTTCCATCATTGGATTTTTTCAAAAATAGATTAGACAAACATTTGACTCGGATGGTACAAAGTCTCCTACCTTGGTGTTGGATTAGTAGACTTCCAAGATCTTTTCCAGTCCTATGATTCTATATTCTAATCTCCAAAAATGTAGATAATAGAAGGTCAGTTTAAGGACATCACCAGTCCTTCTGTTTTAATATTGTCAAGAAATTGTGCTTCTTGAACATGCCATTGAGTTGAAAGTGGTAAGTGACAGTTTATAGATGACAGACACCAAAAGAACTGCCAATTAAATGCCATAGACAAATCATCTTTTGCTACATCTGATCTCTTCACTGAGCTGTCTCCATTCTGTTGAAGAAAACCCAGCAGACAATGTTCAACCAGCAATGGATGAGAATATTTAAAAAATCAGGACATTACCCAAGGTCATTACTATTTTAATCCTCAATGGTTTTCATACACTGATCATTTCATCTCATTTTGGCTTCTGATAATATAAGTGAGCCCTGAGTCTGATCAACGAGGTATTGTTTTTCAAGGAAGGTTCAACATTTCAACCTGACCTCTGAAGCAATGCTGTGCTGATCCACAGATTTAAAATCTGAATTCAGGTTTATGTGGGGGGAAAATGCTTCCAAATAGAAAGGAGTTATGAATTGGATATGGCTAATCTAGAGAAAAGAACTTGGGGTGACATGATAGCAGTGTTGCAATATCTAAGGAGCTTCCACAAAGAAGAGAGGGGGTCAACCTATTCTCCAAAACATCTGAAGATAGGGTAAGAAGCAATGTATGGAAACTAATCAAGGAGAGAACCAACTTAGTAGTACTTAAGGAATAATTTCCTAACAGTGAAAACAGTTAACCAGTGGAATGGCATGCCTTCAGAAGTTGTAGGTGCTCCAACACTGGAGGATTTTAAGAAGAGACTGGACAGTCACTTGTCCAAAATGGGTCTCCTGGTTGAGCATGGGTTGGACTAGAAGACCTCCAAGATCCCTTCCAGCTTTAGTTTATTCTAATTCTTTCCAAGCCAGGAATTCCATCTGTCCCCAAAGAAATAACAAGCTTGGCATACCCAACCAATAATATATCTCAATAGTTTCTAATAATACTGAGCAATAGAAATTTAACAAACGGAGAACACAACCATCATCCCAATTCCTTTTTTTTATAATGGTCCTCCTTGAAATGGTCTCATGCTACAGTTGCCTTTCAATTAACATTCCTTCTCCTTGCTAAACCAAAACTTGGATGATCTAAATTGGGGTTTGAGAAAGCATTGTCTCCTGGATGCTTCTAAGAAAACAAAAAAATAGAGGGAAGGATATTTTACAAATGGGGGCAGGAAGAACCAGTATGCTAGAAAAGACAGCAAGCATATGCTGGTGTAGCTACTGAGAGAAGATTAGATCTGGATGTTTCAGGATGCTTTCAAAATAGTTGGAGGGCTTCTCCAAAAGTAGCCTGGCTGCAGCAAAGCAATCTGCAGTAATGGCCAAATTGTTGGCATTCTGCTAAAGAAGTTGGATAATTTCTATGAGCTTGTACTGCCTCAGTTCTTAAACTTTCATTTGGAAATGCTGGTAAGCAAAGGAAACTTTGTTTCCTTATTGCTTGAACCTTAAGCCCATGTCACACTGCACCAAAGGATGCAAAGAGGATGTAAAACGGACAAAAAAGCTTGCCATCCGTTGGAAAACGCGATGCATCCGTTGTGTACTCACTGCGTACGTCTTTCATATGCTCTATCTGTCAAACATCCGTCTACTGCTATTTCATCCGCTCAAAAAGTTTTGAGCTGCACAAAACTTTTTGAGTGGATGAACTTTCGGCCATGTACGATCTACATCCGTGACACATACAGACAACAAACGTTCTATGTCCATTGTCATCCATTACACATCTGATGTATCCTCTCGGCATCCTCTGGGCATCCACGCAACTCACATCCACTCCAGCAGAAAGCGGATAGAGGGAGAAAGCAAAAGGTACGCGAAACGTCCACACAGCGTTAGTAGCACGGACATAGAAAGGATGAAAGCGGATGCAGCTCGGATATAAAGCATTAAAATGGACAAAACGTTCGTATATGGGACATATCTCGGATATTTAGGATGTCTGGAGGATGTCTAGAGTATGTGGAAGGACACCTAGCAGAAAACCAATATTTCCTATAAAAAGGGGGAGGAAATCACCTGGATCTCACTATCAGTCCAGCAGCCGTGGTATGCAGACCTCTTCAGCCTTGCTCTTGCTCTTCCACATCATCCATTGATGTCCACCATGCATCATCGCATACTCCTTTTGGTAGCCGCCACCATTCAACACCAGAACCAAGCCCTCTTCAGACTGTTTCACCTTTTCTACGCAAGGAGAAGGAGACGGCCAAGAGCTGTCTGGGTCCGAAGATGGATCGGGAGAAGAGTGGAGTTTGGACTCTATGACAAGCTGATGGTGGAGCTGAGGAATTAAGACCCTCGTGCATTCCAGCACTTCATGAGGATGCCACCAGCCATGTTTGATGAAGTTGTGGAGCGTCTGAGACCCAGGATGACCAAGCCAAGCACCAACTTCCATCCCAGCCTGGACCCTGGACTGAAGGTGGCACTGACTCTATGCCACCTGGCCTCTGGGACCACATACAGAAACATGCAGTATGCATGGAGGGTGCCACACAACACCATCAGCATTGCGGTCAGAGAAGTGGTGCAGGCCATCATCGAAGAATACGTGGAGGAGCTCCTCCAGTGTCCCACCACTGAAGAAGGCTGGAGGAAAGTTGCAGAACAGTGGTATCAGAGGTGGAACTTCCCCCACACCGTTGGAGCCATAGATGGCAAGCACGTGGCCTGCAAAGCTCCACCCAACTCAGGGTCCAATTATTTCAACTACAAGGGCTTCTTCAGCATCATCCTCTTTGCCATGGTTGATGCTGACTACAAGTTCATCTACATTGATGCTTCAGGCAACGGGTCAGCTTCAGATGCCCAGATATACTACGCCAGTGACCTCAAGGATGGGCTGGAATGCAACCTCATCATGGCTTTCCCAGATCCAGACCCCCTACCCAACGACACAGAAGATGTGCCCTACTTCATCGTGGGGGATGATGCCTTCTCCCTCAGAACCTACCTCATGAAGCCCTACACTTCCAGATACCTCACCCATGAAGAGAGGATCTTCAACTACAGGCTGTCCAGGGCAAGACGGGTGGTGGAGAACGCCTTTGGCATCCTGGCCAACAGGTTCCAGGTACTTCTCACCACCATGCAGCATCGCCCACAGACTGTGAGGAGCATCGTGGAAGCTTGCTGCATCCTGCACAATCTCATGAGCACCCGCTACCCAGTCCTGCAGAACAGACTTGTGGACCACCAACAAGGCAATGGGGACATGGAGCCTGGTGAATGGAGGCAAGGACAAAACCTGATAGACAGTGTGGATGTGCAAGGCCCCAACAGAGCTTCACATGAAGGGAAGAAGCAGCGCAACCTCCTGAAACACTGGTGCAACTCCCCAGCTGGAGCAGTGGAGTGGCAAGACAGGATGATAGATGCTTAATGGATGCTTCCTTCAGCCTGTCTCATCACACTGATGACATTGTGCCATGTCTGTTGAGTGGCCCTACAATGAACAGGGCATTAATAAAGAGTTTTGTTTATGTTGAAATGTGTTGATCAATGATTAAATTGTTATTGATAATAAAGGGCCATATGTGTGGCAGCTGGGAGGGTGGACCATACAGTCCCACTATGCTTGCACTGGAGGTTTATCTATCCCACAACTATCCTTATCCCACAGCTATCCTTACCAATCCCACAGCTATCCTTACCAATTCCACAAGCATGCAAAGGCTTAACCCTTTTTTCAAAGTTTTCCCCAACACTTTATTAAGTAAAATAAATAAACTAAATGTGTGAAGCAAAGATAACCTTTATTATTAACAAACTGTATGACTTTATTAAAAAGCAAAATGACCCAAGTAAAGTGTCTTAAGCAAAGATAAAGTGAACACGTAACAACTCAGTCTCTGGCACTCTTCTCAGTCACTCTGAGGTGTGCCCATGGTCTCAGATGTAAAGGGGCCAGGGACTGCGGAGGTGGCTGTTGCTGGAGTGCTGGTCTGAGGCACCATTGGGGTGCCTGGCCCCGAGAGGACAGCAGGAGATGGTGTATGCAGGAAGCTCTCAGAGAGCTGACTCAGTCCCGTGAGATTGAGAGGCCCTTCCTCAAGTACCTGGGATGTGAGGCCCAAGACTGATGACAGATGTTCTGAGGAAGGGCTTGGCTGTGGGGTGGAAGAACGAGGAGTGTAGTGGGGCTGTCTGGTCTGCAGCTGGGTCAGGTGAGGCGTCTGTGGCATCTGTGGCATCCGAGGAACCTGGGCCTGGACTGGGAAGGGCTGCCTCTACTGTGGGAAGTCCTGGTAGTGGTAGGCTTGGTAGGCAAGGGGCTGTTCTAATCCGTGGAAGGGCTGTGACATCGCCTGGGGTGGAGGAGCAGACATGGAGTGGGTAGAAGCAGGTTCAGCTGGGCCTGGAGGGTGGTGCAGAAGAGCTGTGATCCTCTCCTTCAGCACCTGGTACTGGGCCTCAGGCATGTCCATGAGGGTCTGGCTCACGTAGGTGATGACGGGCTTGCGGTTCAAGGATGGTATGTCAAAGTGGACCAGCTGGGAGAGGAGATCTGTGCTGGCTTTGATTGTGTCCCTGATCTCCAAGAGGACAGTGTGGCTCTGTCCCTCCAGTCTGCCTCTCTGCCTGCTTTCTGTGGAGGTGGAGCTGGGGGTGGGGGTGGGTTGGTCTCTGGTGGCTGCTTCTTCTTGCTCCATTTGAGACAGGGGATCCTCCACGTCCTCCGACATGGGAAGTGCAGCTGTCGAGGGGGTCTCTGTCGTGGGGCCCTCCAAAGACACCTGCCTGGACAAGGTAGCTGTCTCCTGGCTGGAAGAGGAGTGGCTCTCTGTGGGCTGTCTGAGGGAGAGGGTTGACAGAGGGGCTCCTCCTCAGTGGTGGATCTCACCCTCCAGGAAGCTGCACCTGGCCATGACATAGGTCTCCCGATCAGTGAGCTTGACAGCGGCCTACCCGGATTTCTTCAGGTGCAGCTTGCCATACCAGGTGTGCATGTGATTCCACCACCCAAGGAGTACATCTGAAATGTAGCCCAGGCTCTCCGCCTTCTCTTTCCACGCTGCCTGCTTCCTCTTGGTGTTGCGATAGAGCCTGTGGCCCTTCCTCCACAGGTACTCATTCTCCCTCAGCCATTCCAGCACCTCCTTCTCATGGTCTTCGGAAATGGAGTACTGTTTCCTCTCCCCCTTCTCCTTGCCTTGCCTCTTCCTCCCTTTGGCAGGGGCTTCAGGGCCTTCAGCAGCAGGGCTTTGAGGGCCTTGGGGCTGGTCCACCACAGCAGCAGCAGCAGCAGAAGCACCTCCAGCAGCAGGAGAAGCATCAGCAGCAGCAGGAGAAGCAGCAGCAGCAGCAGGAGAAGCAGCAGCAGGAGAAGCACCAGCAGCAGCACCAGCAGGAGAAGCACCAGCAGCACCAGCAGCACCAGCAGGAGAAACACCAGCAGCACCAGCAAGAGAAGCACCAGCAACACCAAGAGCACCAGCAGCAGCAGCACCAGCACCAGCAGCTTCAAAGTCAGCGCCAGGGAGTGGGATGGTGGTTCTGTCCTTCTTGCCAAGGCTGGCAGGAGTAGGCACAGGCTTCCTCTTCCTCCCCATGGTGTTCTCTCAAGATGTCTCTGGCAGCAGGTCATTCCTCTGAATGGTGACTGCTTGCGAGCTGCCTCCTTTTATATCCATGGAGTTTACGCAATTCATCCTCTCCGCATGCACAGTGAACGCTTTGCATCCGCTACGCATCCGCTATGCATCCTATAGGCATCCTTGATGCATCCGCATCATCCGCTACGCGTCCGCTCCTTCCGCTATGCGTCCACTTCGCTGTTCTCCCCCAGAAGCCCTGCGGATGTGTCATCTGCTTCCATCCGTTTCCATCCACTAGGCTTCCTACGAACATCTGCTTTACCTCCCCGGTACATCCTCCCCACGTCCATTCCTTTCTGTTTTTTTCCGCTCTGTTTATGCAAATTTGGGGCACTTTTGAGAGCGGATAACAATGGATGGAAAATTTGCTCATCCGCTGTGTCCTTTTTGCGTACGTTTTGCATCCATCAGCCAGTGTGACCTAGCTTTTAAAATCAGTTTTCTTTAAACTGGTGTCTTTTATGGATCTTGTCTAGGAAGCAGGGAAATTAAGAAGCCAGGAAGGGCGTAGACTAGTTGCAGAATTACACACACACACACACACACACACACACACACACACACACACACATA
>BLBF01000002.1:13683240-13696142 GCA_015471245.1 Laticauda colubrina
CTCTCTCTCTCTCTCTCTCTCTCTCTCTCTCTCTCTCTCTCTCTCTCATAGAGCCAGTAGAATATTTATCTCACTGCAAATATTGTTTGGGGCATCTCAAATCCCCAAAACTTTAACCTTAAACTATCTACAGTGGACTCACTCCATTTCTAAGAGGTCTATAAAAGGGCATGCATAACTTCACCAGCATGCCTACTGTTCCATTTATTCGTACTTATTTATTATGTATATACTTATACCTGTTTATACTTATATGTTTATATATTATGTTCATGCTTAAACTTGTTTTCTTAAACCTGCTTGGCAAACTAAAATAAATAAATAAAAATAAATCTCTGAACCACTTTTGTCCCACTGGTCCTTATCAAGTTTGTTTCCATGCAATTCTCAGAACTTCTCCCATGAGGCAATCAGTAATATCTGTAGGACAAGGTCAAAAAAGTCATAATGGTAACCATAGCCCTGCCCACTTTCACAGCCCTGCCCACTTTCACTCATAGAAGAAAATATCTGTTTTACTTATACCTTCAACTACCTTTTTTACCTACATCATGTAACAACATCTGCCATATTTTTCCATTTTAGTTAGTCCTGACTTACCACTGTGCCTGGAATTACAGTCAGATGTCATGCTGATCGTTAAGCAGATTGTTGTATGACTGTGCCTGGTTTTATGAACTTTTTTTGTGGTGGGGTGAAGCAAATGACATGGTTATTAAGCAAATTGTCCTCAATGGGTGTTTTTTGCTGGAAAGCAGAAGTAAATACCAGTTTCTGGCAAATAATGTTGTAAGTTGTGATCACATAATCACAGGACACTGCAAACAACCATAAATGCCAGATACCAAGCGCCCAAAATTCAATCGTATGACCATGGAGAGAGCCTAGCTATTGAAACCCCAAATATGGGTAATGAGCAGAGGTGGTATATTCAGCGGGTTCTGACAGTTCTGGAGAACCAGTAGCAGAAATTTTGAGTAGTTTGGAGAACCGGCAAATACTACCTCTGACTGGAGATTTTTTAGTATCCTTCCCCTGCCACACCCACCAAGCCACGCTAACAGAAGCAGTAGTTTAAAAATTTGAATCCCACCACAGGTCATGAGTAACTTTTTAGGAGTCAGTCATAATTTCAAACAATCACTAAGCAACCAATCTTAAACTGAGAACTATCTGCATCCCAAATTCTGATATTTTTTTGCAAAATTAACTTGCTGATGGATAGAGTCCTGAGGTCCTTTAAATATTTTTTCAAAAAACATTATTTAAAAAAAAGTTCTGGAAACTTCATTGCTGCCAGGAAAATTACATGGACATCTTGATGTCAGCGTTGAATCTGACTCACAACAGCCTTTGTTTTACTTTGATCTATCTTAAAGTTGCAAAGCTCACGAGGAATTGAAAAGATTTCATAGATGCTCAAAATCAGAATCAATTTTACTTCACTGTTGAACGCTGATTAATACAACCTCATAAACAAGGATAATTGAATGCCAAGGAAGGAAGATTAAATAAGTGCATAAACTGAATACAAGCTATGAGTATAGTCCTTAGATAATAAATATATTGGAGCAAAAATAAACTTGAGATATTAATAACAAACTATTAAAAATGTGACACTCACACAAACTAAATTAAAGACTCAATAAAATGGGAGTAAGTTTGAGAAAGTTTGCAAAATAATATAGTTTCTCAAAGTTTCTCAAAGTCCTGGTTTAGCTCTGGTTTGAAAAGTTTAGCTGCACCCATCTTTGAAACAGATGGATTTTTGACTAAATTTAGACTTCCATTCTTCAAAGATCAACATATTCTCCAGTCATTAGCTGCAGCTCAGCCAAAGAAAAGCTTTTGCAAATATCTCAAGTGGCTCATTTCTCAAAATATGCAAAAATTAAATCTCGAAACAACTGTGCATGACTTATCTAAAACATGTACAGGTCAGAAGTGGTATTCAGTAGGTTCTGACCAGTTCTGGAGAAACAGCGGTGGAAATTTTGAGTAGTTTGGAGAACTGGCAAATACCACCTCTGACTGGAGATTTTACAGTAGCCTTCCCTTGCCATGCCCCCTACTGTTAGTAAAAAAAAAAAAAAAACAACGAATCTCACCACTGATACAGGTAGCCCCTGACTTACAGCCACAATTGAGCCCAAAACTTCTGTTGCTAAATGAAACATTTGTTGTTTGAGTATTTCTCTGTTTTAAGACTTTTCTTGCCACAGTTGTTAAATGAATTACTGCAGTTGTTACATTAGTAACAGGGTTGTTAAGTCAATAGCAATAGCACTTAGACTTATATACCTCTTTACAGGCCTCTCTAAGTGGTTTTACAGAATCAGCCTATTGCCCCCAACAATTTGGGTCCTCATTTTACTCACCTTGGAAGGATGGAAGACTGAGCCTGGTGAGATTTGAACAGCGAAATTGCAGGCAGCCAGCAGGCAGCAGAAGTAGACTGCAATATGACATTCTAACCACTGTGCCATCTGGCTCCCCCATTTACTGTACTTGTCAGAAGATTGTAAAAGTTGATCACATGACCCTGGGACATTGCGACCATCATAAATACGAGCCAGTTGCCAACCATCTGAATTTCGATCATGTGGCCATGGGGATGCTGCAAAATCATAAATGTGAAAAATGGTCATAAATCACTTTCTTCAATGCCGTTGTTAACTGTGACTGAATGTTGCCATTGTTAACTGTGACTGAAGTCAAGGACTACCTATGTATAGCTTGATTTCTTTGATGCATGATTTCAGGTGGCTTATTTCATGAGCCAGTCCCCCAGCTGAATTCGGAATGATGGATCTGCCACTATTCCAGAAACAGAGTCAAAAAGATCAGGGCAGCCTTTAAATCTCATAAGTAGCTGCCAATAGAATTATTGAACAGTGAGATGGATAGGATGTATGAAAATTATTTAGGGCAGGCAGAACTTTGAATTAAGCCTGCATTATTCCAAGCATTTCCTACTGCTTTTTCTTCATGCAATTTTTTGGCAGTTCTCTGATCTTCTGATGGTTATCCTGCTGCTTGCCACAATACGCAGGCTTGGGAACAAGAACTAGGCCAATCAATTTAAATAAATACATAGATTAAAAACAACAACAGGGCAAAAATATATCACAGGAGAGTCGGCAGTTGTAAGAATGCAGGCTATCTCCAACTTATAAAGGAGAATATTTGCAGCTCGGGGTTGAGTGCACCAAGGGGTCCTTGGTGCACTCTGAGCTTGCTTGTTTTCCTGCAGATGTTTCATTACCCAACTAGGTAACATTATCTATGCCAGCACTCCATATCCATTTTTTTCTGCCGAAGAACTTTCTTTGTATTTATGGAAATCAATCCAGGTAATGGTAATCCCAAAGGTGCTTTTTCCAAAAGGCCAGCTGAACTTTCTTGATATTTTCCTTTGAAAACATTTTGCTTCTCATCTGCAAAGTTTCTTCAGGTCTCCGAACTGAAGAAGCTTCTTGGATGAGAAGGGAAAACATTCTCAAAGGGGGAGAAAAAAAAACAAGAAGGTCCAGTTGCCTTTTGGAAAAAGCACCTTGGAACAACCTTCTCGATAAAATCATAGGATCACTTACTCAAGCATTCCACCTACAGTGGTGGCTTCTCCATGAGTTATCTAAGCCAATTATGAAGGCAATGGACCTCCTACATTGCTCCAATCCATGTCAACATATATTTAATGCTTCCTGAATAGTAATAGCAATAGGACTTAGACTTATATACTGCTTCACAGTGCTTTACAGCCCTCTCTAAGTGATTTACAGAGTCAGCCTATTGACCCCAACAATCTGAGTCCTCATTTTACCCACCTCAGAAGGATGGAAGGCTGAGTCAACCTGGAGCCAGTGAGATTTGAACTGCCAAATTGCAGGCAGCTGGTAGGCAGCAGAAGTAGCTTGCAGTACTGCATTCCAACCACTGCACCACCATGGCTCATTTGGAGTTTCAATTGTTATTTCTATAGCTAAGTGAGAATTTCCATCACTGTAGGCATCACTTCAGTCTATGGCAGAAAATTCCATACATTATAAGTAGTCCTCAATGCATGGTCCCAATTGGGACCAGAAAGATTGTTGTTAAGTGAGTCCCACCCGATTATATGACCTTTATAGCCACATCATTAACCAAATGTTAAGTGAATCATGTGTTTGTTAAGTGAATCTGGCTTCCCCCATTGATTTTGCCTGTCATATTTTTTGGATTGCATTGTATTTGGGGAAAATGGGTGCTGTTCATTGTTCCTACAAAATTATGTTCTGTTTTAAGTACATCTATACATATGGCTTTCCCCTGACACAAAATCCAAGACAGATGTGAGCAGGAAGGGAAAAAGAGATGGTATTTTCACTACTTCAAGGATGAAATTGGTTGACTGAGGTAAAATGTTCTCCATTAGGCCTCAAGCAGAGCTTGGGCGCCCCCTAATGCCTTTAACTAAAAAAAAGGCTAGATTCCATACAAGAAGATTTAACAGAGTTGGAAGGGACCTTTATCAAGCAGGAAATCTTATACCATTTCAGACAAATGGGTGTCCAATCTCTTCCTAAAAACTTCCAGTGTTGGAGCACCCACAACTTCTGAAGGCAAGCTGTTCCAAAGGTTAGTTGTTCTCACTGTCAGGAAATTTCTCCCTAGTTCTATGTTGGTTCTCTCGTTGCTTAGGTTCCATCCGTTCTTTCTAGTCTTCCCTTTTGGTGCTTTGGAGTAAAGCTTGATTCCCTCTTCTTTATGTTAGGCCCTCGAATATAGGAATGCTGCTATCATGTCACCCCTAGTCCTTCGTTTCACCAGACCTGACATACGCAATTCCTGTAACTGTTCTTTGTATGTTCAGCACCCCATTCATCTTTGTCCCTCTTCTCTGCACTCTTTCCAGAGTCTCAATATCTTTTTAATATCGTGGTGATCAAAATTGGATGCAGTATTTACTAAGGAATTATGAAGCTATAGTATGACTCCTTGTGATCTTGATTCTATCCGTCTGTTAGTGTAGCCTAGGATTGCATTGGCCTTTTGGGCAACTGCAGCACATTTCTGGCTCATGTTTCAATGATTTTCCCATTAAAACTCCAAGAGCCATCTCTTTATTTCTTTATTTATCTCTTTATTTAAAGGTCTTCAAATAAAGTTCAGTACTATTAAGTACACAGACTAGTGTACTTTGCAGGAAATTATCAAAACCTCCATTGGGATTTTTTTTTAATTTTCTAATCAAACCTATGGTACAAGCCTGATATTTTATTTTATTTTATTTTTATTTATTTATTTGTCAAGTGATTATAAGATAACAGGTATAAGTATAAACATAGTTATGAATACATGAAATGGATACATATAAGAAAAATAAAAAGTACCAATAGGACATGGATGGTAGGCATGTTGGTGCGCTTATGCACACCCCCTATGGACCTCTTAGGAAAGGGGTGAGGTCAATCGTAGACAGTCTCAGGTTAAAGTTTTTGGGGTTCTGGGAAGAAATCACAGTCAGGTAAAGTATTCCAGACATTGACCACTCTGTTGCTGAAGCCGTATTTCCTGCAATCAAGTTTGGTGCGGTTAACCTTGAGTTTGTATCTGTTGTTTGCTCTTGTATTGTTATGGTTGAAGCTGAAGTATTCATTGACAGGTAAGTCATTGCAATGTATGATTTTATATACCATACTTAGATCAGACCGAAGACAGCATAATTCAAGGTTTTCTAGGTTTAGAATTTCAAGTCTGGTGGCATAAGGTATTCTGCAACGTTCCATTAGTTAATTGTTTTCACTGTTAGGAAATTTCTCCTCAGTTCTAGGTTGCTTCTCTCCTTGATTAGTTTCCATCCATTGTTTCCATTAAGGAAAGTGGGAGGCTTTGGAGTTGCTTATCCAGGGGTGGGATTCAAATTTCTTAACAAGAAGTTCTGTAGGTATGGCCTAATTTGTGGGTGTGGCTTGGTGCACATGTGACTGGATGGGTGTGGCCTATATGTAAATATTGTAAATATTTATGTAAATATTGTATTATATATATAATATATATAAAAGAGCAACGATTACCCAAAATATGGCAAAGCAGATTGAGTTGCTTGCAGAATCATAGATTCACTCACAGATCTACCGTTCTGCAGTCTGCTGCCTGGGTCTGCACTGAAAAATGGAAGCTTCAGTCCTAAGGAAGGTTCAGCTCTGCTCTCAGGCCGCTTCTCCCCCACCTGCCAATCCCCTGAATACCACCCCGACTGGGCCTCAGGAAAGCCTCCTGGGTGAAGGCAAAGCAGTATAACAGCGATTTAGATTAGCTAGAAAGCAGAAATCCGACAGGAGAAGGGGAGGGGACAGTCAGTGACGTGATTTTCTGGTTCTCCGAACTGCACAGAACTGTAACAACCGGTTCTATAGAACTGGTCCAAACTGGTAGAATCCCATCCCTGCGTTTATCTAAGATAATTCTTGAAATTAAATTAAGCTGTATAAGCATCAACCCACCCTGAAAGCAAGTACAGTAAAGATGAATGCAGATTTTCAAACACAAGGATTCACTTTTAACATAAACAGGTTCATCTAGAACTGAATGGTGATAAAAGTCTTAGATATTTAAGAATTATTTCATGTTGAGACCAAAAAAGGACATTAAGACATAACATAAATACCATTTGTCTATTGTAAAAAGTCCTCCAAAACTCATTTAGCATTCATAAAACAAATGTCTTTATTTGCTGTTCAAACTCACCTGTGTTGCAACTCTATACAACTTGATTTGAGTGGACTCAGACTTAAGCATAACTAGCCTTAAGTATGGATGGGTGTATAGAATTGTGGATACTTAATCATACCCGGTTGGCCACACTCCAGTATCGTTCCATTTGTCATACTGAAGTTATGAATGTCATTGTTAAGATAACCAAATCAGCCCCATTCACACCCAAAGGACACTTATTATGAAGTGTGAAAGATATCAACATTTGCAAACCTCTGCCACATTCCATTGGTGTCAAATAATTCTTTTCCATTTTCACTCAGTCTATGATTAACAGAATAAAAGGTTTGGAAAGTATGTTGGTGGTCTTCTAGTCTACCCTCCTGCTCAGGCAGAAAACCCTGTATCATTTCAGATGAATGGTTGTCAAAACTTAAAAATCTCCAGTGTTGGAACACCCACAACTTCTGAAGACAAGCCATGATTAATTGTTCTCACTGTCAGGAAATTTCTCCTTATTTCTAGGTTGGTGCTCTCCTTGAATAGCATCCATCCATTGTTGCTTCTCTTGCCTTCAGATGCTTTGGAGCAGGGGTTGCCAAGCTTTTGGACTTCAGGGACCACCTAACTCATAATTTTAAATCCCAGGGACCACTAACTGGCTCTGTGGGTGTGGCCTAATTTGTGGGTGTGGTTTGGTGGTCATGTGACTGGCTGGGCATGGCTTGTATGTAAATATTATAAATATTTATATAAATATTGAATTTTGGGCAGACAGGTAGATTGAGTTTCTCACAGAATCACAGATTCATTCAGAGATCTATCTGTCTGCCATCGGCTAGCTCAGTCTGTCACATAAAATTTGCTAGCAAGCAAACTCACAAAATTGCCTCACAACACACCATGTCTGTAAATATTGATTTTTTTATAAAAAAAAGAGCAATTTTTACCCAAAATCAGGCAAAGCAGGCAGGCAGATTAAGTTGCTCACAGAATTGGCGACTGCTGCTTTGGAGAATAGGTTAATCCTCACTCTTCTTTATGGCAGCTCCACAAATATTGGAACATTGCTATCATGTCACTCCTAGTCTTTCCTTTCATTAGAGTAGACACACTGAATTCGTGCAACAGTTCTTCATATGTTTTAGCCTCCAGTTCAGTGGTGATATTCTACTGGTTTGGCCCGGTTGTAGTGTACCAGTAGTGCCAAAGATCAGTGGAAACCAAACCAGTTCTCTCTGAAGATCTGCTGTTGGGCCCACCTGCCTGCCCAGGCTCCTATACTGACCTTTATTCCCTGCTTTTGAAGTGCAGCTGCTTTGCCCAGCACACCAGATTGCCGCGCGTCAGCTGCTGAAGCGACAGGGAGAGTGCAGGAGTGCAGGAGGCAAGTCGGAAAGCCTCTGTGCCTGCGCAAAGTGTGCATTTGGCATGTGTGTTTGCGCAAAGTGTGTACGTGTGCACAAAGCGCGCCCATCAAGCTATGCCCACCAAACGGTGGTAAATTATTTTGACACGCACCACTGTTCCAGTTCCCTATTCATTTGTGTTGCTCTTCAGCCAAAAGGTACCCAATCAGAACTAAACATGTTTGACACCCATGATAGATCGCTTGCTTGCTGGCATGTGGGAGAAAGGGATAGAATGAAGTTGGTAGAATCCTGGCTGCCACACTATGTTTTACTGCACATCCAGGCAAACTCACATGTTTTCCATAACAAGCTAACATCTCCATTCAACAGACCTGTGTATCTTAAGAAGGTCATCTGACAATCTTCCTCTTCATGTATTTACACAACTCTATACAGATAATCCTTGACAACCATGGTAGCTGGCCCATGGTCCTGTGATCAAAATTCAGATGCTTGGCAACTGATTCATATTTATGATGGTTGCAGCATCTCGGGGTCATGGGATCCCCTTTGACAACTTTATGACAAACAAAGCAATGAGGAAGTCAGATTCATTTAACAACCATGTTACTAACTTTAAATGGCAGTGATTCACTTAACAACTATAGAAAGTTAGCCCCTACCCCTCTCTTAGAAGAATGAAATATTTTGGGAAATATTTTAAAAAGGCAGAATATTGTATTTATCTAAAGGAGAAATATGTTTTTTGAGACATAAAGCAGCCCCCATCTTTCTCAATAGCCCTCAACAGATGTCAGCACTTAAAAGATAAAGAGCTTAAAGAAAGAAGCCAAGTATCTAGGTAGTTCTACTCATAAGCAAATGGCCCTTGCTCAAGATCCAAACCAGGACAAAGTCATTAAGCCATAATAGGAATTGCCCAACATTCTTTCAGAATACAAGCCTCTTCACTGCATCATCTCAGTAGCAAACCTCATCCAAACCTGGGAGCTCAGACAACCTATAGAGCCAGCCATGACCCTTACATAACCTCTACAATATTCAATAGAATACATGTTCTTGCACAGGAACAAGAAGCTCAAATGCAAAGCTCAGAGAAGGTATTTTAAAAAAAACCCTTACTCTCAACTACATATGGTCCGCTGCCCAGAGCCACAAACCCATATCTTTCTGCTTCATCATTAAACCATCTTTCCAATCAGCCTACATTTTGTCTTCAGTGCTTTTGTCCTGGAACTGAACCAGATGGATATTTCTTTTAACAGATAATCAGAGTTGGAAGGGACCTTGTAGGTCATCTAGTCCAACCCCACCACTCAAGCAGGAGACCCTACACCCAGGGATGGGATTCTACCAGTTCGCACCTATTCGCTAGAACCGGTTGTTAATATTCTAAGCAGTTCATAGTACCGGTTGTTAGAAAAAATTACTGGCCTAATCCTGAAAGGAAGGCAGGAAGGAAGCATTCGGCTCATTTGTGATCCTAAGTCAAGGACTACCTCAAGTTTGTTTGTTTGTTTGCTAAAATGGTATGTTTCCTTTTGGGAAATCCCTTGGGTTTTACATGGCCACTCTTTACCAAAATCACCAGGGCTCTTTCAATACGGCAAACTGTGCATCACTTGTCATTTGAATGTTATCAGGGTGTGACAAAGCAGCTGAGTGTGTATGAAACAGGAAAGAGCAGGTGTTTCTTTCTGGTGTTAACTCAGCAGCCCAGCAAACCATGGAAATCATTGCCCTTATAAAGACTAGATATGACATCATGGAGAGATTAGAAAACTGATCTGAACAGTTGAGGAAGACAATCTTGAAAGCCCACAGGCAGGATTGGGAGGAGGAGTCTGAAGGATTCTTAACCTCTGCAGAAGATCTGGGGGGGGGGGGGGGGGGGGGAGGTTTGAAGTATTTCTGACTTACTACTTACTGGTTGTAATTCTAGGCTGAGCTCACAGATTGTATTACCCACTAACGGGGCTGCTTCTGATTTAGCATGATATGCAAATTGCGTCAGTCAATAACCCGTGATTTGTTTGGGGACAGTAAACTATAATTGGAAAACATGATTTGTGCTTGCTTTGCTGACTGCAGCTGGGGCTGAGTGATATATGCAAATGGAAATGTGCCTCGTTTCTTCACGGTTTCCATTCTTGAGCAAATAGCTACCAAGTGGTTTTGCAATGTAGCTCCATAAATAAATATTTTCATGCCTTGTCGGAATGCTAACCGATTCACGGTGGTTCCAAGCAAGGGTGGTTTTTAAGAGGGAGCAAACCAGAAAGGGAAAACTGCCTGCCATTTTCCAAGTGTGCGTTTTTGTATTCTTTTATTATTTTTATTGTAAGCTGCTCAGAGTTGGTATATAAACAAAACATATGCAACTAATTAAACTGAGATTTTTTTAAAAAAGTCAACAATGCAATTGAAGCTTTGAGATTTTTCATGGGTCTCATACACAAAAAAAAGGCAGAGTTTTGATTGGAGTCTTATGACTGCCCTTTTGACTTTTTTGACCACTCTTGCATAATGCCTTGCTTCTGTTCTCTGGGGACATACCTCAAAGCTACTTTGACTGGGAAGGAACACTAAAGAGTTTCCTAACTTTCCTAGATCATCATTATTAGCAGTTGAACAAACCATCATCCTGATTATTAACTGATTAGGAAGGATACACATGTTAACATTATTTCATGTACAGCCAAGAAAGTATGATTAGATATGTAATATAAATATCAAGATTCACTTGCTGCAAAAAGAAAAAAAAAAAGATTGATCAAAATGGGTGGTGTCAGTGGAAAAGTACTCCACAACCTCTAACCAAGAGGCATGGTGACTCAGTGGCTTAATAATGCTGGAGATGGTCTCTACTCTAGTGGTTCAAGTCCAGGACCTGCGTGGCAGGGTGAGCTCCCATCCCTCGCCTCAGCTTCTGTCCACCTAACAGTTTGAAAGCATGTTCTTGCAACTGTTCTTCATATGTTTTAGCCTCCAGTCCAGTGATGGGATTAAAAAAAAAAAAAATTACTGCCGGTTCTGTGGGTGGGGCTTGGTGGATGTGGTGTGGCTTGCTGGGCATGGCAGGGGAAGGATATTGTAAAATCTCCATTCCCACCCCACTCCAGGGGAAGGTTACTGTAAAATCATATTCCCTCCCCACCCCACTAACCTGCTTTCCAGCTCCATTCTCCTCTGCAGGACAACCAAAGAAGACCCAGCCGATCAGCTGGGACTCAGGAGGCAGAGAATAGATTGGGGTGGGGCAAGTCAGAGGTGGTATTTGCTAGTTCTCTGAACTATTCAAAATTTCTGCTACCGGTTCTCCAGAACTGGTCAGAACCGGTTGAATACCACCTCTGCTCCAGTCCCCTAATCATCCTGGTTGTTCTTCTCTGCACTCTTTCTATCTAGAGCCTCAACATCTTTTTTATATTGTAGTGACCAAAACTGGATGCAGTATTCTAGGTGTGGTCTTATTAAGGTTTTATAGAATGTGTAAGTACCTCACTTGATCTTGACTGTATCCCTCTGTTAATGCAACTTAGGATTTCATTGGGGTTTTTTGGCTGCTATCACACACTGGCTCATATTTAATTGGTTGTCCACTAAGACTTCAAGAATTGTCCCACAGTTACTGCTATTAAGCCTGGTTTCAGCCTCTCTATATGTGTACTTTGGGTTTTTCTTGCCTAAGTGTAAGACTTTACTTTTCTCTACATCGAATTTCATTTTGTTTTACAGAGCCCAGGAGAAATCAAGCACACATTTGCATGAGAGCCCTTCTTAGCTCTTGCACCCTCTCAAAATATAATTAGCTACAGGATTGTGAACCCACAAAAGTAACTTGCCTGATTCCATCCTATTTCCCTTCACCAGTTATTTATATTTGCGGGAAATATTTGAAGATGTTCTCAGCCTTGCAACAATGGAGGTAAATATTATATCTGTGTGACTCAGTTTCTTTCAAAGGTCACCTTCGGTTCATATTCCATGTGAAAAAAAGGAAGCAAAATGCTAGAAACTCTTGCTTGGATCTGGCTGTTTCTTTCAGGGATGAGTCATCTTGCTACCCAAATGATAAACATGGGTAAATAACATAATATTAATTACACTGGGTGACTCAACGGAAATCAGCAGAGCTCGCTGATTATGAAGTGGAAAGAAAACCGCCTAATCGAAAACAGGGAACAGGGAGCACATTTTGCATTAAGAGCAGCCAAAACAAGGAAACCGTGTGATTAATCAATATGAATATTGACAAACGCAATATCGAAATAGCACAGCCACCTGCTTCTCTGGATGCTGTATCAGAGCCTTTCACAACAGCCAGCCAAGGACTCTGCAGCAGGTTTTTCATTCATGATTTATTTATGCATCTGGGGTAGGATTTTTTGAGGCCAAAATGAAGAGGCTGAACTCATAAGACAAAAAAAATGTTCCCTGTTGATGCTCTATGTTTATCTGCTCTGCTGTTCGGGATCAAACTTTATATGGAGCAGAGCGAAGCAATGTCACCTCCTGCTACCCATTGCATAGCAAATTCACAAGAAAGAACAAACCTTTTCAGAAACTGGCCATCCTCTTTTGTTGACAGATTGCACTGAATATACAACAGAATAACAGAGTTGGAAGTGACCTTGAAGGTCCTCTTGTCCAACCCCGTGACAGGATTGTCCTCATAATTTCTTATCCATCGACTGCAGGGAGAAGTGGTAGCACACATTTAAACACAGGGAGGCTAAGGATGTGCGGCCAACAGGTTCTACTAATGTTGAGGAAGGCCTGAGGTTTCGGTCATACTCAGTGGTGGAATTCAAATAATTTAAAAACTGGTTC
>BLBF01000002.1:13696152-13707871 GCA_015471245.1 Laticauda colubrina
GCTCGTTTCTCCATTGGAACGCAGCACCCAGGATCCACTTTGATAGCAGGGAGTGGGCAATAACCGCTTCACCTTAACCAGTGTAAACCAGTTGAATCCCACCGCTGGTCATTCTTCCTTCCTTCACACATTTGAGGAACAAGTGAAGGTGAGCTTCTTAAAAGGATTTGAGACAGATTTCTATGTGACAAGCCTGGTACTGCTGATGCCTACAGAATTTGCAATTATCTCCAAGGGAATAATTCGAAACATGGCACTTTCTTTTAAAGCAAATTTTGAAAATATTAACTGCAGTTAAATGCAAAGTATATAACAAACTTTAATATGGGGGTCTTCGGTGCTCTCTCTGAGCTTGGTTGTTTTCGTGCAGACATGAAGAATGCAAAGGACCAGCTGTCTTCAAGGAATATGAAACCTTCCATTCCCCACCATCCAGTCAGAGCTGAAGAAGCTTCTTGGATGAGAAACTAAATGTCTTCAAAGAAAAAACAGAAAGCCCAGTTGCCTCTTGAAAAAAAAGCACCTTTGGGACTTTTCTTGCAGATGTTTCATGACCCAACATCATGAGGACTACTTACAGTTAAAAATATTGAAAGGAAAAGGGGTATCTGGCTAAGTAAATCGTATCGGTGTAAACCAGAAGATTCCAGCACAGTTGAGAAATAACGAAGGACACAAACAGGCACAAACAGACAGGAGTTTGTCAGAAAAAGGAAGGAAGTTAACCTGGATGCTAACAATCTGGTTATACGAGTCTGTGACTACAAGAAAGCAGAAGCAGGACATATGGGATCCTGAATGATGTTGAAGTAAATAGAGGTGGAGATTGAAGGAAAAGATAATCTTGACAAACAGTTTGGAATCAGGAGGGAAAGCTCAGAATTTGAGATCTTTCTTTAGAAGGGATCCTTTGTCCTCAAAAATGACCGGGGACAAAAAAACAGAACAGCCAAAAAAATAGCAACTTCTCGAGTTGTGGGTACACAGATAGTCACAGGCGCACAAATACATACGTGGAGAAAAGTGAAGAGCAAAGACAAAAAATTACCTGGAAAGCAGCTGCATAGAAATTTTAAAAAGAAAAGATTAACTTGCAAAAGATAGAAAAGATATTTTGCATTTTTATTTTATAGCCTTTGTATCTTATTCACGTTATGTATCAATATAAATATATTCAGGTAGATAAATAGACAGACAGACATTTTTTAGCCAAAGGATGTAAAGGAATCAAGTAGTTCTCACTTACTGACCACAATTGGAATTGGCAATTCCATCGCTAAGTGGCACGGTCATTAAGCATGGTGTCATATAACCATGCCAGCTAATAACATCAGTTCCAATCACAATCATTAGCAAATCACTGTGGATCGGGTCATTCAACACAATGTCACATGACCACCACTTGTGACCTTGACTGACTGGGGAATTTGAGGAGTTGAAATCCCCACATCTGAAAGTTGCTGAGATTGAGAAACCCTGCTCTAAAAAGCTGCTAGACCAGGGCTCTTCATACCTGGCAATTTTAAGACTTGTGGACTTCAACTCCCAGAATTCCCGACCCACCATAAAGTCCACAAGTCTTAAAGATGACTGGCATGGTTGGCTGTGCAATCCTGGGAGTTGAAGTCCACTGGTTTTAAAGTTGCCAAGTTTGGAGAACCCTGGTCTAGAGAGAGGGGATTTTAAATGTTATTAATAAACAAACCTAAACCTAAATAAACTAGAAAAGATCCTGAAAAGATCCTGGCTGGAAGATCTCTGAGAGACTCTCTATAAACATCGCTGAGAGAACCAGTTCCTTGTATCCATAACAGCAGTAGTCCCCAACCTTTGTGGCTTGGCAGCCTGGCAGGGGAGTGAGAGGCTGTGCAACTGGAGGACTGGTGCATGCGCATGCAAACACTCACAGCTCAATTTATGTGAATGGTAGGCCAGCACACATGTGCATGTATGCACAACTCAACTTGCACAAGTTGAGCTGCATGCATGTAGGCACACGCGCCAGTCCATCGTTTGCACAAGTCAAACTGCACTTGCATGCTTGGTTGATTGTTCTCACTGTCAGAAAGTTTCTCCTTGTTTCCAAGTTAAATCTCTCCTTGTTCAGTTTCCTGTCATTATTCCTTGTCTGGCCTTCGGGTGCTTTGGAAAATAGCTTGACCCCCTCCTTTCTGTGGCAACCCCTCAAATATTGGGAGGCTGCTATCATGTCTCCCCTGGTCCTTCTCTTCACAAGACTAGCCATGCCCAGGTCCTGCAACCATTCATCATATGTTTTAGTCTCCAGTCCCCTAATCATCCTGGTTGCTCTTCTCTGTACTTTTTCTAGAGTCTCAACATCTTTTTTATAGTGTGGTGACCAAAACTGGATGCAGTACTCTAGGTGTGGTCTTACTAAGGCTTTACAGAGTGCTATTAGTGCCTCACTTGATCTTACACTGTTAATGCAATTTAGGATTGTATTAGCATGTGTGTATGTACACACCGGCCCACCACTTACACAGCCCGATTCCAAATAGGCCACAGCCTAGTAGTGGGCCACAGCCCAGGGGTTGGGGACAGGGGTGGGATTCTACCGGTTCAGACTGATTTAGACACACTGGTAATTGCGCCCACCCACTCTACACCCCTGCTCTTTCCTGTGCTTTATTTCCTTGTTTTGGAACCAGCTGATTTGCGCAGCAAACTACACAATCACCAAACCGATTGTTACACCAGTTGAATCACGCCACTGGTTGGAGACACTACAGCTTCTGTGTTAAAACAAGGTAACAAAAACCATCCTCCTCATTCACCATGAGTTCATTAAATCCATCCAGATTTCAACTGGCATCTGGGACCCATTCTACCTCTAGGTATGGTCCATGCTGCTTACAACTTCAGATAGGACAAAAAGTTGCACAGTTCTACAGCGCCATGATGTGACAGGTGGTGCCAGAGGACAACAGCACGCTAACTATTGGAAAATATGAATCGTTGAGTCAGCAGACCTGCTGTTATGGAAGAGGTGGCCTCTTCCTCCTTCTTCTGAATGTTCCCTTTCTGAGTGCTTCTCCAGTTGGAGGTCTGTCCCATGCCACTGTTCTCCCCTTGCATCTCCATCAGCCAGCCATTCTAGGTGGGACAAAGAGAAGGGAGACCCTTCCTCTGAACTATTTTGTTGTCTATTCACCTTGATATTCCTCAAGGCCTTCTTCCCCCCTTTCAATCTTACATTTTTTATTTCTTTCTCTAAAGCAGAGGTCTCCAAAATTGGCAACTTTTAAGACTTGTGGATTTCAACTCCTAGCATTTATCAGTTGGCCATGAATTCCTCAGCCAACTCCTCAAATTTCCCACACTGGCTGGGGAATTCTGGAAGTCCACAAGTCTTTAAATTGCCAAGTTTGGAGAGCCCTGCTCTGAAGGTTTTGCTAATTTTTAAAACCAGGGTTTTGCTGAACAGAGGGTTTTTTTCTCCCCACCACTCTAAAAGCTCCACACAATTCTGAACAATTGTCAAAATCTGCCATTGCACACAATTGCAACATCTGATAACATAAGTAATAAAGTAATAAAAGTAACAACCAGTGTAGAGGTTTCTAAGTAAATCTTTTTAAAATAAACAACTTTACTGGTTGAGTGTGCCTGGGAGAATGAAACATGTTTTTCCTGGTATTTGTAGGGCAATATACTACCTTAGATTTCTCAGGAAACAACAACTGAATGAAAAACTGCTGGTGATCTTCTACTGCTGTATTATTTTAAGTTACTGCACCTGTGTATGGTTTTCCAATTGCACAGTGGCAGATAGGACAGTGCTCCAGAGGGTTAACATCATTGCCCAGAGCATCATTGGTTGCCCTCTCCCCTCCTTGGAAGAGCTTTATAACTTCTGCTGCCTTAAGAAAGTTAAAAACACTCTTAAAGATCTATCTCATGCTGGGCATCCTTTTTTTTGAACTATTACCATCTGGCAGAAGGTACAGGATAATAAAAACAAGGACAAAAAGACTGCAAAATAGCTTCTATCCCAGAGCAGTAACTATATTGAATTCTACTGTATAGTGCCATGATGGCAAACCTATGGCATGCATGCCACAGGTGGCATGCAGAGCCATTTGTGTGGGCATGCAAGCCCCAGCTAAACTTACCTGCACTGCAAATGTGCGCCTCCCAGCTGATGTTCTGCCCGTTTGAGGCCTTTTTCACCCTCCCGGGGGCTCGAGGGAAGCCTCTGCAGCCTTTGGAGGCTGAAAAACAGGCCTTCTAGAAATACCAGAAGTGCCGAAACTGGAAGTGCCAAAACCAGAAGTGCCAAAACAGGCCCGTTTTTGGCTTCCAAAGGATACAGAGGCTTCCCTTGAGCCCTCAGGAGGGTGAAAACGGCCTCAAACAGGCCAAAAATTAGCTGGGAGGCATGCACATGTGCAGTGCAGATAAGGGAGGGTGATCCGTGGGCAAGCGCAGAGGGCAGGGCACATTGCATTGTGCGTGCTGGTACGTGTGCACTTTCGGCACACCACAACAAAAAGGTTCTCCATCACTGGTATAGTGCAATATTAATGCAATATCAGGGGTTTTCAATCCAACTGTATAGAAGGCAAAGGATGTGTGTTTCTGTTTTATTTTTATAGTTATAATGTACACTGAAGATGGCATTTAATTTTGTTGTACAAAGTGCAAGGACAATAAAATAAAATTGGTGTCAAGCAGAAAAATAACATTGGTACCAAGCAGAATCCAGATGCTGATGCTCAACTACTTTGGCCAACAAATGAAAAGAGAGGAAAAGATCCTGGTGTTGGGAAAGGCTGAAAGCAAAGGGAGAAGGGGGCAGCAGAGGATGAGATGCTTAGGTAGTGTCATCAACACAATGAACATAAATTTGAGCAAACTCCTGGAGACAATGGAGAACAAGGGGGCCTGGCATACTATAATCCATGAGGTCACGAAGAGTCAGACACAACTTAGCAACTGAACAAGCAGAATCACTGTGATCCCCAAGTAGCATTACAAGTATTCCTCAACTTACAACAATAATTGAGCCCAGAATTATAGTTGTAGGTTGTTGTAGACTTGAAGCAAATCACCAAGTGACCAAGCAAGATTTTGTGACTCTTTTTGTGACAATTGTTAAGCAAACTTCATGGTTGTTAAGCAAACCCATTACACCCAATGGGCATTTTTTATTGGAAACTGGAAGCAAATGCCAGTTTCTAGTAAAAACCATTGTAAATGGTGGCCATCTGACTGCAGGACACTACAAACCATAAATGTGAGCCCATCACACAGCTCCCAAAATGCAAACACATGACTGTGTGGAGGGATGGTTCTGTCAGAACTTCAACCCCAGGTCATAACTAGTTCTGGGGAGGTCCTCTCTTAACTTTGAAGAATTGTTGAGCATCTGGTCATAAGTTGAGGACGATCTGTATTTTGGGTTTATTCATCATTTCAGAATTTCAAACAAGCCAATCAATAAATACCTCTTGAGAAATTCCACCAGTCCTCAAGGGTTGACAATGAGTATGTCAAGGATAAGATTTGCAGTTAGATAAGTAGCTTTTATTGCAGATTTTAAAAACCCATTAACCAGGTCAAGTCTTTGTTACTTAAGAATCTGGCCATCCAGTTTCCTGTACAGTTATATCTACAGTACACTAAGCCTACACATAGACACACCTCTGCCCCAAAATTAAAACCTTAAATCCCTTGCTCCTCCTTTTACTCAACAGACTTCTTGCAGCTTCTTCCGCTGCCATGGAAGGGGGAAGCACCAGTTGTGGGTTCCAAAATTTTTTCTACCAGTTTGATGTGAGTGCACACTTTGCTCTTGCACAGCATTTGCAACTCACTTTCTGCTGCAAGCCCTGTGTGTAAAACAGCTGATGCATGTCAATCAGTTGTGCTGCACAAAGCAGCTGAGGTTGAAAAGAAGGAAATAAAGATCAGTATAGAGCCGGGGCAGATGAGAGGGCCCAGCAGCTGATCGTCAGAGTGAACCATTCGCTCATAGATGATCCTCAGAGCTTAGACCTCAAATCACCTCAGAGTTCGGATGAACCAGGCCAAACCGGTAGAATACCATCACTGGGAGACACATGTCCTGGCTTTGATAACTGTTCTTTGCTTTCATCTCCACAAGATTTATCCTTCACAGGGGGCTAGAGTTTCCACAAGATGCTTTTTGGGAAGATGCTTAGAATGGGATGGCTTCAACCCAAAAAGACAGGAATCACATTGGCAGCTACTGAGATTGACTTAGTGAAGGGAGCAGAGAATAGAGATGTTACCATTATTAAGCAAGCATGAAGGAATCCATTTGAGTTTGAAATAATAGGAAATACTTGTAGCTTGGGTTTTAGATTTTGGCGGTGGTTTGCTTTCCAAGCTTGCTTCAGTTTAGTTTCTGAACAGTTTGTTACCAGACTAGTGATATCATTAGCAGGATTTTCTTGACCTATTCTCCTTAGTTTATAAATGTCTTGTGTGCCAGTGTGGTCAGTTGATCATGTGATTGATTATTCATTTGGAGCTGTCATAAGTCCCTTTTTTCAGTGATGTTGTAACTTTGAATGGTACCTGTCAATAGTGGTGTCCCCCAAGGCAGTGTTCTAGGACCAACTCTCTTCATACTCTACATAAATGATCTCTGTGATCACATTAAGAGCAATTGTGTTCTCTTCGCTGATGATATAAAGCTATTCAACACCACAGACAATACTACTAACCTTCAAAAAGATCTTGACTATGTATCAGAATGGTCAAATAAATGGCAACTTCAAATCTCAACAGATAAATGCTCTGTCTTACATACTGGCAAAAAAAAATCAGAAAATAAAATACAAGCTGAATAGTCAAAACCTTATTGATGATCCAAGCTCTATAAAGGACCTTGGAGTACTCATCTCAAATGATCTAACTGCTAGAGCCCATTGTAACTACATAGCCAAAAAGGCATTAAGAGTTGTCAACCTAATCCTACGTAGCTTTTTCTCTGGTAATATCACACTACTAACTAGAGCATACAAAACATTTGCTAGACCAATACTCAAATACAGCTCATCAGTCTGGAACCCACATGACATATCTAATATTAGCACAGTTGAGAAAATCCAGAAATATTTCACAAGAAGAGTTCTCCACTCCTCTACTCGTTGTAGAATACCTTATGCCACCAGACTTGAAATTCTAGACCTAGATAACCTTGAATTATGCCGTCTTCGGTTTGATCTAAGTATGAGATATAAAATCATACATTGCAATGTCTACCTGTCAATGAATACTTCAGCTTCAACCATAACAACACAAGAGCACACAATAGATACAAACTCAAGGTTAACCGAACCAAACTTGATTGCAGGAAACACGACTTCAGCAACAGAGTGGTCAATGTCTAGAATATTCTACCTGACTCTGAGGTTTCTTCCCCAAACCCCAAAAACTTTAACCTTAGACTGTCTCTGTTGACCTCACCCCTTTCCTATGAGGTTGTGCATAAGCTCATCAATGTGCCTACCATCCCTGTCCTGTTTTTTCTTTTATTTTTCTTATATGTATCCATTATATGTACCCATCTTATATGTACACATTCATAACTATGTATATACTAATACCTATTATCTTGTAAGCAATTGACAAATAAAATAAAATAAAATAAAAATAAATAAATGGTTGTAAATCAAGAACTACCAGTAGAATAGCTACTTACTTATACCATCATGCCTAAATGATGACAAGAGCTTTGTGGTGGCACAGTGGTTAGAGTGCAGTATTTCAGGCTACTTCTGCTGGCTGCCTGCAATTTGGCAGTTTGAATCTCCCCAGGCTCAAGGTTGACTCAGCCTTCCATCCTTCTGAGGTGGGTAAAATGAAGACCCAAATTGTTGGGGGTAATAGGCTGACCCGGTAAAACCTCTTAGAGAGGGCTGTAAAGCACTGTGAAATGGTATATAAATGCTATTGCTATTTGTAGTGCAGTTCTAAAGAGCCATTTGAAGGCTTCAACTCTTCAAGGAAAGGTAATGTACAAAATTCAATTTTGCCTTTACTTTGTGGGTCCTTGGTGCTCTCTGAGGTTGCTTGTTTTCTTGAAGACGTTTCATTATCCTAACTAGGTAATGTCATCAGTTACATGATCATCAGTTAAGGCCCTGTCACACTGACCGACGGATGCAAAACATTTGTAAAAAGAACACAGCGGACGAGCAAAATGTTCCATCTGTTGTTATCCGCTCTCAAAAGTGCCCCGAATTTGCATAACCAGAGCGGACAACACAGAAAGGAACGGACGGGGGGAGGACGTAGGGCGGATGGAAAGCGGATGCTCCACGGAAGCCTAGTGGATGGAAGCGGATGGGAGCGGATGGCACATCCGCAAGGCTTCCGGGGGAGTGCAGCAAAGCAGACGCGGAACGGAAAGAGTGGATGCAGAGCGGAAGCCTAGTGGAAGCCTAGCGGATGCCTAGCGTTCACTGCGCATGCATTGCATCAGCCCCGCAGATATAAAGGGAAGCAGCTCACAAGCAGGTCACCATTCAGAGGAAAGACCTGCTTCCAGACACAGCTTGCCAGCCAGCCAGCCAGCCAGCAACCCAACAACCATGGGGAAGAAACAGAAGCCTCTGCCATCTGCTGCCAGCCCTGGCAAGAGGGACAAGGCCACCCTCATACCCCCTGGCCCTGACTCTGCTTCTCCTGGGGCTTCTGCTGCCCGGGATCGCTCTTCTGGTGCTGGGGCTTCTGCTGATGCTGCTTCTGGAGGTGGTGCTTCTGCTGGTGCTTACTCTGCTGATGCTGCTTCTGGTGGTGATGCTTCTGCTGGTGCTTACTCTGCTGGCACTGCTCCTGGTGCTGGGGCTTCTGCTGGTGCTTACTCTGCTGGCACTGCTCCTGGTGCTGGTGCTTCTGCTGGTGCTTACTCTGCTGGCGCTGCTCCTGGTCCTCCTGGTCCTGCTCGTGCTCCTGGTCCTGCTCATGCTCCTGGTCCTGCTCATGCTCCTGGTCCTGTTGTTCCTGCTGGTGCTCCTGGTCCTGCTGCTGGTGCTGCTGCTCCTGCTGGTCCTGCTTTTGCTGCTACTGTTGTTGTTGCTGCTGCTGGTGGTGGTGGCGGTGGTGGTGGTGTGGAGGAGCAGCCCCTACAACCTCGAAGCCCTTCTGATGAGGGCCCATATGGCCCTGCCAAAGGGAGGAAGAGGCAGACGCGTGAACGGGAGAGGAGGCAATACACCATAGAAGAGGAACATGAGGAGGAGGTGCTGGAGTGGCTGAGGGAAAATGAATATCTTTGGCGGAAGGGACACAGGCTCTATCGAGACACCAAGAGGAAGCAGGCTGCTTGGAGAGAGAAGGCGGAGAGCCTGGGCTACACTTCGGAGGTGCTCCTCGGCTAGTGGAAGCACATGCACACCTGGTACGGGAAGCTGCACCTCAAGAAATCTGGCCAGGCCACGGTCAAGCTGACGGACCGGGAGACCTACGTGATGGCCAAGTGCAGCTTCTTGGAGGGTGAGATCCGCCACCGAGGAGAAGCCCCTCTCACAACCCTCTCTCTCAGGCAGCCTACTGAGAGCCAGTCCTCTTCTGGCAGAGAGTCAGCTCCTCTGTCCAGGCAGGTATCTGTGAACTGTGCCACAGTGGAGACCCCCCCAACAGCTGTACTACCCCTGGCGGAGCGCATGGAGGAGCCCCTGATGTAGTGGGAGAAAGGAGATGGCACTTCCACCACAGCCCAACCCGCATCCACCCCCAGCTCCACCTCCACAGAAAGGCAGAGAGGCAGACCAGAGGGGCAGAGCCACACTGTCCTGCTGGAGATAAGAGACACCATCAGGAGCAGCGTAGATCTCCTCTCTCAGCTGGTACACACCAACGCCCCATCCTCCAACCGCAAGCTCTTTCTCATCTATGTCAACCAGACCCTCATGAACATGTCGGAAACACAGTACCAGGTGGTGAAGGACAGGATCACCAATCTTCTTCACAACCCTCCAGACCAAGATGAACCTGCTCCCACCCAGTCCAGGCCTGCTCCTCGACCCCAGGTGATGTCACTGCCCTTCCAAGGCTTTCCATAGGCCCTCCCCTACCAAGGCTATGGCTACCAGGAGGTCCAGCAGCACAGGCAGCCCTTCCCAGTCCAGGCACAGGTACATCGGATGCCACCAGTGCCACTGATGCCACCGATGCCACCCACGCCACAGATGCCAGCCACGCCACAGATGCCACCCACGCCACCGATGCCACCGACACCAGTCCTCACCCAGCTGCAGACCAGACAGCCCCATTACACTGCTCCTTCTTCCATCCCACAGCCAAGACCGGCCTCAGTACATCTGTCATCGGTATTGGAGCTGACACCCCATGTCATGGAGGAAGGCGCTCTCAACATCACGGGGCTGAGCCAGCTGTCTGAGAGCTTCCTCAACACACCATCTCCTGTTGTCCTCTCAGGGCCAGTCACCCCAGTGGTGCCTCAGACCAGCACTCCAGCAGCAGCCACCTCCACAGCACCTGGACCCTTCACCCCTGAGACTGGGCATGCCTCAGAGTGACCAAGAAGAGTGCCAGAGATTGGGTGGCTACCTGTTGACTTTATTTTTGCTTTGGACACTTGACTTGGGTCATTTTTCTTTTACAGCTTGTTATTAATAAAGATTATCTTTGCTCCACACATTTGCTTCATTTATTTTTGTCAATAAAGTCTTGGTGGAAACTTTTAGAAATGGTTTTAAGCCTTTGCATGCTTGTGGGATGGGTAAGGATAGCAATGGGATGGGCAGGGATACCTTTGGGATGTGTAATAGCTGTGGGATGGGCAGGGATACCTGTGGGATGGGCAGGGATACCTGTGGGATGGGCAGGGATACCTTTGGGATGGGTAATAGCTGTGGGATAGATAAACCTCCAGTGCAAGCATAGTGGGACTGTATGGTCCACCCTCCCAGGTGCCACATCTATGGCCCTTTATTATCAATAATAATGTAATCAATCATCCATACATGTCAACATAAACACAACTCTTTATTAAATGCCCTGTTCATTGTAGGCCCACCCAACATACATGGCCCAATCTCATCAGTGTGATGAGACAGGCTGAAGAAAGCATCCATTAATCATCTATCATCCTGTCTTGCCACTCCACTGCTCCAGCTGGGGAGTTGCACCAGTGTCTCAGGAGGTTGCACTGCTTCTTCCCTTCACGTGAAGCTCTGTTGGGGCCTTGCACATCCTTAGTGTCTATCAAGTTTCGCCCTTGCCTCCATTCCCCAGGCTCCATGTCCCCATTGCCTTGTTGGAGGTCCACGAGCCTGTTCTGCAACACTGGGTAGCGGGTGAGCATGAGATTGTGCAGGATGCAGCAAGCATAACATTGTTCACCCTAACTGTTTTAGGTGAAATACTAACTATGAATCATAGTTAGTGTATGCAGCTTTAACTGTAAAATAGCAACTGTGGGTGTGGTTATGAAAACCATATAAAAGTAGCAAGGCTACAGCTTGCTCGCTCTCTCTCTGACTTTGATGATCCCTGATTACTGCTTGGAAGCAAGACTGCATTGCTCGAACGGGAGAGACAACAACGGACTGATTTATGTGAACTGACAATAGGATATTCTACATGGACTTTGCTAACTGAATATCCCTGAATGGACTGACTACATGGTAAATGAATATTGGACTGTTTTTGACTATGCTATAAACTTATACTGGAATAAAATATATTCTTGATAGCACAA
>BLBF01000002.1:13707881-13738688 GCA_015471245.1 Laticauda colubrina
AACACTGGGTAGCGGGTGAGCATGAGATTGTGCAGGATGCAGCAAGCTTCCACGATCCTCCTCACGGTCTCTGGGCGATGCTGCATGTTGGTGAGAAGTACCTGGAACCTGTTGGCCAGGATGCCAAAGGCATTCTCTACCACCCGCCTTGCCCTGAACAGCCTGTAGTTGAAGATCCTCTCTTCACGGGTGAGGAGTCTGGAAGTATAGGGCTTCATGAGGTAGGTTCTGAGGGAGAAGGCGTCATCCCCCATGATGAAGTAGGGCACATCTTGCGTGTCGTTGGCAGGGGGTCTGGATCTGGGAAGCCCATGATGAGGTTGCGTTCCAGCCCCTCCTTGAGGTCACTGGTGTTGTATACCTGGGCATCTGAAGCTGACCCGTTGCCTGAAGCATCGATGTACATGAACTTGTAGTCAGCATCGACCATGGCAAAGAGGATGATGCTGAAGAAGCCCTTATAGTTGAAATAAGTGGACCCCGACTTGGCTGGAGCTTTGCAGGCCACGTGCTTGCCATCTATGGCTCCAACGGTGTGGGGGAAGTTCCACTTCTGATACCACTGCTCTGCAACTTTCTTCCAGCCTTCTTCAGTGGAGGGGCACTGGAGGAGCTCCTCCAGGTATTCTTCGATGATGGCCTGCACCACTTCTCTGACCACAATGCTGATGGTGTTTTGTGGCACCCTCCAGCTGTACTGCATGCTCCTGTAGGTGGTCCCTAAGGCCAGGTGGCACAGAGTGAGTGCCACCTTGAGCCCAGGGTCCAGGCTGGGCCGGAAGCTGGTGTTTGCCTTGGTCAACCTGGGTCTCAGCCGCTCCACAACTTCGTCAAACATGGCTGGAGGCATCCTCATGAAGTTCTGGAATGCATGAGGGTCTTCGTTCCTCAGCTCCACCATCAGCTTGTTGTACAGTCCATACCATCTTCGGACCCAGACACTTCTTTGCTGCCTCCTTTTCTTCCCATAGAACAGTTGAAAGAGCCTGTAGATGGCTTCGCACTGTTGCAGAACGATGGTGGCTACCAAAAGGAGTGTTTTATGATCCATGGTGGACATCAATGGATGCTGTGGAAGAGCAAGAGCCAGATGAAGGCTGCAGAGGTCTGCACAGCAGGGCTGCTGGACTGAAAGTGAGATCCAGGTGAGTTCCCCCCCTTTTTATAGGCAATATAGGTTTTCCGCTCAGTGTCCTTTTGCATCCTCTAGGCATCCTGCAGACATCCTAAATATCCGAGATAGGTCCCCTCTGCGAACGTTTTTTCCATTTTAAATGCTTTGTATGCGAGCTGCATCCGCTTTCATCCTTTCTACGTCCATGCTACTAACGCTGCATGTCTGTTCCGCGTCCCTTTTGCTTCCTCCCCGTGTCCGTTTTCCACTGGAGTGGATGTGAGTTGCACGGATGCTCAGCGGATGCCTAGCGGATATAGCGGATGCGTAACGGATGACGACGGATGTAGAACAGATGTTCCCCATATGCATTGCGGATGCAGAACGGACACGTTGGATACATTTTCCGCTCAAAAAGTTTTGAGTAGCTCAAAACTTTTTGAGGAGATGGAACCTCAATCGATGGATGCTGGACGGATAGAGAGGATGAAAAACGGAGGCAGTGAGTACAGAACGGATGAATCGCGTTAACCAATGGATGGCAAGTGTTTCTCTCCGTTTTACATCCTCTTTCCATCCGTTGGTGCAGTGTGACATGGGCTTTACATGACAATGTTACCTAGTTAGGCAGTGGTGTGATTCAACTGATGTAACAACCGTTTTGATGAGCGTGTGCCAAACGCACACTTTGCATGTGCACACAGCATTTAGAAAAGAACTTTTTAAAAAAAATTTATTGAACAATCACAAAAAAGACAAAAAAGAACATTAAAAACAATGGGCATGGTGCAATCATCCTAACCCACATAGTGGGTTAAGCCACCTTAAATCGCTAAGTCATATAAACAATAGTACATATTTATATTCCATATACATAGTATATAATATAATCATTTCTCATTTTATTGATCCTTCCTCTTTTTTAACCAGCAATAAAACATATCCCTTACTTTGTAATAATCCGATTCATCCTTATTTTTTAGTTCTTTTGTCAATTTGTCCATTTCTGAGCACATCCAATTTTTCACAATTATTTCTATTTCACTTTGTGTTTCAGAAAAGACCATTTTTATCTATAATACTTACCTTCTGCTGCAACCCCGGTGAGTAAAACAGCTGATGCACGGCAAACTGCTCTGCCGTGAGAATCAGCTTTGCTCGAAAACAAGGAAGTAAAGCACAAGAAAATGGCGGGTTTGGGTGAGCAGAGCAAAATGATCACCAGAACTACCAGTTCGCCTGAACTGGCCTGAACTAGTAGAATCCCACCCCTGTAGTTAGGGTAATGAAACATTTCCAAGAAAACAAGTAAGCTCAGAGAGCACCAAGGATCCCTCATTTCAACCCTGAGCTGCAAATAGTCTCCTTTGTTGGGGTTTTTTCTTTATTAGTATGAGACTTGGGGTAAAGGTAGAAGAATAATTCCCTTGTGAAAATTCTATTTTTAAAGGTGCAACATAAAAGATGCCCAAAGAGATATTTCTGAGATATTGTATTTCTAAAAGAAATCAGAAGTCTGGAAGCCTCTTATTTTCCAAATAACACATTCTATTAAAAGTCATGCTTTCCAGTAAAAGGTGTTACTGTGCCATTTTCTACAGCATATAGCATTTCCAATTTAATTTAATTAGTTTAAATATAAAAGTGCACATTTCAACTCTCTGCTGTAAGTATGTTTCTTCGGTGACTTGAAAATCACTCATCCTCACCTCTGATCTGAAAAGTTTCCCTGTTGTGTTAGGTTGCAGCTTCCTCCAACACCAGTCAGCAAACTAAAGCAAATTCTCTTCAGTAGCAGGCAAGATAACCCTCCCACAAAGCGCTTATCATTTCCTATTCGCAAGGAGGAAAGTTGAATTAAAACCAGCCTTCCTCAAGCTAAAATCTTTCAGATGCAATGGACTATCTTGGCCAACTGAACGGAATTAGATGTGACATGGAGTCCAGAATATCAGGAAGGCAAGGAATTAGGAAAGGCAATGAATAAGGAACTTCAAGAAGAAGAAAAAAGCTCATTCTGTGTGGATGTGTCAACATTTGACTGCTGCAAACCTGCAGATGGCACTGCTAAATTTTGAAACCGACAAATGTTGCCTCAAGACAAATTCTGCTGTAATCCAGAATCTTCTGCTTCTTTCTAGCGTTTTTCCCACAAGTGCAGGGTCTGCTTTTTTTCTGATCGATAAGCACTGATGGCATTTCAAAAGAAAGAATCAATGAACTGGAATTTGCAGGATTTCAATTATGTTGGATATAGATATGAATAGTTGGATATGGGTACCAACTCTCAGATGTTCACACCGTATAAACTTCAGTGCCCATAATTTCAATCAATCAATGAATCAGAATGGAGCTGGATGGGACATTGGAGGGCTTCTAGTCCAACCCCCCTGCTCAAGCAGGAGATCTAGGGATGGGATTCTACCAATTTGCACCTATTTGCTAGAACTGGTTGTTAACTTTCTAAGCAGTTCGGAGAACCAGTTGTTAGAAGAAATCACTGGCCTAATCCTGTAAGGAAGGCAGAAAGGAAACATTCTGGTGTTGCTTACAGAAACTGCCTCTCCATTGACTCTTATTACATTCTTGGCAGGACTAGACTTCCTATCTCAGGAACTTCTCTGCAGTTTTTTTCCCCTCCTTTGCTGGTACTTTGCTTGTGTGGAGTGACCATTCAAAGTTACAATGGCACTGAAAAAAGTGACTTATGACCATTTTTCACACTTACAACTGTTGCAGCATCTCCACAGTCATGAGAGGCCAGGCGAGGAGATACATGCCTCGATGTGAGTAATATTGAGTTGGCCACATGACCACCAAGCCATGTCCACCTAGCCACACCCACATAACCGGTTGTTAAAAATTTTGAATCCCACCCCTGAGGAGACCCTATACTATTTCAGACAAGTGGCTCTCCAATCTCTTCTTAAAGACCTCCTGTGATGGAACACCCACAACTTCTGAAGACAACATTCATTGTTCCAACTGGTTATGGATGTTGGAAAAAGACAATGCCTTTCAATTATTTAATTATTCTTCTCATCCTTCCTATTACTTATCTCTTCCACTTATGACTATAACTGTGGTGCTTGTATCTTTACAATTTATATTGTTTTATTTGTTTCCCAGTATGATTTGATTACTTATTAGTAACCTATGACTATCACTAAGTGCTGTATCTTATGATTCTTGATGGATGTATTTTTATTTTATTTACTCTGATGTACACTGAGAGCATATACACCAAAACCAAATTCCTTGTGTGTCTAATCTCACTTGGCCACTAAAGAATTCTATTCTATTCTATTTTATTCTATTCTATTGTACTCTACTCTACTCAATTCTATGCCTTTCAATTGATGACAGGAAATTTGTCTATAGTTTGAAGAAGTGGATTAGATACAAAGGGACACCAAATCTAACCACTATTCCCTGCCAAGAAAATACCAGGAAAAAAGTGGGAGAATCTCATTGGTTTCCAGGCATAGATCAATTTTTAAGTTCTATTTCTAGACTGTTCAAGTAAATAATAACACTTTTGCTTTATGGATGTAAGAATTGTGCATACAGATAGTCCTTGACTTAACGACTACAATCGAGCCCAAAATCTATGTTGTTAAGTGAGACATTTGTCAGATGAGTTTTGCCCCTTTTTACAACCTTTCTTGCCATAGTTGTTAAGTGAATCCCTGCAGTTGTTCAGTTAATAACCCGGTTGTTAAGTGAATCTGGCTCCCCCATTGACTTTGCTTGTCAGAAGGTCATAAAAGCAGATCGTATCACACAAACACACACACACACACACACACAGGCACACATACACATTGCAGGACATTGCAACTGTTATAAATATGAGTCAGTTACCAAGTGTCTGAATTTTGAACATGTGACCATGGGGATGCAGCAATGGTGGAAGTGTGAAAAATGGTCATAAACATGGTCATGTTCATTGTAACTTTGAACAGTCACTAAATGAACTGTTGTAAGTTGAGGACTACCTGCATTTGATGGACAAGAAATGCATCACTAGAAAAACAGTTTCATTTTATTTATTTGTCAAGCAAGTACTAGATAACGATAAAAGCATAAACATGGTTATAAATACATGGAATGGATACATATAAGGAAAAAACAACAATAGGACAGGGACAGTAGGCACGATGGTGCGCTTATGCACGCCCCCTGCAGACCCCTTAGGAAAGGGGTGAGATCAACAGTAGACAGTCTAAGATTAAAGTTTTTGGGGCTTGGGGAAGAAACCACAGAGTCAGGTAGTGTATTCCAGGCATTGACCACTCTGTTGCTGAGTTTTAATAAATGCATTCTATATCCCCCACTCCAGAATATAATGCTTATCCAGAATGCAAATGCTTATCTATTCTAACTTTCAATTTGGAGAAAATCCATACCATAACCTGATATGACCCAAGGCCATTCTAACACCTGAAAATTGGCATTTCTAGATACAGCAGCTGTTTCAAGAGTAATCAAAAGGTAACAGTTGGCAGACAATCAAAGCTCCACTACATTTGTTTGTGTTGAACGCCATACACACACACAAAAGGGACCGCCAGGCTTCAAATTCTAGTGCATCATCCACCATCTGGCACATGTGGAGTACCTGCAGATGTCCAGGGCTGGAGATTTTCTTCTTATTATACCTTCTAAGAAGATAACTTGCAAATCATGATTAAATCATTAACCCCCCCAAATAACTGTTATTCTGGATTTATGACTGGCTTAGTCATAAATTCAAAAATCCCAGCAACCGGTTCACTGCCCAGTTGCTGGGTGGGCGTAGCCATGGTGGGCGTGGCTTATTGGAACTCCCGGGAGGGCCGTCTTTCCCCAGGGTCTTCCCCAGGGTCTGGAGGCTTCTCTTGAGCCTCTGGGAGGGTGTAAACGGCCTCCCCCAGGCTCTGGAGGCCCTCCGGAAGCCAGAAACAGGTCCATTTCCAGACTTCCAGAAGGCCCGTTTTTTGCCCTCCCAGAGCCTCTGTGCGGACCCAGCACTACTTACCTGCATCGAAAGTGGAGACTCCTAGGAGGGGAGGGGCAGAGTGGGTGGGGCCAGCCTGCCAGTTTGACTATAAGTTTGGTGAACCAAATGCAAATTTAACATCCGGTTTGCTCAAACTGGCCCAAACCAGTAGAATCCCACCCTTGGTCTTAGCTGATAGATTGTTGAAGAGTTTTTTTTCAGTTGGCCCAACGGTCTGCAACCTTAAACACTCAAGGAGCCATTTGGGCCCATTTCCCACAGAAAAGAAAACACCAGGAGCCAATAATTGAACAACCAGTGTGACTGGGTGGGCGTGGCCAACTCGACATCACTTACTCCCATCCAGTCCCCTCCAGCTCTGGAATATGGAGCGAGTCTCCATCCCCCGCCATCACCCCTCCCCTTCTCAGGCCAGGCAAGGAGTGATGGAGAGGGGAGGGGAGGGGCCATCCAATGGTGGTATCAGCCAACAGGGAGCAGCAGCAGAGGGCCAAAAGAGCCGCATGTGGCTCCAGAGCCACAGGTTGCGGACCCTTGAGTTAGCCTAAGAAAGATATTACCTTAACATGGAGTTTTAATTTTTTTGCTAACTTATCAATTATTAACACAACTGATTCTTTCCTATGTGCATCCACAAGAGAGTCAGTGATGAGATGCATATGATGATGTAATTGCCCAGATGTCATAACTTAACAATCTTGTTACATCATCGGGCATGTCAACATTTTGGGCTTCATTGCAGTTTGTTGAAAATGCCATTAAGTGCTATAATTATTTATAAAACCTCCCAGAGTTACAAAGGCAAAAACAAGCAAGGTTTTTGTCCTTGACATCAGTTCAGTTTATTTTATTTTATTTTTAAGATCATCAAGCACTTCAAAATAAATTCAGAATTAAAATATATAATTCCCAAAGCAAGCAGTGAAAATAAACAATAATGGATGATAAATTAAAAACAAAACACAATTTTAAAAAAAAATCAGCTTGTTTGGCCAAAAAAGACTTCTACAAGTGGATGTCCTTAAAATGCTTGCTGTTTCATATATTATAGATAATTAAGTAACATAGAATGAGGAAATAGTGTGATTTTTTGGGGGAAATGTAATATTTTTTCCCTTACACCATACAGTAGTTGCGTTAAAAGACAGATTTCTGTCTCCACTCATGGCACTGTTTTTTTCATTCCATAGGTCCATGACACAATAGATAGTCCTCACCTTAAAATCACAATTAAGCCCAAAATTTTGGTTGTTAAGGTAGACATTTGTAAACGGATATATTTGCCTCATTTTATGATGTTTCTTGCCACGGTTGTTAAGTGAATTATCTCTCCTGCTTGGACTGGGGGGTTGGACTAGATTACCTACAAGGCCGCTTCCAATTCTGTTAATCTGTTGAATCAGCTGTTAAGCAGCTGTTAAGTTAGTAACACGGTCGTTAAATGAACCTAGCTTCCCAATGGAGTTTGCTTGTCAGAAGGTCACAAAAGGGGTTCATGATACTGCAGAGGTCATAACTATGAATCAATTGCCAAGCATCCAAATTCTGATCACACAACCATGGGGATGCTGTAACGGTCATGAGTGTAAAAAATTGTCATAGGTCACTTTGTTCATCGACGTTGTAACTTCGAATGGTTAGTAAACAAACTGTTGTAAGTTGAGGACTACCTATAATTCTGATATGCTGTTTCCCCTATGTTCAGAGTCACTGTTGGTGTCCTTTTTAGTACTTTAGCCACTGATTAAGTTGAACTTTCCCAGACATCAACAGCTTCAGAGGGCACCTGTAAAGAAAACTGAACAGAATCATCAAACCTATAGAAAGCCTGGGAATAAAACTTTTTTTAAAATCTTTTTTTTTTTTAAAGTTTTATTTGGGTTTTCACACACACAATACAAGTAAAACATCTTTTTTGAAAAAAGCATGGTCCCGGGTTTCACTTCTTTATACAGACACAAACTCAATTTCATGGTCATTTTTGTTTTCTATTCCATATCTTATTACTATTTTGCATTTTCTACATAGTTTTTCCCCTCTTTTAATTTTCTCAATTTTGTTTTGATTACCATATATACTCGCATATAAGCCGACTTTAGAACGCTTTTTTTTTTTTTCAAAATTTGGGGGTCGGCTTATACGTGCATAAATCTGATTTATCGGTGGCCGTGCCTCGATTTGCGCCAGAGCAGTGACTTAGCGTGGCGGCTTCCCGCGATGAGAGTCTTGGCTCTCGCACTCCCTGTCAGCTGGCCCTTAGCAGCCCTCGCGTCAAGGAAAACGCGTGCGAAATTGGGTAGCGACTTAGCGTGGCAGCTTCCCGTGATGAGAGTCTTGGCTCTCGCACTCCCTGTCAGCTGGCCCTTAGCAGCCCTCGCGTCAAGGAAAACGTGCGCGAAAATCGGCCATTTTTCTCCCTGGATGGACGATGAACTGCAACTTTTGCCCTGCCGCCTTTTCCCTCTGGGCTTCACTTCTGCTGTTCAGGGAAGTCATGCCCAAAGCCCTGTCCTCCCAGAATCTTTCTGACGGTGAGCCTTGACGGTGAAATCAGGGGTTGAACACCATGGTATTTGGGGGTCGACTTACATGCGAGGTTTTTGCAAAATTCCTCATTTGGGGGCAGTTTTTTAAGGGTCGGCTTATATGCGAATATATACGGTATCTCATCTCAGTTCAAATCATTATATTTATACTTTTGTCTGTCCTGTTTTAATTTCATATTATCTTTTCTCATTAAACAAATTTTCTCCTATAGTTACTAATTGGACTATGACACCTTTATATCTTTTAATTTTATCCATTCAACTCTTATTTAAACTTCAATGTATGCCCTAAGGTTATAATATTCAATATGATGCATAATATATAACTTCCAATTGAATTCTGCTTGGGATATTCTGAAAATACACACTATATTCTTTTAAAAAGGGATTATAAATATATGTAATTAAAACCCTCATTCCATTCCAATTCAGTTCTATCATTGATATTCATTAAAGTCTTAACATCTTTAACATTTCTTTTCAATTAAATATCATACTTCCTTGGGGACACATAATCTTTCTATAATTAATTTTTCCCTTATTTCTCTTCACTTATGTTTTATAAATTATTAAATATTCATTTTATTACATTTATTTATTAACAAACATTCCACTAAATTATGATAACTATTTTATCCATTATTTTAATCATTCATTGTTTCATATTTTCTGAAATTATTTCTATTTCTAATATAACAATACTATTTTATGTACCTTTGCAGAATCCCTTTTTTAATTAGATTTTCACTCATTAACCCTAAATAGGCTCTGTTTCTCTTATCTTGTTTCTGTCCTTAAAAACTTCTTTTCCTTTCTTTCTTCCCTCTCTTCTTCTCTCTCCCCTTTTTAACCCCTTGTCTCTCTACTGCTACTTCTCTCCTCTGCATTTTCCTCTTCTGTTGCTTTCTAATTTTATACTTATTTTTCAAACTATTCTTTTTTGAGGTTGTTTTTCCAAATCTTAAACTTTCTGACAGTGAGAACAACCAACCTATGGAACAGAAGTTGCCCTGGGAAGTTGTGGGAGCATCATCACTTGAGACTTTCAAGAAGAGATTGGACTGCCATTTGTCAGAAATGGTGTAGGGTCTCCTGCTTGGGTGGGTGGGGGGGTTGATAGGATGACCTACAAGGTCCCTTCCAACTCTGATTATCTGTTATCTGTTAAGAGAGATAATAAGGAAAATAATGTCTTGTGCAGAATTTGGCAGATTAACTTTAATACTGAAAGATAAGGGGGAATCAGAACATTCTTTTATTTATTTTTTTTATTTTTCTTATTTGTATCCATGTTTTCATAGCTATGTTTTTACTTATACCTATTATCTTGTAAGCAATTGACAAAAATAAATAAATAAAAATAAATATTATGATACCTGGAATAAGTTTTACCTGTGGTTGCAAAAAAGAGGGGAAGGTTGGAACAAAAATAGCTAGGAGGATTAGAATCAAAATGTAAATATTGTACCAATAATAGAAATGTTAATGGTTTGGTTCTATTTTTTTTTCAAAAGTTTTATTATTTTTAGACAGACATACACAAACGCAACATAAAAACATCAAGCCATTTTCCGCTTACGTACATACAGTGTGTTGGTTGGTTTACAAATTGTTTTGTGCATCCACTTCATAGTCATCACTTACAATTACTTGTATATGTTATCATATTATCTATCAAATATTCCTAAATGCATTAATATCATTGTTATTAATCATTTGACTGTACTATTATTCATTCATATTCTGCAAGATAGTCCATATTTAAATTGATTTATTTTATAACAATTCATATTATCATCTCAAATCTATCCCATAGTTATATTATGATAATACATCCTTATATATTCTTTATATTCTAAAGTTCTACATATTTCATTTCCATATTTTATTGTCTAACCATTGATAAAATAAATCCCAAATCTTATAAAATTGTTTATCTACTTGTTCTCTGTTTTCAAATGTCAATCTACTCATTTTAGCACATTCCATTATTTTCTTTATAACTTATATTTTTGTATGTAAGGCAAAGTAGTGCCAGAACAGTTGCACTGTGCTTGAAATTTATAGTTGTAAACAAAATATATATATATTCAAAATACAAAGAAGTTGTGGGGCCTTCATCATGGAGGGTTTTAAGAAAAGACTGGACAGCCAGTTGTCTGAAACGGTATAGGGTCTCCTGTTGAGCAGGGGGTTGGACTAGAAGACCCTTGAAGTGCCTTCCAGCTCTATTCTGATTGATTGACTGCTCATCTCTGATATTTGGATCCCAGTTCACTTGGGTCTCTTTTTCATCCCCTCCTTTCATATCCTTAGTGGTTTCTGAAGGTCTTTCTTTTTTTTTTTTCCTTCCGTCGTTTGTAATCACGCTATATAAAGCATTGCACAATGTCTCATGAGTCCAAATGTCATCACCGGATTATACCACAAGCTTTTTATTGGAGGGCTTGCTCAATTGTAGCCCAAATTCTTGATCTCTTTAAGATAGGGGATGGATGCTCGATTGCCAAAAGAGATTAAAGGAAGAAGGCCAGGGTGCAAAACTTAACAGGAAGGAATAAAGGCACGAAGTAACCTGTAAGCATTTCACAAGCCACCAAGCAAGAGAGCCTCTTGATTACACAAGACTGGGCTGAAGCTAGGCTGGCCTAATCTTTCCTCTTCTCATTGGGTAGACCAGGATCTGACCACAGGCCGGATCTGACCACATTGCAGACCAGATCCAGCCCGTGGACCTTGAATTTGATTCCCCTGGTCTATGGAGATTCTCTATCACGCAGGTCATGGTTGTCCCAAAGTTGCTTTTTCAAGAGACAACTGGTTTTTCTTTGAAGATGTTTCACTTCTCATCTAAGAAGCTTGGATGAGAAGTGAGACATCTTCAAAGAAAAACCCAAAAGTCTAGTTGGCTCTAGTTGCTTTGGAGCAGTTCAGTCAAAGAATCTGTAAGACCATCCTCAACCAATACTGACAGACAAGCCATTAGACTATAATAAACTGGCAGCAAACAGCGCTCCTTACTAGCACTGATGATGTTACCAAGTTGGGGAATTAAATGTCTGCCAAAAAAAACAAAAAACAAGCAAGATCAGAGAGCACCAAGGACCCCTCAGCTCTGAGATTGCAACACATTTGCTGCTACACTGTATGATGGACTGCTGGAAAGAATTGAGAGACCAGGAGAAGAAGAAGCCTTTGGATTTCCTTCATTAGTGTCACAGCTGGATGTCATTTCAGTCAAATCTAATTCTCAACAATGTCTATGGAGATTCTCAGTTATCCAGGTCATGGTTGTCCCAAAGGTGTTTTTAAAAAGGACAATTGGACTTTATTGTTTAAAATGCGTGTGCACACACAAACACACACACAAGAAAATCCAGTTACCTTTTGAAACAAACACCTTTGGGATATCTCAACCTTGTTTCTCTGTACTGTACCAGGGGCTGTACCAGAAAAGAAGGGATTGACCTCTTCTCCAAAGTTCCAAAGGGTAGGACATGAACTGATGGATGGAAGCTTGTTAGGGAGAAATCCAACCTAGAAGTAAGGAGAAATTTTCTGACAATGAGAACAATCAATCAGTGGAACGGCTTATCTCCAGAAGTTGTGGGTGCTCCATCACTGGAGGTTTTCCAAAATAGACTGGATAACATTTGACCAAGATAGTATAAGGTCTCCTGCCTTGAGAAGAAGGTTGATTAGAGAAGACCTCTAAGCTCCCTTGGGCCCTATGATTTTAACCAACTCCAGTCAAGAATACTATCATTTGATATTTCCCTTGATGCTCTCTTTTTGCTTGCTGTTGTTTTTCCTCCTTTATTCTGCTGACTGCTGCATTGTTGCAATATTGCACAAGTGAATAAATAGGAACAGGCTACTATTTTTTTTTCCTTACCATTCATTATTTTGTAAAGTTTTGTTGTTTTCCTTCTCCAAAGTATATACCCTGGTCACATGTACAAGCGTGTGTCTCTGTGATTTCCTTACGGTTTCCTCGCTTCTTTTTCAATCTCTCTTTCTTTGCTCCATAAGACTATGATAATCCTCAACCATCTCTCTTTGTTGCATCGTTCTGAAAGCACGACACCTTCTTTTGTTTTAATTTTGAAATCACTGCCTCCATCTTCTCAGGCACTACATGATGCTAAAGGTTTCTTTGCTTAACCTCAGCTAGGTTTCTTGCTTCACAATTAAGATTTAAAAAAAAAAAAACAGCTCCGTTTTGAAAGCAGGTCTTTCATGCAACATGTGCTGGACTCTGAACAAACTGTCACACACTGCTTACTAAACGGCATCCAGAGGTGTCGTAATCTGGCCCCAAATGGCACTTCAAGGTTGTGTTTGTGCCTAACAACAGAGTAGATAGACCAAGATGTACATAACTCAGGGGAAAGGGACCTTCTCTGACAGTTCGGTTTTTCTCTCTCATCACCCCTCCTTGAAATTGTCCATCTCTTGTTTTAAAGGAGAACGGTCATAAGCCACGTTTTCTGTTACTTCAAAAGGTCATTAAACAAATGGTTGTGAGTCGGTCAAGGACTAGCTGCATTGTGGAATTTCTAGCAGCTTTTTCCATGTTCTTGCAGTAATAGGTAGCTAAGCCTGCATGTAGTTTCCAGGTATCAAGCTTGACTCACAAGAGTCTTTATCTTTATCCTGTTAAACATTTTGAAATATTGCCCTTCCTGTTCAGATAAGGCTCAGAGCAGTAATAACTACTGGAAAGGTAACAGTAACAGATTACACATTAACAGAGTTGGAAAGGACCTTGTAGGTCATCTAGTCCAACCTCCCACCCAAGCAAGAGACCCTTCGCCATTTCTGACAGATGGCAGTCCAGTCTCTTCTTGAAAGCTTTCCGTGATAATGCTACCACAACTTCTGATGGCAGCTTCTGTTCCATTGGTTGATTGTACTGACTGTCAGAAAATTTCTCCTTATTTCCAGGTTAAATCTCTCCTTATTCAGTTTCCATCCATTATTCCTTATCTGGCCTTCAGGTTGACCCACCTCCTCTCTGTGGCAGCCCTTCAGACATTGGAAGACTGCTATCCTATCTCCCCTGGTCCTCCTCTTCACCAGACTAGCCATGCCCAGTTCCTGCAACCGTTCTTTATATGTTTTAGCCTCCAGTGCCCAAATCATCCTGGTTGCTCTTCTCTGCACTTTTTCTAGAGTCTCAACATCTTTTTTATAGTGTGGTGACCAAAACTGGATGCAGTACTCTAGGTGTGGTCTTATTAGAACTTTATAGAGTGGTATTAGTACCTCACTTGATCTTGATTGTATCCCTCTGTTAATGCAATTCAGGATTGCACTGCAATTAGGAAAAAAAGAGCATGAAAAAAGAATTGTTTAAGGGGAAAATAAATATTCGCTCAATGTCCTGATCCCAATTTGAATGAAGTCTCCAAAACCATTTACTCAGTTTTATGTCAGGATATCTTCAGAAGGTTTAATTTAAGAAGCTGCTTTGGTCAAAGAGCTAGACACTTTTAGCTTCATTTCATACATCTTTGTTAAGACAGGAACGTGGTGGTGCAGTGGCTTAATGACACTGGAACTTCCATCAGGAAATGGTCTGGACTTCAGTGGTTCAAGCCCAGCTCCGTGAGGCAGATTGAGCTCCTGTGCCTCTCTCCCCAGCTCCTACCCACCCAAAAATATACAATATTTCAAATAGATAAATGGATAGCACTTTGGTGGGAAAAAAAACCTAGCTGCGTTTGTGTGTATGTGGAAAGCGAAAACTAGTACTGGACCTGGCCAGACATGAAGCAATGCAACATGAGGTGAGGCAAGGCAAGACTGGTGGAGGAGCCAGGAAGAGCCACCAACCCAAGCGAGCACCACTAAACAGCTGGTGTGAGCTAGTTTGCCTCTTGCGATGCCCCAAGGACAGCAGAATGAACTAGCAAATTAAGCTGTTGGGATTGCATTGTGTCTAGACACCATGCAATTTCCCTGACATTCCCTTAACCATATGCTAAGAGAAAAATAAATAAATAAATAAACAATCAAACAAATAATATTAAGTAAGTAAGCGAGCAAATAAATAAGTAAGTAAGTAAGTAGGCAGGCAGGCAGGCAGGCAAGCAAGCAAGTAGACAGGTAGGCAGACAAGTAAGTAAGTAAGCAAGCAAGCAAGCAAACAAGTAAGTATGTAGGCAGGCAGGCAAGCAAGCAAGTAAGCAAGTAAGTAAGTAAGCAAGCAAGTAAAAAAAGATTATAAAAAAGATATTGAGACTCTGGAAAGCATGCAACAAACAATCAAGATGATTAGGGGATGGAAGATAAAACATACAAAGAATCAGTGTTGCTATGCTACCGGTTTAGCCCGGTTCACCTGAACCGGTAGTAAAAATAAAAACCACTGTCGATTAGTTGAGAGGAGGAAAAAAAGCCTCCATGATCAGCTGAGAAGAGAAAGAAGAGAAAAGCACAGGATCGGCACTCCATGCACTTTTCTCTTCTTTATCCTCTCAGCTGATTAGTGCTGCAGGCCTCAGCTGGTGTGTGGAAAGCTGCACGCATGCCAGAGGTGGTATATCCAGCAGATTCTGACCAGTTCTGGAGAACCAGTAGCAGAAATTTTGAGTAGTTTGGAGAACCACCAAATACCACCTTTGACTGGAGATTTTACAGTATACTTCCCCTTCCACACCCACCAAGCCATGCCCACACAACCAGTAGTAAAAAAATTTGATTCCCACTACTGGCGCATGCATTAGGTGCATATGTGGATGGAACAGATAGGATCCTACTGCTGCAAAGAATGATTGCAGAAATTGGATATATGTCTAGTCTAGTGAAAAAAAGCACTGGGGGAAACATGACAGCACTGTTCCAATAGCTCAGGGGCAGCCACAGAGAAGAGGGAGTCAAGCTATTCTCCAGAGCACCTGAAGGTAGGACAAGATGCAATGGGTGGAAACCAATCAAAGAGAGAAGCAACCTAGAACTAAGGAGAAATTTTCTAACATTGAGAACAGTTAACCCCCAGATAGATTTGTAATTTTGTAGGACTGCATCAGGCAGGCTTTTACCCTGTTGTAGAAGTCGAGTCTGATTAACACCCCAAAATGTTGCAACAATACCACAAAAGTATATTGCTTGCATCCTCGAGCTCATGTGTAATCCTTCAAAGGCTTGAAAACGAAACGAAACAATATCATTAAATAGAGAAGGGATTCCCTGGTTGTGTCTCATCTAAGTAATAATCAGGACTAACTTCCCAGCCCAGACATGGTTGGTCAGATATACTATCTAGTTCAAGGGTCTTCAGACTTGACAGACTTGTGGACTTCAACTCCCAGAATTTCTGACCTAACATGACTAGAGGAGGAATTTTGGGAGTTGAAGTCCACAAGTCTTAAAGCTGTCAAGTATGAAGGCCCCTGATCTAGTTTAATGAAAAGAAGGACTGGGATGACATGATAGCAATGTTTCAATGTCTAAGAGGCTGCCACAAAGAAGAGGAAGTCAAGCTATTCTCCAAAGCCCCTGAGGGCAGAATAAGAGAGCAATGGATGGAAACTAATCAAAGAGAGAAGCAAACTAGAACTCAGGAGAAATTTCGTAACAATGAGAACAGTTAATCAGTGGAATGGCTTGCCTCCAGAAGTTGTGGATGCTCCATCACTGGAGACTATTAAGAACAGACTGGACTGCCACTTGTCTGGAATGGCATCGGGTTTCCATAGGGGTTGGACTAGAAGTCCTCTGAGGCCCCTTCCAACTCTGTTCTGTTAATTCTGTTAAAAGTTGGTTCCCTTCAATGTAGGGATGGAGAGAAATGGAGAAACAGCTGAATTTTATCCTCCTCCCTTTTTCCCGTTTTGCAGGTGATCTCATCTACAGAAACTCCTGCAAAGAGCTAAGTGTTGAGGGAAAGGACTACTTGAATCTCTCCCTCTAAAAAAGTGGTTTCAAAATTTCAGCCATCATCCTGAACTGCAATAAAAATAGCTCTTATGCAATCCAGGAGCTGATTCTAAAATTCTGACATTATTGGGTCTTTCCCTCTTAGTCACCCTTATGTCAACTCATTTCCAAGTTGCCAGGAGAACTTAGTGTAGAAATAGCCTAAACCTGAAAGAGGAACCAAAGGAGGGAATTGGGAAACCCACTTTGAGTGGGTCATTGTTTCTGTGCAATAAGCAGATGAGGAAAGTTTACAGCAGCTGCCATCTTCTCTGTAAGAAGTGAAATATGCTAACTCAACAAAATGAGAAAAAAAGGAAAAGAAAGGGGAGGACAAACTTTGCATTGTTCCAGATTTTCAGATGGAGGAAGAATGGGTGATCTTTGGGCTTGGGTAGCAGAATGGTGGTGGCAGGGGTGAGATTCAAAAATCCCAGCAACTAGTTCACTGCCCAGTTGCTGGGTGGGCGTGGCCATGATGGGAGGGCCGTTTTTTGCCTTCCCAAGGGTCCAGAGGCTTCCTCGGGGCTCTGGGAGAGTGAAAATGGCCTCCCCTGAGTTCTGGAGGCCTTCCAAAAGCCGGAAATAGGTCCATTTCTGGACTTCCTGCAAGCTCATTTTTCCCCCTCCCAGAGCCTCCGTGCAGACTCTGCATCGAAAATGGGCCATGTGGAGACTTATGGAAGGGACAGGGAGGGGTGGGCAAGGCCAGCCAGTCTGTTTAAACACCGTTTTGCCAAACCAGATTCAAATTTAACATCTGGTTCACCCAAACCGGTCCGAACTGGTAGAATCCCACCCCGGGTGGTGATCTTGATTTTGCTTTGTTTTTGTTTTATTTATGACTCTGTGAAGAGATGTGGTATGTAACCTTTTGAGCATCAGGACAAGTGAGAGTCTTCGGAAATGGAAGACATCCATCACTTTGGAATGCTTATGGTTCAGGAAGTTCTCTACATCAGCGGTGTCAAACTCAATGTCATTGAGGGACACATCAGGGTTGTATTTGACCTTAGGGGCTGGGGTGAGTGTGGCCAGGGTGGGTGTGGCCAGATTGATTTCACTCAAGTCAGGGGTGCCTGTGGCGGCCCAAGGGCTCTGCCAGTGAAAACGGGCTCATGAGCTCCATTTTGGGCTGCAACAGCCTCCTGCAGCCCTCTGCCAGTGAAAATAGAGCTCAGGCCGGGTGCACGCATCCCACCAAGCTCCATTTTCACTGACAGAGGGCTGCAGGAGACCATCATGGCCAAAAACTGAGCCTGGGAGGGCCACATGTGGCCCTCCCGGGCTCTGTTTTCACTGGCAGAGGCACCACAAGCCGGTCCTTCATTGATTCCAGGGTGGCCCCCATGGGCCAGATCTAAGCACTCCATGGGCCACATCCGCCCTGCAGGCCTTGAGTTTGACCCCCTTGCTTTAGAGTCTCTGGATTGTCACTTCTAAGACCTGAGTAGAAGACACCACATGGCACTTCTCTAAATCACTATACATAGTCTTTGACAAATGGCCACAACTGAACCCGAAATTTCTGTTTTGACATTTGTTAAGTGAATCTTGCCCCATTTTATGACCTGTCTTGCCCTAGTTGTTCAGTGAATCATTGCAGTTATTAAGTTAGTAACACATTGGTTAAGGGAAACTAGCTTTCCCATTGAGTTTGCTTATCACAAGGTGGCAAAGGGACTTTGGGACACTGCAACTGTCATAAATATGAGTCAGTTGCCAAGCATCTGAATTTTAATCATGTAAACATGGGGATGCTGCAACAGTCTTTTAAGTGTGGAAAGCCGCCATAAGTCACTTTTTTTAGTTCAGTGCCTGTGGTAACTTTGAACTGTCACTACACAAAATGTTGTAAGTTGAGAATTACCTGTACTACCAGCTCATGATCTAGCTTATTATGGAGCCTCGGTGGCGCAGTGGTAAGAGTGCAGTTCTGCAAGATACTCCTTCTGCAATTTGGCAGATCCAATCTCACCAGGCTCCAGGTTGACTCAGCCTTCCATCCTTCCGAGGTGGATAAAATGAGGACCCAGATTGTTGGGGACAAGAGGCTGACTTTGTAAACTGCTTTGAGAGGGTTGTAAAGCACTATAAAGTGGTATATAAGTCTAAATGCTATTGCTGTTATTATTAATCAACCTCATATGTAACTTACAATATATGTTTTTATGCAAACTTTTAAGCCCCCTTATGCCTTTTTATACCCTTTGTCTTTATTAACTATATTCTTTATCGGTACTATATGTTGATGTGTAACTGTAATAAAAATTGGTTTGATTATATTTGATATCAGGTGAAATCTCCAGAATTCTATGGAAAGTATGTTTGCCTGTTTTGCCAAATACTAGGGTGCAGCTGGCTCTTTTGGATCCAGAAACAATGAACATTCCAATAAATAAAGAGATAAATAAATTAAGCTTTATTATTTGCTAAAAGCATAACATAAAACATTCAAAACATTCTCAAAGGTCCATCTCATCCCAGGAACTCTTTTTTTGAACTGTTACCATTTGCAGATGGTACAGGATAATAAAAACAAGGACAAATAGGTTGAAAAACAACTTCTATCCCAGGGCAGTAGCTCTATTGAATTCTACTGTATGGTGCCATATTAATGCAATATCAAGGATTTTCAATTCAATGTGTGGAGTGTGAAGGATGTGTGTTTGTGTTTATTTTCGTGGTCATGATGTGCACTGATGATTGTGTTTGATTTTGTTGTACGAGGTACAGTGACAATAAAGTAAACTAAAAATAAAGAAAACAAGTACCAAAGAAGATAATAGTCAAATCTGTTCGAAGCTGCCAGGAGCATCTTAATAACAACATTAGAAATACTCCACGGACGGCCAATTTTCACAATGCCTAATGTAAGTTCCATGCAGAAGCTCCCCACCAAACACAAAAACACTGCAAGTTTGCATTTTTGACAAAACTTGGTCCTGCTATGGTCAAAAGACTGAAAGAGCTGATCTCTTTGCATCTTTGCAAATGCTTCCAAAGCATCTTTGACATGCTTCCAAGATAGGAATTGAAAGTCTGAGACTGTCACAGCGAGAAAAAACTTTGAAACGCATGAATATTTCTCTCTTTCTCCTTTATTCAGTAAACAAGAATGAAAAACCATCAGGCCAGCTCAGAATGATCTCTAAACCTCTGGAATCAGAAGTGGTATTCAGCAGGTTCTGACCAGTTCTGGAGAACCAGTAGCGGAAATTTTGAGTAGTTCAGAGAACCGGAAAATCCCACCCCTGTCTCCATCTATTTATCTGCCTCCTGAGTTTCAGTTGATTGTCTGGGTCTTCTTTTGTTGCCCTGCACAGGAGAACAGAGCTGGAAATCAGGTTAGTGGGATGGGGAGGGAATGGGGATTTTACAGTATCCTTCCCCTGCCACGCCCACTAAGCCACATTCACAGAACTGGTAGTTTTAAAAAATTGAATCCCACCACTGTCTGAAATATTCTTAATATGAAGGGGAAATCAAAATGTCACTAAATCCCCCAAAATAACAATGGTCTTCTACATTACTACCACGCCTGAGGCTCCTTATTGTCTTACTCTCTAAGAGGAAGACAGAATATTACAGATAGTCCTTGACTTACAACAGTTTGTTTAATGACCATTCCAACATCACTGGGAAAAAGTGACTTAAGTCCATTTTTCACTGTTACAACCTTTGCAGCGTCCTCATAGTCATGTGATTTATATCTGGGTGCTTGACAACATTTATGACGGTTGCTGTGTCCCGTGATCCACTTTTGCAACCTTCTGACAAGCAGAGTCCATGGGGAAGCCAGATTCACTTCACAGCCGGGTTACTGACTTCTCCATTGCAGAAATTCACTTAACATCCGTGGCAACGTCTATAAGGTGATTGAGAAAATGTAATGCGGAATCTGACAAAAAAAAAGTGTGTGTGTGTATGTGTGTGTGAGAGAGGGAGAGAGAGAGAGTAATTAGGGAGATGATATCAAAGTAGATTGAAGGCTGGCACAAATTAACAATTAAAAGGGACAATTTTGAATTAATAAACTAAGGATTGATAAAATTGCAAATATGACAGATAAAGGTAATTTGGGAAATGAATATAGAAATGAGATGAGAATTTCAAATAGCATTGTAAAATAAGATATGAGAACACTCCAATGAATGAAATAAGTTACAATATGAATTGTAACTGGATAATACTTAATACTTAATATTAATAAGGTTAATGTGATATGAAATTGAACAAACAAAATGAATAGGCAAATATGGTCATGTTTATATTGTATTGAAACCTGGAACCATACTGCTTGCCAAATGAGATTTTCTTTTATTAAAAAAAAATTGAGGAGGAAATTGAATAATGAAATAATTAAGTATGTGTAATTGATTATGGTAGTTGGCATAAGGAGAAAGTATTGAAATGTTGAAAATAAGCAAGGAAGGATTTTGAGTTAACATGAATGTGGATATTAAGAGATTATTAAGCTTGCTTATACTAAAATGTATGATACATGGATGCCACACAGTTAATGTATTGTTGTGTATGTGTAGATTGAAATAAAAAAAAATTATTAAAAAAAAAAACAACTGTGGCAAGAAAGGTCAAAGGCAAAACTCACTTCACAAATGTCTCGCATAACACCAGAAATTTTGGGCTCAATTGTGGTCATAAGCTGAGGACTCCCTTGCCTAGACAGTGAAATGTTATGAGTCCAAAAGGAGGAAGAACCTGATGTTGGCCGTACTAGCTGGGAGTACATTACAAATGCACTTGGAGGACTCTACGAAAGGAAAAGATTTTTCTGGAAAAGTTGAGTTTGAGGACAGATGCGTCACAAGTGACCAGACATCAATGTTCTGGATAAGAATTAAAAGCATAAGTGACTGTTGGAAGAAATGTTCTTCTGGGTTCAGTTCCAGTTGGGGAAGAAAGACACTGGAAACACAGAGACTGCTTGGAAAGATGGTTTATTGATGAACAGGATAGGAGTAAAAAAAGGGGGGGAAGGGATGCTGAGAGTCCCTGGGTTTTATGCCCTCTGTTGGGATTTGAATTTGAACTTGTACTCTGATTGGTTGTCAGACTCCCAAAGGACCATGCAGGCGCAACTCTGTAGGCTCTCCTCAGTCCCAGGCTTGGTTGAGCGTTGTTGGATGACGATGTAATGAAAGGGCTTTGGGCAATTCCTATTATGGCTTTACCTGGAGTAGATCTTTATTGTGTAAAATAGACTGGCCCAGGCCAGAGTAATGGCCCATTAGCAAAAGTGAAGGGGGGCTGAGTTTCTGCCTCTCTGAGTTTCTACTTTTCTTTTTAGGGGAAATATTCCACCTTTTTAGTATATCCTAAAATATTTCATTTTCCTAGGACAGGTGTGGTTATAACTTCCAGCAGACTTTAAAGGACAAAGGGCAACACCACATGAGGGAGGAAGAGAACTTCAGATGAGTGAAGGAAATGGAAGGGTGAAGATTCCTAAGGAAGCACCATTCAAATTTTAGCCCTTGTTCTTCCCAAAACATGGCTGAAAATTTCAACAACTGAGTGTGGAATATGTCAATACCATTCATGTACACATGGATCACACTGGTGTACACTAAATAAGTGATCAAAAATGATAAGTACTGTGGATTTATAGCCTCTGTTATCTTCTACATAACAAGAATGGTCACTGCTGGTAAACATCTTATGGTGCTCTGGAAACTCCCTAGAAGTTTTCATAGGTTTGACCGCATCAGCATAAAATTTGAGTTTTGGCTCCAAAGATAATCTGAGAAGATCTTAGCAGCACAATGACTGGAAATTAGAACCCCTGGATAGATTTGTAATTTTGCATGACTGCATCAGGCAGGCTTCTACCCTGTTGTAGAAGTTGGGTCTGATTAACACCCCAAAATGTTGCAACTATACCACAAAAGTGTATTGCTTGCAACCTCAGGCTCATGTGCAATCCCTCAAAGGGCTTGAAAACAAAAAAAAATTAAATTAAATAGAGAAGAGATTCCCTGGTTGTGTCTCATCTAAGACATAATCAGGACTAACTTCCCAGCCCAGACATGGTTGGTCAAAGAAGAGCAACAAAAATGATTAGGGAACTGGAGAGTAAAACATATGAAGAATGGTTGCAGGAACTGGGTATGTTTGGTCTAATGAAAAGGACTTGGAGTGACATGATAGCAGTGTTCCAATATCTCAGGGGCTGCCACAAAAAAAGAGGAGACCACCTTATTCTCCAAAGCATCTGAATGCAGGACAAGAAGCAATGGGTAGAAACTAATCAAGGAGAAAAGCAACCTAGGACTAAGGAGAAATTTCCTGTTAGTTAGAACAATTAATCAGTGGAACAACTTGCCTCCAGAAATTGAGGGTGCTCCATCACTGGCGGTTTTAGAGAAGAGATTGAACAACCATTTGTCTGAAAAGTGCAACCCCTCAAAGGCTTACCATAGCAGGGGATTGGACTAGGAGACCTCCAAGGTCCCTTCCAACTCTGTTATTCTTTTGATCCATTCTGAATTAATTCAATGACTTTACAAACTTTTCATTACCTTTGGTGGATATATAAGACGGCTAAGAAAGTTTTGGAATCAAATTTACAAACTTTTTATTATCTTTGGTGGACATATAAGACAGCTAAGAAAGTTTTGGAATCAAATATGCACTTTGATTCAGAAAATTTGAAAAATGGGTGTAAAATTGAAAGCCGAAAAGAAAAAAAACTTTTCGGGATTATAAACAAATAGGCAGAAATAAAACATATGGTATTTGCTTATATAAATGACATCAGCTGCAAGACTATAATATGCACGAAGATGGAAAGAGGTAGATACCAACAAAGGAAGACTGGATTTTGAAACTAATGGAGTTGGCTGGATTGGTGAAATTGACTGCTTTGATTAGAGACAACAATTTGACTAAATTTCTTACATCTTGGAGGCCACTGTTAGATTTCCTACAGGAAAAGGAGAAAAGTGAAGTTTTGACTTTGGGATTTGAGAATTAAAAATGATTTGGTCAGAGAACTATTGTTGTCAAATATATGCTTTTGTTTATAATTCGTAAACTATATTTAAATTAGGTAAAGATAAAGGTTTCCCCTGTCCAGTGAAGTCCAACTCTAGGGGGTATCACACATCTCCATTTCTTAGCTGAGGAAGCCAGAATTGTCCGAAGACACCTCTGTGGTAATGTGGCCAGCATGATTATAAACCGAGGCGCATGGAATGCTGTTATCTTCCCATGAAAGTGGTACCTATTTATCTACTCACATTTGCATGCTTTTGAACTGTTAGATGGGCAGGAGCCGTGGTAAGTAATGGGAGCTCATCCCATCATGCAGTGCTGGGGTCTCAAACCCAGGCTGTCTCAGTTTTCCAGGGGACAAGCTCAGTGTCTTTAATTGCTGAGCCATTGTGCCTCCATATTTAAATTAAGAGTACAAAAAGAATAAGCTTGGCTGAACTGAAAATTTTAGCCTAGATTAGTGTGAGCCCAGCTAGTCTGTCTTGCTGGAACTTCAGTGCTGCATGCTCTCATCAAAAGTGTTGCCAGTCCCATGATCAATGGGTAGGAGGACTGAGAAGTAGAACAATGACCTGATGCTCCACTCCAAACCAGTTACCTTCCACTCACCCACCTTTCCCCTGTTTTCACTCCATCCCAGCTTCTTTGATACAGAATACCATTTTAGGGGTCTGACAATTTGCCACAGCCAGCTCACAATGAGAAGGGGGTCAAGCTATTCTCCAAAGCACCTGAAGGCCAGACAAGGAATAATGGATGGAAACTGAACAAGGAGAGATTCATCCTGGAAATAAGGAGAAATTTTCTGACTGTGGCAGCAATCAACCAAGGGAACAGCTTGCCTTCAGAAGTTGTAGGAGTTTCATCGCTGGAAGTTTTCAAGAAGAAACTGGACTGCCATCTTTTAGAAATGGTGTAGGCTCTCCTGTTTGGGCAAGGGTTTGGACTAGATGAACTACAAGGTCCTTCCAACTCTGTTAATCATCTGTTAAACCAACCTGCCACAGCCAGCATGCCATAGCCAACTTGCCATGGCCAATTCACTGCAGGACAACTCACTACAGCCATCTCGCCAGAGAACAAGACTCAAGAGGACAAGAATTACACTAATATCGAAGATATGGTAGAATTGAATCATTAAGAAAGGATGCAAAAGGAAGAACAAAATGAAATGTGAATGGCAAAAATAAAATAAAAAAATATTTATTTTAAATAAATAAATAGAATTGTTAAACTGTCCCGCAATGAGTTGTCTTGCAGCGAATAGGCCACGGCTAATTTGCCATAGCAAGTTGGCTGGGCAAGTTGTCCCAATTCCCCCACTGTAGGGCATCTCACATCAGGCCCAGTGTATTCTTATGTCAAGTAGACATTTATATGGAAAGTACAGAATGGAATTCAATGTTGTCCCACTAGCAAGAGTTGCCTTGAGAAGAGCCATGGTTTTCACCATTCAGGAAGGTGTAGGAGCGAGGGGGATTTTCTGAAGTACCCAGAACACAGTTTCTTTTGATACAAAATGGGACAGCCCCATGCTCCTTCCTCCTTTTAAGTTGCAGTAACTCCAGCAAGTAATGTTTTCAGCAGCTGCTGCTTTTTCTTCTGACCCAAACCAGCCCAATTCAGCAAACAACCCAACTTTACCACATACAGGTAGTCCTTGACTTACAACCATTCATTTAGGGACCACTTGAAGTTACAACAGCACTGGAAAAAAGTGACTTAGGACCATTTTTCTTACTTATGACTATATCAGCATCACCAAGGTCACATGATCAAAATTCAAACGCTTGGCAACTGACTTTTATTGACAATGGTTGCATCTTTTGTGACCTTCTGACAAGCGAAGTCAATGGGGAAGCCATATTCATCTAACTTAACCACTGCAGGGATTCACTGAACAGCTATGGCAAGACAGGTGTTAAAATGGGGCAAAACCAGAGGTGGTATTCAGCAGGTTATGACTAGTTCTGGAGAACCGGTAGTGGAAATTTTGAGTAGTTCAGAGAACCAGCAAATACCGCCTCTAACTGGCCCCGCCCGCATGTATTCTCTGCCTCTTGAGTCCCAGCTGATCGACTGGGTTTTCTTTGGTTGCCCTGCACAGGAGAAAGGAGCTGGAAAGTGGGGTGGGAAGGGAATGGAGATTTTGCAGTAACCTTCCCCTGCCGTGCCCACCAAGCCACACTACACCCACCAAGCCATGCCCACAGAGCCAGTAGTAAAAAAAATTTGAATCCCACTACTGGGCAAAACTCACTTAACAAATGTCTAGCTTGGCAACAGAAATTTTGGGTTCAATTGTTGTCATATGTTGAGGACTACACATGGTGATTTAGAGTAGTGCCATGGGGTGTCTTCTACTCAGGTCCTAGAAAGTAGAGGTCTACATCCTTGACAACTTTAAGACTTGTGGACTTCAACACCCAGAATTCCTCAACCAATATTGCTGACTGAGGAATTCTGGGAGTTGAAATCCACAACTCTTAAGGTTGCCAAGGTTGGAGACTCCAAATCTAGAGAAATCCCACAACTACAAGCATTCCAAAGTGATGCATGTTTTCCCTTTCTGAAGACTGTCAACAATCCTAATGCTCAAAGGGTTGCCTACCACATCCCCTCATGGAATCATAAAAAAAAAAAAAAAAACAACCCAAGATCACCACCATTCAGCTACCCAAGCCCAAAGATCACTCATTCTTCCTCCATCTGGAAATCTGGAACAATGCAAAAACCGTCCTCCCCTTTATTTTCCTTTTTCTCGTTTTGTTGAGTTGGCATCTTTCACTTCTTATAGAGAAGGTGGCAGCTGTTGTAAACTTTCCTCATCCACTACTTGCACACAAATGATGAGTCGCTCAGAGACCTTCTGACAAGCAAAGTCAATGGGGAAGCCAGATTCACTCAGCTTCACTGTTACTAACTTAACAATTGCAGTGTTTCACTTAACAACATTGTCAAGAGAGGTCATAAAATGGGGCGAAAGCTCCTTAACAACTGTCTTGCTTAGCAATAGAAATTTTCAGCTCAATTGTGATAAATTGAAGACCACCTGTATCTGAGGAGAAGCTGGGAAACTTAAAAACATTCAAGGAAAAGCAGCCACTTCATTAGATGGGATTGGGAACATTTTTTTTTTTCTTAAACTTATTCATTCCATTCTCATAATTGTGACTATTGCCACTATTGTTAAGCAATAATGAACAAAGAAGGTTTTGGTGACTGTCCCTGGTTGAGAACTGAGTTTGAAAATTAGAAAAATCCAAAACCGTTGCCTTCTTCAGGTCGAGCTTGATTCCTCTTGACTTCATCAACGCACCCACTACCACTTTAAACTCCAATATAAAATGAGGACATGAAAAGTGCAAAATATTGGCATATATTTGTGGAAACAGCCACTATTACTTTAAAGGACATTCTGGAAAATTTTTATTTAAAAAAAAAAACACCAAGGAAAATGAGATCAAAGAACTCAGATGGGCTAGTTTACGACCAGCTAGATGTGGACTTTACCTGTGGCTCCTAGGATTGGCGTAGGTATTGTTTTGCAATTTCGCAACAGGGTAATGAATCACCTAGAGATGTAGAGTTTGTTCTTCACATGCTTTCTGCTAGGTTATGCATTTCCTGATCCTGCAGTTTTCACTGTGCTGTGCCAGAGAAATCCAGAATAATGAATGTTTTACCCAAAACACAACTGTTTTCAAAGAAAAGGTTACCCGGTTCAATATATAAATATATGTCTCCCTCCCTCCCTCTCTTTCTCTCTCTCTCTCCCCTTCTCTCTCTTTCTCTCCCTTCCTCTCTCTGTCTCCCCCCCTCTCTCTCTTGCACACCCACCCACCCAACCACACTTTTATTGCAGATTTCTCTCTCCATATATCCGTAGCTTCTTTATATTGGATCTAAATATTGGATGTAATAGCTTTATATTAGATCTTAAAAGTGCAGAAAAGAGCAAGAAAGATGATTAGGGAGCTGGAGGCTAAAACATATGAAGAACAAGTGCAGGAATTGGACAAGTCTAGTCTAGAAGAAAAGACTAGAGGTGCCATGATAGCAGTCCTCTAATATTTGAAGGGCTGCTAGAATGAAGGGGGTCAACCTATTTTCCAAAGTGCCTGAAGGCAAGATAAGAAACAGTGGATGGAATCTAATCAAGGAGAGAAGCAACTCTAAAACTAAAGAGAAACTTCCTAAAGTGAGAAAAATGAACCAGTGGAACAGCTAGCCTTCAAAAGATGTGGGTGCTCCATCATTGGTGGCTTTTAAGAAGAGATTGAACAGCCATTTGTCTGAAATGATATAGGGTCTCCTGCTTGAGCAAGGGGTTAGACTAGAAGACCTCCAAGGTCCCTTCCAACTCTGTTGTTCTTTTCTGTTCTGTTAGATTACTCAGTCATACCTCAACATGCAACTGTATGCATAAGGTTTGAATTGTGCCAGGAGCCATCAGAGATCAAATATGCCCTGTATTTCCTAAAACAATCGTCTCCAACCAGTGGGCCGGGGACCACTAGTGGTCTGTGAGAAAATTTTTGTGGTCCGCAGAGAAATGTCCCCCCGGCCCAAAGAACTCCCCCCAAAGCAATTAATCCAGGCTACACAGGAATACAAGGCTGCGCCACCCACATGGCTTGCCCACCCACTGGCCCCAACCCTTCACCAAATGCAAACCTTACTTTGAGTAGAGCCACATGAGCTGGAACTGGAAGGTAAGACCAACAGCAGGGGAGGGAAATCTGCCCCGAGGTGGCTTGCTGACATTGCTGGGAAAGTCAGTCCCATATTCCAGAGCTGCAGTACTCACAGGACTGGTCCTTTAGTTATCCTGGAGCAGCTGCTTCTCCACCCGGGTGCACCAGACTGCCATGGATTGGAGCAGCTGCTCCAGGATGACCAAAGGGCCAGTCCTGTGACTACTGCAGCTCTGAAATATGGGACTGACTTTCCCACCAACGTCAGCAAGCCACTGTCAGTCAAAATTCATATTAGTGGTCCACAGGATTTAAAATTATGAGATTGGTGGTCTCTGAGGTCCAAAAGATTGGCGACCTCTGTCCTAAAAGTGTTCTTCTCTTTTATGAACAATAAATCTGACTGGTAATTTTTTTTTTTTCTGGAGGAGTTCAAACATAGCAAGATGGCCATATATTGGGGATGCTGCAGTGGCTGCTTGTTGCATTGGTAGAGGTTCGCCCAGATGATCTTCAAGACCCTCCCAAGCCTTATATATTATAATTGTATAACCTTCAGCTTTACTACACTATGGAATGGAAGAGAATTGGGTCAACATGATAGAATGAGAGTCTTTGATTAAACACTCACAACAACCATACATGTTAAGCAAACTACTGTTCCTTAACCTCTGTCCTTGCATAAAAGTTACCCAGATGAAGTCCCATTGGTGCTGCAGCCATGACTCTAAAGTCAGGGAAAGGATGTGGTAATGATCTTTCATGCAACTTTAGCTGTAATCAGAAACACTGCCCAGACTTGATATAAGTGCTTGTATGTGCAACAGATTGCAAACAAGCTAGTCAGTTGTTGATGTGTTGGTCAACCTACTGCCCAACAGGAGTAGGTTGCTTAAGCCTCTGGAGCTCTTATCTGGGCTAGTAATGGAGTCTCCAAGACTTCTGGGGTTGGGCAACTTCAATTTCCATGACTTTCATGGGATTTCTCATTGGACAGGAATGTTATAGCCTTTATAATGACCTCTTTCAGGTGTTATCAGGCAATTTGTCAGAGGATAAATATGACATCAGAGCTGTGGTGGTATGATCTGAAAATGGAGAAGATTGTTATTCCTTACCATGGTGGTCAAATCAATACCAATACCAATCCCAAGATTGAAACGGGGACATTGCCACCTACCCCATGTGTTGAAGGAGTAGTGGGGTGCTCCCTCTTGATTCAGCCATATTTGAATCAATAAATGAAGATTGAATCTTCAACTTGCCAATGAAACTCAATTATACATCTTCACCTCAAGAGTTATGAAGGGCTTAACCCTAATTCTAATCCAGAGTTTGAAGGTTGTAAGGAACTTGATGGGTCAAAATAAGCTTAAATTAAATTCCGCCAAGATGTTGTTCATAGTCAAACAACGTGGCCTAACCTTGACTCCAAGGGTAATCTTGGATGAAGCCATACTCCTCTTGAAGGAGAAGCTCACCATGTGGAGATCTTCCTAGATTCATATTCAAGCAGCAAGTAGAAGATGGGGGCAGGGGAGCTTTGGCCAACTGCTTAGAAAAGGAAACCCTCCAAAACTGTGCCATGTCTTCATCTCAAACTATTGCAACAGGTCATATATGGGGCTGCCCTTGAAAATGACGAAGAAGCTGTGGTTGTCCCCAGATGAAGTATCCTGGTTAGCAAGAGAAAATTAGCAGCATTATTAAACCTTCAGATGTTGCAATGCTTCTAGGCCCAATATAAAATGCTGAAGTTAACAGAAGAGAAAATGATATCTAAAATATACAGCCTTCCTTTGAATTTCCAAATGGAAGAAGAAATTATGAAAGAAACAATGATAGCCTGGGTGAAATTTGGGATATAATATTGAATTAGAATCCTGGGGGGAAATGTGGGGGGAAATGATAAACTAACACTATCAGCAGTGTATAAAGAAAATATATACAAAATGTTCTATAGATGGTATTTACCCCCCGCCCGATTGACAAAGATGTTCCTAACCAAGAGTCCAAACAGCTGGAAATGTAAAAACAAACAGGGCACCTTCTTCCATATGTGGTGGACATGCTCAGAAGCTAAAAATTATTGGAGTAGAATTCATAAGTGGATAGAGGAAATAATGGTGGGGGGAATCATATTCGGACCGGAACTGTTCCTATTAGGAATATTAGGAGATCGTACTAAGACAGGTGTATACATTATTTTATATATAATAACAGTGGCCAAGATTGTGTGTGCACAGTACTAGAAACAGGAAAAAATACCATCTGAGGGGACAGTGATAAGAAAGATTCTGGACTGCATAGAGATGGACGGGCTGACCCTAGAGTTAAAAGATAGAAAAGAAATGAAGTATTATTTAGTATGGATGCCTGGTATATCTGATTAGACAATAGACATAAAAGTAACATAGTAATTAATACATGAATATGAATGTTGACGATGCTGTAACGTTGTTGGAAATGTAAATATGTTTTTAAATTGTTGGAAAATGCTTAATAAAA
>BLBF01000002.1:13743688-13765682 GCA_015471245.1 Laticauda colubrina
ATATATATATATATATGAATGAATGAATGAATGAATGAATGAATGAATGAATGAATGAATGAATGCAGTTCAGCTTCCTTCGGGTATTATCCCGAACTTAACAGCTATTATCTATTAGGAAGCTAGGTGAAACCTAGATGAACCCAGATGAAACCTAGCTTCCTAATAGATAATAGCCATCCTTTTACGCGAAGCCAAGCTGCACTGAAAGCCTCCAACCCAGGAACAGTGTTGCCAGCCAATCAAAGCCACAAAACAGACAGAAGAAACCAGAAACACCAATCAAACAAACTCCAAGACCAATAAACACAGACCAAGACTCCCAACCAATCAGGATGAAGAAAAAACCATCCTGGCACAACAGTAGGCTTGCCTCAAATTTAAAACTAAATGGCTGTGATAGCCTGACCCACAGACGAACTCAATACAGAAGCCTGATGATGGCAGATGAGTTTCTGCTGAAACATTGCTACAACTTTAAAAAAAACTACAATAACCAACCGAAGTACAAGAAAAAACCAAAGTCCACAGAGCTTCAAGGAAGACTCGGAACTGATCAAATTACTTTACTTCCTGCAAAGGTTTCATCATTTAGGCCTGACTTTTATCCCTTATGGGAGGGGCAATTACCTCCCAGCCCTACTCCCGAGTTTCCCCTTTTGTTTCAGCTGCTCTCACCTTCTAGCAGCTCTGTGCACACGCACAGTGGAAACAGGTTCCCCTGGGTCCTCTGCTTCACTGATGCCAGGCTCCAAAGGCAGCACCCCACTCCCAGATGGTCCTGGCCCCATCCCTGCATCAGATGCAGGACCTTCATTCAAGTCCTCTCCAGACTCCCTGACTGGTTTCCTTTCTTCCTCACTGTCCGATTCCATTGCCGTCTGCACCGACTGATGGCGAACCACAACAGTTGCTGAGAATCATCATCCTTCATGAGATGAAAGGATCAAAGTGCTGGAGAATCCTGTTCAGTGGTAATTGACCCCAAGATATAGGATACCTTGTTCCTGAATCTGTGGGGCGCTCTCCTTCTTGCTCACCTTTCACAAGATGATAAGAACAAATCTGTCCTAAGGTGCTTTTTAAACTAGTTTTGGATAGAGGCGACTTTTGTAATTTATCCTTAGTGACTTCTGCTCTACTGCAAATCACTCTTGGTCAGTTAAAGTAGGACAGTATAGAAATGCTTGGAGAAATACATATTCGCCTAAAGTAGAGATAAGCAAGAAGGCTCCCACAAGATGGTTAGGACTGCATCTTCACAATACCTAGTCATTAGTCATGTTGGCTGGTGTTCGTGGCAGCTGAAGTGGAGAATATCTGAAAGTTACTGACTGCCTATCCCTGATCAAGGGAGGTTACTGCAAAGAAGAGCTGCACCAAAAATACAATATTACCCTTGTGTAATACAGTGGCTGAAAAAACACTGAAATATCAGTGTCTGCAATCATCAGCAATCTGTTTTTTAGGCACCCGGTTGTGTAAAGAAGGTTTTATGGTACCCGGTTGTGTAAAGAAAAGCTAGCGATGTGATAGTGACATTTTACCGATGAATCCAAACGAAAGTTGAGAGGAAATGAAAAGCAATGAAATGAGTTGAAATTTCCTGCATTGCTGACAAAAAAAATGCACACCCTCCAAAATATATTTCCCCCACCCCCACGTTAGCCATAATTTGAGGCAGGTGGGTGGTTCCAAAATGTGAAAAATAAATTATTTAGAAGAAAGAACAGATGGAAAATGAGGAAAGCACCTTCAGAATCCTGGCCTTAAAGAAACAGCCTATGCAATAATATTATTCCCTGGTTTATTAATTCACTAGCTCAGTACCCGTGCTTTGCTACAAAACTATGTGGTCAGGCTCAGTTTTTGGGGAGGAAAATAAGGGGGGGGGGGATTGTGCCTCTGCCTACCAGCATCCATCGGTATACATCTGGCTAGCATCTGTCAGTGTGTGAGACAGTTGAGGGCTGTTTGGAAACAGAAATAGTATTTGCTGTGGGAGCAAGAAGGAGACAGCAAGGAGCCTGGGTGTGGCTTAGCTCAATTGTTCTGTACTAAAGCTGCTTGGTGCTGTGAAACTGTGAAAACTGAAATTGAAACTCCTCTCCTCTGCTTGTGTTTTGCATTTGGAACAGATTTCTTTTCAGGTGGGGAAGGGGAGTAGAACTCCTTAGCATTAGAGCGTGTTAATAATAATATAGAAAATGCTAATGCTCTGATGGTCATTTCAAAAAATCCTTTCCTGGTGAGCACCTAGAAGCCAAGAGGAAAATACGTGCCAAATTGCTAGTTTGTAGGCTTTACGGTTCTGAAGATTTTGTGATGATGCATGAGTGGTCTCTCGCTTTTATATATATAGATTAGATTTTGACTCCATCTTTATAAGTAACTTAAGGTGGTGATTGTACAGAATGTTCCTTTCTCTTCCTATTTGTCCCACAGCAACAGCCCTGTGGAGTAAGTTGGGCTGAGAGTGAGTGACTGGTGACTCTCATTCCTAAAGCAGGTCTAGAACTCGTGGACTCCAGGTGATTGGCCCAAAGTCACCCAACTGGCTTTCATGCTAAGGTGAGACTATAAATTATAGTCTCCTGACTTCTAGCCCAATTATGGTCACTTTAAGATGGGTGGCCAGTTCTATTGGCTGGGGAATTCTGGGAGTTGAAGTTCACCCATCTTAAAATGGCCATGGTTGAGAAACACTGCCTTAACTATCTTGTTGTTTCTCATGTTGCTCTCCCATGTATTTGTTTCAATTTTCTTTTAAGGGAGCCTTTGCAGGTTGCTACCCTTGCTTCCTAATGCTTCCACGCTCCTCATCTCCATCATACTGTTTATTGTTTCTCCCCATTCACCTTCCTATCACTTGACATTTGTCCTATCTGACTTATGTTTTCACAGAAGGCAACACCTGTCGCAAGGTAGGGTATATTTGCAACATTCATTGGAAACTTCGTTAGGTAATCCTGATTGTGTATGATGGAAATATCTTGAGTAAACAGCAACTTGTGTACACGGCCACTTGCTCAAGAGAGCCAAATGTTACGTTACCCCTTTGCACATAGGATGTTTTGAAAATTAAAATAACAACCCAAACACCGAGTGGCTTATCTGATCACTGGCAGGTTAATCCACCCTGGTTTGCTAAAAATCTCTTGTGAGAAATCGAATGTGGTTCTTAAGGAATAAACCAGGATTTTCAAATTTCCTTCTAGCGCTGCATCTCAACAGATCATCTCTTCCCTTCTCGATGCTTTGGATTTCAATTTGTATTGGCCCAAATAGAACAGTCAAAAGGAAGAGCACTGGATGAATGACAGGCCAAAAACATTTAGAAAAGAACAAAGCGCTTTAATTCTATCAAGAAGGACATAAAATTATGGAAGCTTTCTGGCCATCTACTTAAGAGCCAAAAGTGGGCATCACATTGATGCAAAAAGAAGTCTACGTACAGAAGTATCTAAAATCCATCTAGAACTCAGGATTTTTATGGATGCTCAGGATGGGTTATGATGGTTTGGTTTGGAAGCATGGGGTGGGTTATGATGAATCCTTGCATAATACATTCATTGAAATTCTTCTAATAATCTAATGATGTCATAAGTCTATATTAGTCAGAGATCCAGTTTGGTGTTATGGTTAAGGCTAGAAACCAGAAGACCAGTGGTGGGATTCAAAAAACTTTTGAATGGCCTAGTGGACGTGGCAGGGGAAGGATACTGCAAAATCCCCATTCCCTCCCCACCCCACTAACCTGCTTTCTAGCTCCGTTCTCCTGTGCAGAGCAACAAAAGAAGTCCTAGTCAATCAGCTGGGACTCAGGAGGCAGAGAAAAGATGGGGGCAGGGCCAGTCGGTTCTCCAAAGAACTCTGTTAATACATCCGAGAACTGTGTTGGCTTTTTTGGCTGCTGTAGCACCCTACACGCTCAAAAGATCTTTGTGTTGTTTCTTCAAATTCCTGACTCCTTTCCAGAGCTATTCCATATTTCTGTCTTTATTAATGGGAAGAAATTAGATTAGGATTATGGTGTCTTCAAAAGTAGGCCAAAACTGGACACCTTTCTCTTTCTTTCCTTCTTTCCTTCCTTCCTTCTTTCTTTCTTTCTTCTTTCCCTCACTACAAAGCAGATAGTTCAAAAGGGTTGCAAGGAAATTCATCCTCAGAGATTAAAAAAAAAAATAACTATTATTGAGAAATATGGTGGCAAAGCAACTAGTAAATTATACACCAGTGACAGTTTGAGGGATGACTTGTTATTCAGGCAGGATCAAACAAAAACCTCCTCTTTTGAACTTAATCAACTTCACCGCAAGCCTGGGAGGTCTCATGCAACTCTCAAATCCATTTTTAGTCTTTAGGAGTTAAGAACCCTCAGAATGATGGATGAGTACATATTGCACAAGCCCCAAGAGGCTTTCTAAAACTACGCTTCAGGAATTTGATGTATGCAAATCCTTTTATGAAATACCCCTGAATATTGTCTACTTTAATGAAAAGAAGGACTGGGGTGACATGATAGCAGTTTTCCAATATTTCAGGCATTTCCACAAAGAAGAAGGGGTCAAGCTATTTTTCAAAGCACCTGAAGGCAGGATAAGAAGCAACTCATCAAGGAGAAAAGCAAACTAGAACTAAGAAGAAATTTCCTGACAGTGAGAACAAGTAATCAGTGGAACAACTTGCCTTCAGAAATTGTGGGTGCTCCAACATTGGAAGTTTTTAAGAAGAGATTGGACAAGCATTTGTCTGAAATGGTATAGAGTTTCCTGCCTGACCAGAGGGTTGGTCTAGAACAGGGGTCCCCAAACTTGGCAACTTTAAGACTTGTGGATTTCAACTCCCAGCTATGCTGGCTGGAGAATTCTGGGAGTTGAAGTCCACAAGTCTTAAAGTTGCCAAGTTTGGGGACCCCAGGTCTAGAAGACCTCCAAGGTCCTTTCCAATTCTGTATTCTGTTATTGTGAAGACTTGATCTTGGGGAGGGTCTCTAAAGTTCATACTTCTCCAAATGTTATGACACCATCTTCTCTAATTTGGTTATGACACCATCTTCAGTGCACCATCTTTACTAATCAAATCTGAAGTTACACACAAGTTTCATGTTTAAAGAAGCATTGAAATTCATTCTAAATTCAGGGGTGGTGAAACAGAACAGAGTTGAATTATGGAGGAACATATCAGCATGACAACGAGGTGGAGATACAATAGATCAAACAAAAGCATCCAAAATCTGAAAGATAGTAGATACTATCGACCATCAATATTATCTATCATCAATATTCCAATCAAGGAACTACCAATTCAGATAAATAAGCTAACAATAAATTGCCTAACCAAAGAACTACCAAGAACACTCTCACTAACACCAGCAAGACACAAGTATCTAAACAGAGAACAAAACCCACTCTCTCCTAGCACTGATGATGTTACCATAGTTGAATAAGGAAACAACAGAGCTCAGTAAACATCAAGGACACCTTAATAGATCTATGTTGCAATGAAAGTCCTATCCCTTTTGTATGTATGTCACAATGTTGCTCCAGCATCTAACAGATGTTGACCTTCCTGCAGACACTGCTAACCTACACATTACTACTTGAAATTGAACTTTATAACTTTATTGTCACTTTGAATGTAGACTAATTGGCATACATTAAAAATAAAATTGCATTGCATACAGCTCTTAAAGGGTCACCACCTCCAATATTGCACTACATAAACATGACAAGATCAATCAATCAATCAATACAAAATTATGTATATACCCACATATATTATATGACACAGAGAAACAACACAGTCTAGTTCGGATGTACACATGTTTATGGCAAGAAAAACGAATCTTGTGAGTTTAGCAGACGGATGGCATAGAGAACAAAGCTGTTACAGAATCTGGTAGTCCTGCTAGAAATACTTTGAAACCTCCTACCAGAGGGGAGCAACAGAAACAGACCATAAAATGGGTGTATGGGGTCTCTAACGATGCTTTGAGTTCTGAGCACATAGCGCTTATAAGCAGTATCCTTAATAAAGGGAAGTTAGTGTCCTATCATCTTCTCGGCTGTCCTCACTACTCTCTGTATGGACTTTCTATCTGAGGCATTGCTACCACCAAACCAAACAGTGATGCAGTTATTAAAATGCTTTCAATTGTGCCTATAAAAAGTGGCCGGGACAGGAGAAAAATGTGCTCTCTTCATTTGACAGAAAAAATGCAGAGGCTGGTTTGCACGCTTCACTAAGCATGACATGTGGAGAGACCAGACGTCATCCTTAGAGACCTTTTGTAATGTTGTGTTACATTAATTTCACCGGATATAAAAGAGAACAATTCTGCAGTTTTCACCCATGCCTTAGAAATGTCACAATAAACCTAATTTAGATGTCCTCACCTGGCACGGCTCAGGTATATCAGGATGGCAATGTGGAGTTCCACCATCAATAAGAGATCATGCTGACTCTGGACTTCCCCAAGGCAGTATTTTAGGACCAACTCTCTTCATACTGTACATAAATGGTCTCTGTGATCACATTAAGAGCAACTGCGTTCTCTTCACTGATGATGTAAAGCTGTTCAATACCACAGACAATACTGCTACCCTTCAAAAAGACCTCGACTATATATCAGAATGGTCAAACAAATGGCAACTTCAAATCTCAACAAATAAATGCTCTGTCTTACATATTGGCAGAAAAAATCAGAAAATAAAATACAAGCTAAATAGTCAAGACCTTGTTGAGGATCCAAACTTTGTCAAGGACCTTGGAGTACTCATCTCAAATGATCTAAGTGCTAGAGCCCACTGTAACTGCATAGCCAAAAAGGCATTAAGAGTTGTTTATCTAATACTATGTAGCTTCTTCTCTGGTAATATCACACTACTAACTAGAGCATACAAAACATTTGCTAGACCTATACTTGAATACAGCTCATCAGTCTGGAACCCACATTACGTATCTGATATTAGCACAATTGAAAAAATTCAGAAATATTTCACAAGTTCTCCGCTCCTCTACTCATTGCAGAATACCTTATGCCATCAGACTTGAAACTCTAGACCTAGAAAACTAGAACTACGCCACCTCTGCTCCGATCTAAATAGAGAATATAAAATCATACATTGCAATGTCCTACCTGCTAATGAATACTTCAGCTTTAATCATAACAATACAAGAGCACATAATAGATACAAACTCAAGGTTAACTGCACCAATACTTGATTGCAGAAAATACGACTTCAGCAACAGAGTGGTCAATGTTTGGAATACTCTACCTGGTTCTGTGGTTTCTTCCCTGAACCCCAAAAACTTTAACTTTAAGACTGTCTACTATTGACCTCACCCCTTTCCTAAGAGGTCTGTAGGGGGCGTGCATAAGCGCACCAATCGTGCCTGTCCTATTGGCTTTTAAATTTTTCTTTTAAGTATCTTATGTATTCAAACTATATTCTGCAAGTTACAGTCCTGATGCATGCTAATGTCTTCAGGTTGAAAATAGCTGTTGTAAGTTAGGTCTGTGATGCTAATAGGGTAAGGGAATATTATGTTCACATGATAGCCTAAGCCATAAATCAGCCAACCCTATTTTAGCTTTTTATTGTGCAAACCCAGCTCAGGTGCTCAGTTTATAGTTGCAAAGTATGCGTTTAAAAACCACTTGAATGAATTAAGCTTGTTTAACGTAATGGGATATGAGAATAACCTTGAGGAACAGAAGGAAAAGCAAAAGTCACTTGACAATTGTCTTGTTTGCAACAAAATTTTTTGGCTCAACTGCAATTGTAAGTTGAGAATTATCTGTAGTTATTTGTGAAGACTACTCAGATCCATGATGACTGTCTATGATTGCTTAATTCACAAATATCCTATCTCTTTGTCACTGGGTTTTTATGCTTGCTTCCTCATTGTCTTATCTTTGTCTTATATTGCCCAATCAACATTGATTTGTTTGTACCTTAAGGCAGAACACTGGCTATTTATGATTTCTTTTATACTTAGGTATTCAGGTGCAATAACGTGAATGCTTCAGTCCCCTCCAGCTTTCATTTGAAAAATACCATCATTTGGATCCAGGGACATATTTTAATAGGTGTGGGCTTTTAAAGGCTGAAATTTTAAATTTTAACAGGGTAGAAATCTGTTTATGATGATGAGATTAGTTCTCTGACATTAAGCATTTGCTAACTTCCAGTCCAACTGAGAGTTCAGATTGAGACTATGACCTGTGTCATGAAGTGGGCTGGTAACAAACTGGGAAAAATAAGTCCATAATTGTTATGGAAGCCATGAAATCCTAGATCTTCACTAGACATAGCAAAAAAACAATTCCAACATAAAGTTTGACAATCATCCAAAGAATCTTGAGGAACAACTTTGAAACCACACCTACCCATTCAGGTCTTGGTTTATTTATTTATTTATTTATTTATTTATTTATTTATTTATTTATTTATCAAACATGTACAAGATAACAAGTATAGGTATGAACATAAACATTAACAAAGGAAGTAAATACAGATAAATGGGGACAGTAGAACAGGGACGGTAGGCACGCTGGTGTGCTTATGTACGCCACCTTTAAGGACTTCTTAGGAATAGGGTGAGGTCCACGGTAGACAGTTTGAGGTTGAAGCTGTGAGGGGTTGAGGCTGTAACAACGGAGTCGGGTAAGGCGTTCCAGGCATTGACCACTTTGTTGCTAAAGTCGTTTTTTTTGCAATCGAGTTTGGAGCTGCAATCGAGTTTTGCCTTGAGTTTGTATCAGTTGCTTGCCTGTGTATTATTGTGATTGAAGCTGAAGAAGTTGTTGACATGCAAGATGTCACAGCAGACAGTTTTGTGAACTATGCTTAGATCAGACCGCAGGCGGCGCAGTTCCAGATTGTCCAGGCCCAGAATTTCGAGCCTAGAGGCACAGGGAATACTATAGTGAGTAAAGGAGGTTGCACATGCCCTCTTGGCTTCCTCATCTAACCAAGCCATGGTCGTTCTCATCTACACACTACTAAAGCTCTGATTCTTGGGCAAAACTAGTTTTTTAGTTAGTTTACTTTATTTTATTTTTATTTAGTTATTTTTGTCAATTGCTTACAAGATAACAGGTATAAGTAAAAGCATAGTTATGAATACATGGATACATATAAGAAAAATAAAAAATAAAGAAAACATAGGACAGGAATGGTAGGCACGTTGGTGTGCTTATGCACACTCCCTACAGACCTCTTAGGAAAGGGGTGAGGTCAATAGTCAACAGTCTAAGGTTAAAGTTTTTTTCATCATTGCACCTCGTACAATGAAATTAAATGTGTCTTCAGTGTACATTATAACTACAAAAATAAAACACAAACGCACATCCTTTGCATTCTATACAATTGAATTGAAAACCCCTGACATTGCATGAATATGGCACAATACAGTAGAATTCAATATAGTTACTACTCTGGGATAGAAGCTGTTTTTCAGCCTATTTGTTCTTGTTTTTATTATCCTGTATCATCTGCCAGATGGTAATAGTTCAAAAAAGGGTTCCCAGGATGAGATGGATCTTTAAGGATGTTTTGAACTTTCTTAAGGCTGCGGGAGCTATAAAGCTCTTCCAAAGAGGGGAGAGGGCAACCAATGATCCTCTGATGAGCAAAACTGTGCACCTTAGGCAGGGGTGGGATTCAATTTTTTTAACAACTGGTTCTGTGGGTATGGCTAAGTTGGTGGGCGTGGCTTGGTGGTCATGTTATTGCCTGGGCGTGGCCAACTCAATATCACTCACATCGAGGCACGCATCTCCTTGCCTGGCCTTTCATGATTGTGGGGATGCTGCAACAGTCGTAAGTATGAAAAAGGGTCATAAGTCATTTTTTTCAGTGCCATTGTAACTTTGAATGGTCCCTCCACACAAGCAAGGTACCAGCAAAGGAGGGGGGAAAAAGTCCAGAGAAGTTCCAGAGACAGGAAGTCTAGTCCTACCGAGAATGTAATAACGGTTAACGGAGAGGCAGTTTCTGTAAGCAACACCAGAATGTTTCCTTCCTGCCTTCCTTACAGGATTAGGCCAGTAATTTCTTCGAACAACCGGTTCTCCGAACTGCTTAGAATGTTAACATCCGGTTCTAGAGAATAGGTGCAAACTGGTAGAATCCCATCCCTGATCTTAGGGCAAAACTTTTGAATTCAAGGTGCTTCAAATGGACAAAGGTACAGAATGCATCCAAAATCTGGGATCCATTACTCAAGTGGAAGTGAAATTTGGCAAATGTTGTAAATATTTGATGAGATAAACATTATAATAAATCAGTTTGTGATATAGTACAAAAAGTCATAAAACATTTCCTGTGTTGATTTTTGACTGTGCTATAGTATTCAAGGGAAGTACATCTTTGAATGTATCCCATAAAAGAAGTATATTAGAGGCTCTGTGACAGGTAAGGAAATATCTCTGAAATCATAAAACAATGGGGCATGGGTTATCTACTCTGTTTACAGGTAGTCCTTGTTTTACAACCACAATTGAGCCCAAAATTTTTGTTGTGAAGTGAGACAGTTGTTAAGTGAGTTTTACCCTATTTTACAACCTTTCTTGCCACACTTGATAAGTGAATCACTGAGAGAAGAAGGGCCTTAACCCTCTTTCTACCCATCCAACTTTCTGAGCTCCGCTGCTTCTTTTCCTCTGGGATGCAGGTCGTCCCTCCTGGGAATCCAGAGTACATTCCATCACACAAGCAATCTTCAGAATGGTTGAAGTGGCTCAGGAATGGAAATGAAATCATATGAATGTATTGTAAGAGAGGAAAATTTGTGTAAAATGTTGTGCCACTCATCATGAAAGGTTCTTACCAAACATTACCTACATATTTTTATTGTATTAAGCATATTTTTTCCATCTGCTCTTAACTTCAGGAAAGAAACAGAATAGTCCCTGCTCCAACAAGATAGGTATGAGCCAGAAGGTTGTAACTTGGCTTCAATCCTTCTTGCATTCTAGAAGATTCCAAACATTGATTTATTTCAGTGATATTTTGGCTGGTGGGGCGATGCAACCAGCTAATTGTACTGTTGCTCATTGTGTTTTTGTATCACCTGCTAATCTGCTCATAAAAAAGTTGTTTGATTAGGGTGGTCTGCAAATATGACAAATTATTAACTAAAATTCAATGTCTATGGAGATTCTCAATCATCCAGGTCATGGTTGTCCCAAAGGTGCTTTTTCAAGAGGCAATTGGACTTTCTTGTTTTTTCTTTGAAGAGATTTCGCTTCTCATCCAGGCAGCTTCTTCAGTTCTGACAGAACAGTGGGGAATGGAAGGATTTATACTCCTTGCAGACAGCTGGTCATTTGCATCCTTTTAGAGAGTTGTTGAGGCCACTTGGAGGTTTATCTGTGTCCTCAGAGTCACTTGAGTCATGCTCCTGGTTACTGTAGTCTGCAATTTTTTCCCCTGGAAATCCAGGTCATTGTCCAGGTAGTTGAGGACAGGTAGTCATCTACTGATAACAATTTTTTTAGTGACCGTTCCAAATTATAACAGCATTTTAAAAAGTGACTTAAGACCGCTTTTACAACTAATGCCATGTCCCCATGGTCACATGATCAAAATTTGGATTCTTGACAACTGGCATGTATCCCATGTTTATGTAATCACCTTCGCAACCTTCTAGCAAGCAAAGCCCTTTCCTGGACCAACAATCCCTACTCACAGTCACACATGCCCTGGTCACTTCCAGTCTTGATTATTGCAATGCGCTCTACATGGGGCTGCTCTTGAAGAGCATCCGGAAGTGCCAGTTGGTGCAAAACGCAGTAGTCTGCATGGTTTTATGCAGACCCCAGTGTGCACATGTGTCACGTCTCCTGTAGGAGCTGCTGATTTGGTTGCTGATTTGCTTCCAGGTGTAATTCAAGGTGCTGGTTGTCACCTTTAAAGCCCTTCATGGCTCGGGACCAGGTTATCTGAGGGAACGTCTCTTGCCGGTTACATCTACCTGACCCATTAGAGCGAAGAGGCAGGGAATGTTGCAGGTCCCATCCCTGAGGGAGATACACCTGGTGGGAGCCAGAAGAAGGGCCTTCTCCGTGGTGGCTCCCTCTCTCTGGAACATCATTTCCCTAGAGATTAGAATGGCTCGCTCACTAATAGTCTTCCGGAAGGCACTGAAGACCTGGTTCTGCCAGTGGGCCTGGGGAACCCAGAGTGGGATGGAGCCCATCAAATGGCTCATGTGATCTGCTGTCGTCGGGGTGGGGCGGGGAGTTTTTGTTTTTTCCCCCAAATTTTGTTCTATTGTACTTTACTAATTTATTTGATTCTTTTAGTTAGTTTTTATTGGGTTTTTTTATTTTTATTTTTTGTTTTAAATATGGTTTTACATTGTGTAAGCCAGCTCGAGTCACCATGAGCGAATAGGTAGCAATATTAAATAAATAAGTAAGTAAATAAGTAAATAAAGTCAACGGAGAAGCCAAATTCACAAAACAACCATGTTGGTAACCTAACAACTGCAATAATTCACCTAATTGTGGCAAGAAAGGGTGAAAAGTGAAGCAAAACTCAATTAACCACTGTCTTGCTTAGCAATGGAAATTTTGAGCTCAATTGTGGTCGTAGGTTGAGGACGATCTGTACATGATCCTATTTTACAATGTGCAGGATGGACTTCTGGTTTTCAGCAAAACCACACCATTGTGAACCATTGGTTCATTTAATGACCACCACAAATAAAAGTCGTAAAATCAAGTCAGCCACATAATCAGCCCATTCTACAACAGTTGTAAGTTATGACCATGATGGACAGACTCCATTACAGTCATAACTCAAATACTACCTGTACTTAGGATTGGCTGGTCTTAAGGGTGGCACCCCAGGAGATAAGGGAGTCCCCAGACTTAAATTGCACAATTTCCACAAAAGCAAGAGCAGTTAGACTTATCTACTGCCTTACAGTGCTTTACAGCCCTCTCTCAGCTGTTTACAGAGTCATCATCTTGCCCCCAACAATCTGGGTCCTCATTTTACCCACCTTGGAAGGAGGGAAAGCTGAATCAACCTTGAGCCTGGTGACATTTGAACTGCCAAATTACAGGCAGCCAGCGGGCAGCAAAAGTAGCCTGCAGTGCAGCACTCTAACCACTGTGTCACTGCGGCTCATAACCAGCAATATCGTCACCGTCGGAGTGAAGGAAAGACCTGAGAATCTGTCTAAAGGGTCTGTTGCAAACATCTTTGTTATGGTATAAATAAACATTTGACACTGTAAGAGCAAGCTTACCATCTGTTTCCCTATACAGAGAACCAGGAAGTAAGGGCACACATAAACACACACATACAAACGTTGTAAGAACACATGCATGGGATAATTGAATCAAGCTGGCAAAGAATCTCTCAGCTATGTTTGATGGAGTTTGTGTGTCGCCCCAACAGCCTCATTGTGTGGACTGGAGAGAGGCAGAACATGAGACTCCCAGCTCTGGATCTGCTTCACCTTCCACACAAAGGGAGTGAACTTTGCCATGTCACTCTCCATTAAATTGCAGGCTGGTGTTGATTGTTTTGTTTTGTTTTTTAAACCACATTTTTGATTTTTTTTTTTTTCTAGGTAATATTACCCACTCTGGAGATTGGTTTCTACCTGATTTGTTTCTTTGCTTTCCAGTCTGGCCTAGAATTTCCTAGTGGTCGTGTGTGTGTGTGTATGTGTGTGTGCGTGAGTGCGTGCGTGCGTGCGTGTGTGTGTGTCTTCAAGTCAGTTGTCCCAAAGGTGCTTTTTTTTCAGGAGGCAATTGGGCTTTCTTGGTTTTTTTTTTTTTTTTTGAAAACGTTTCACTTGTCATCCAAGAAGCTTCTTCAGCTCTGACAGGATAGTGGGCAATCCTGTCAAAGCCGAAGAAGCTTCTTGGATGAGAAGCAAAACATCTTCAAAGACAAACAAAAATCAAGAAACAACCTAGAACTAAGGAGAAACTTCCTAACAATGAGAACAATTAACCAATCAACCACTTGCCTCCAGAAATTGTAGATGCTCCATCACTGGAGATTTTTAAGAAGAGACTGGACAGCCAGCTGTCTGAAATGGTATCGGATCTTCTACTTTAGCAAGGGGCTGGACTTTCAGCTCTATTCTGATTGAGATTGGTTGACTGGCCCAAGGTAACCCAGGTTGCTTTGTGCCTAAATTCAGGAGTGGGCTGCTGGGGGTTTGCAGGGGTTCGGGAGAGCCCCTAGCTAAGATTCTGTGCAGTTCAGAGAACCCCCAAATCCCACTCCTGGCTGGCCCACCCACCCCACACTGCCCCTCCCAGGAGTCCCCACGTGGCCCATTTTGGATGCAGGTAAGTGCAGGCCACGCACTCAGGGAGGGCAAAAAACAGGCCTCCCGGAAGTTTGAGAAGGCTGGAAATGGGCCCCTTTCCCACTTCCTGAGAGCCCCCAGAGCCCAGGCAGGCCGTTTTCACCCTCCCAGAGGCTCGAGGAAAGCCCCTGGAGCCCAGGGAGAGCAAAAACGCCCCCCTCCCTTGCTATGGTGCAGGAGGCCAACTAGGCCACGCCCACCATGGCCACGCCCACCCACCAACAGGGCAGAGAACCTTTTGCTAAAATTTTTGAAGCCCACCCCTGCCTAAATTGGGACTCGAATCAGTCGCCTGTTTTCTATCCTGATGCCTTAACCACTTACACTAACTTGACGTTCTATTAATCCTCTTCAATTCATGCATGAATCAAGTCTGATCCTTCTTAGCTTTAGTTAAGATCAAGCCAAGGTTGACTAAGCATCGGGTCAGCTGGAACTTACCAGCAAAAAAGTTGCCCAGCAGGAACAGAACTGGTGGCCCATTGCTCTTTCAAGCCAAAGCAGGTGGCAGATTCCCAGCTCTGAAACAATGTCTGAGGTGGGGTGGAACAGAACATGAAGAATTAATGACTTCATTCTGAGGAATGAAATGTAATATTTAATTTCAATGTGTGTAATGGGATCCTATAAAGGGGTGATATAACACAGAAGGGAAAAGGATGAGGTGGAAAGAAAGACCAAAGAAAAGCTTGACTCATGGTGACTACCTGGGCACATCCACCTAGTTTTCTTGGAAAAAGGTGTGGAACTAGTTTAACATTAACTCAATAAAAACTTATATTTAGCTTTGATCAGCAGGCACCCATGTGCAAATAGAAGAAATGATCCAAAAGTATTTTCTTAGATGGCTTGTGATTTGTAGATCTTCAGTACAGTTGACCATTGGAGGGCAGTGAAGAGACACAGAAATAAATTCTTTGCTGCCCTCTCATGTTTCTTTGGATTTCTACAACCCCAATTCTGGCAGCCTTCATCCTGACAGGAATTAAGCATGGCTGGCTGAGGAATTCTGGGAGTTGAAGTCCACAAGTCTTATAGTTGCCAAGCTTGGAGACCCCTGTTCTAGACAAACCACTTGGTTAAATAAGCAGTTATTTGATTGCTCTCTAGCCATTTGAACAAGTGCTTTGGGAAGAAAATGGTGAAATTATGTTTAACTTTATCAATGGAATGTGTCCATAATAAATCACTGTGATTCTACCTAGCAGTTCTTCCCAAGTTTCTTGCTGTTCTGCTTCCTCCCCTCCATCTGCCCCCATGCCCAAAATGGATTGTTTTTTTAATACAGGTGCCAGAACAATGTCAGCATCATGACAGGTGAACAGGAGCCAGAATATCTTATTTCCTCAGTGACATCTCCATTACCCAACTTCACACAATCACATTCCTTCCTTCTCCCAAAAGGTGTAGATCCACTTCTGATGGTTACCTTCCTAACCAAGGTTTTGCTTAGTCCAAGTTTCAAGAATAACTTGCACTTTATCATGAAGGCTCTCCACCTCCAAAGTACTATGAAACAAAGGCCACACCATGCTGGCAAGAAAGCTTCGTTTCTTACAAATAATTTCCCCCGTCAGTTCTTCTCCTTTGCATCTTCTTTTCAACTTCTCCCTCGACTATTTGAACAGTTTATTCAGGACTTGCTGTTTGGAAGCCAGCTCAACAGTGTGTTTAATTTGTTGACCTTATTTGGCCCTCAGAGCAAACTTGAACCAGATTAGCTCATGAAGAGATGACCACCAGAAAGACACAGGGCTATAGATTAAACTGGAAGATCAGAAACCACTCTGAGAAACCCAGTTGTCCCCAATTCGGGTCTGAGCCTGGTGCCGAAGCCAATGAAGAACACCAGACATGAGATGCAGATTTTGCTTCCTTTTATTGAAGCGCTTTAGCAAAAGAGGTCCAGAGGTGGTATTCAGCAGGTTCTGACCGGTTCTGGAGAACTGGTAGTCGACATTTTGAGTAGTTCAGAGAACTGGCAAATGCCACCTCTGACTGGCCCCACCCCAATCTCTTCTCTGCCTCCCGAATCCCAGCTGATCAGCTGGGTCTTCTTTTGTTGCCCTGCACTGAAGAACAGAGCTGGAAAGCAGGTTAGTGGGGTGGGGAGAGAATGGGGATTGTGCAGTATCCTTCCCCCAGGCATGGGGTAAGAATGGAGATGTGGCCCACCAAGCCATACCACGCCTACCAAGCCATGCCTACAGAACTGGTAGTAAAAAAAAATTGAATCCCACCACTGAAGGAGTCCCAGCCAGCAAAATGCCAGGACTCAGAGAAAGGATTAAGAAAGCTTTATACCATTTTACTAAAACAGAAGAAGGGACAAGGCAGGATATATACGGTAAGAAATTTTAGTAATGATCTAATAATTTGTTCTATTGGTCTCTGGCCATCCTGATTCCTAAGCCTTGGCTAATGAACGTTCCAGGAGTTATTTAATACTCATTCTACTTGTTCCAGGCCATCTCTGTTTCTAACTTTTATTTGAGGTATGCAGGAGGTCTAACTCTTTGCTACTGCTGTCAGTTCTCTAACTGCCTAAAATGGACACAAGCGTCACACATGCATATTCTCTGTGAATATTTTTTATTCTTGCCAGACTGACTCCACAAATACATGTTTCCCGGTTTTCTTTCAAATATATGCCTTGCTTTGTTTTAGTACAGAGGTCTCCAAACTTGGCAACTTTAAGACTTGTGGACTTCAACCCCCAGAATTCCTCAGCCAGCATAGTTGGTTGTTGCGGTTCGCTGGCAGCAGGTGTGGACGGCTGAGGTCTCAGAGAGCAAGGACTCAGATGAGGGGCCTGCGTGTGATGCAGGGATGGGGTCAGGACCATCAGGGAGCCTTCGAAGATTGTGGATGCTGGCAGCAATGATGAAGAGGTCCCCGAGGAGCCTGTGCCCTGTGCCCAGTGCGCATGCGCGCAGGGCTGCTTGAAGGAAAGAGCAGCTGCAGCAGCATAGGCGACTTGGGAGAAAGGCTGCAAGGAATGGCCCCTCCCTTAAGAGATAAAAGCCAGCTGAGAAACCGGAGTTTTTGTACTCAAGCTGTGTGGATGCTTGGACTATCTTAGTTTGTGTTTGGAGACTCTTTGTGTTTGAAATATTTCTTGACAACTTTATCTAGTGTTCTTGGCAGCCTTGCACAACCTTGGCAAGGCTCATTCTTATCAGAGACGATTAGTTTGAAACAAGTCTTTTAACCATGAAGGAATTCGTAAAGAATCATTCAAAGGTATTGCTGTTACCTCTATTTGGTGTTGGTTTCCTTGGAAAAAGGTTTGGGTCAGAATACTACCTGAGGAATTCTGGGAGTTGAAGTCCACAAGTCTCTGTGTGGCTATTCCGGAAAATTCTATGGATGCATCCTTAAGTCACTCTGAGTCAAACAGCATTACCACTTTATTGGAAAGAATGGCTAATCTGACTGCTTAATATTTTTTAAAAATGACAGCAATGTTTCCAGCTGTTGACATCTGTGGCGAATGGAAATGCTGCTGAGTCATGCTTGAGTCAAAACTCAAAAGCTTTCAAAGATTCACCAGCTAAGCTATTTTAATACATACATGTGGAATTTATATAATACTGGTTAAACCTTAGGATCGCAACTGGGATCAAGGTTAGTCGGATTTCTTAATGCTTGACATGGAAGTCATCTTTTCTTAACTAGAGTCCAGTTAGAGAAAAGTCTAGTCTCGTGAAAAAAAGGACTAGAGGTGACATGATAGCAGTGTTCCAATATTTGAAGGGCTGCCATAAAGAAGAGGGGGTCAACCTATTTTCCAAAGCACCAGAAGGCAAAACAAGAAACAATGAATGGAAATTAATGAAGGAGAGAAGCAAGCTAGAACTAAGGAGAAACTTCCTAACCGTGAGAACAATTAACCAGTGGAATGGCTTGCATTCAGAAGTTGTGGGTGCTCCATCACTCGAGGCCTTTAAGAAGAGATTGGACAGCCACATGTCTGGAATAGTATAGGGTCTGAGCAGGGGGCTGTTGTAGAAATCCTCCAAGGCCCTTTCCAATGCTATTATTCTGTATTCTTTAACCTACTCTTGCTTAGCCTAGTCTAACTCACTGGGTTTTTGTGCAAAGAATATTCAGAGGAGGTAGGAATTTTTCCTCTCACAAAAAAAAAAAAAAAACCAATAAGGAAAAATACTTATTTTGAATTCATGAGCAGAAAAAGGTTATCTACAAATCTAATAAAATGTATTTGATTTAGCCCCTGTGAAAATTACATGATGAGAACTTTTTTAAAAAACAGTGCTGAAAGCAACAAAAATTTTAAAAAAATGAATGATGCTCATTGAACTTTAAAATATATGAATGGTTACTTAAAATATAGTCTTTCTGTAGAGAAAAAGCAAAGCTTTTAGTTCTTTGTAATTTAAATCAAACAAAGTTTGTATGCTATAATATGCTATAAACTAATGCTGTCTACTGATGACATAAGCGGTGTTTCTCAACCTTAGCAATTTTAAGATGTGTGGACTTCAACTCCCAGAATTCCCCAGTTAATATTTCCCCCTTCCTCAAATACTGACCTACAGACATATAAATGAAAGATTCTATGTAAATGGGGTTCTGTGGCATTCAATTTCTGATCTGACAAGAGTACGGGATGAGTATTCAACCAATCAAGTTATTAGCCACAATCATGTGATCGATCAAAGCCCTACCCCTTTTTTTTACTTGCAATGTATTTCCTATCCAGATGTGTTAGATCAGTGTTTCTCAACTTTAACAATTTTAAGATGTTTGGAATTCCACACCCAGAATCCCTGATATTTGATATCCATTCAAAACTGGTCAAAGACCATAATCATTTCTTTTTTTTAATTTGATGTCCAACTTTCTTAAAGTTGCTAAAGCTGAGAAATACGAGTTGAATCACAGTGGACTACATCTATCTCCAACATTATGTCTGGAAGAGTTTAGCAGTAAAAAGACACCAGGCCGTCAAAGAATACCGTAGCTGGACACCATTAAAGTTGGTACCAGCCAGAGCCAATTTCAGAGAAGTAGCAAAAAATCGGAAGAGGTGGAGAGATCTGGCCCATAGAATCACTAAGAGTGGATAACATCATCATTATCAGAGATAGTATTCAGCAGGTTCTGACCAGTTCTGGAGAACCAGTAGTGGAAATTTTGAGTAGTTCGGAGAACCGGCCAACACCACCTCTGACTGGAGATTTTACAGTATCCTCCCCTTACTATGCCCACCAAGCCACATCCACAGAACCGGTAGTAAAAAAAAAAAAATGAATCCTGCCACTGATCATTATCATTATCATTGTTGTCATTTGTTGTCATTGTTGTCATTTGTTGGTATGGGAGCCATAGTTCAAACATCTGAAGAGTTGATTCTATTGACTCTCATGGGAGCTTCCCTGATATGCTTGCTAGTTGTAGCTAGGCAAGTTCCTAAGCAAGTTAGCATTCACAACACTGTCTCGGAGTTGCAAAAGATTACCCTACTTTCAAAGGCCATAGTAAACCTCAGCCAAGTAGACGAGAATTTGAATAATTTACTAGGAGGCAGAAGCTGACAGTGAAATTTTTCTCTTTCAGGTGACAATTTATGAAAGAAATTATTTAAAAGGAAAAGAAACACTTGGTGTAATTCTCAAGAGTGAAATGTGATATACTCAGTGAAGATGTAGCCATCTTCACAAACTTTTGAAACTTTGATTTTGGGTTTTACCAATCAGATAGATTTGTACTTATAGAAATGGCTAGTTTCTATTATTATGAAAAAGTAAAAAGTTGAGGGTAAAGTTAGTGCCTTATTTTACTGTCCCAAAGGAGTTGGAATCAATGCCTTTTTTTTCCTTGTTTCCCCCACCATCCACTTTCCCTTTTCCTTCTCTAATTTCCCTAACAGTTACTTTTGTATTCTCTTTATATATCATGTTATAAATTAATAAAAACTATAAATATATGAAGATGTGGCCATTGTTACGGTTGTAAATGTTCTGCTCAGTCTGCTCATCACCTTTCTATAAGTCTTCCTAGCTTCCAATCTTTCCATAAAAGAAAACAGGAAGTAAGTTTTCTCTTTTTTTATTCAATAGTGATTGAATAAAAGTGAGACTCATGGAAAAGGGTGTGTACACTACATTTATAGTCAACAGCAGTATCAAAGCATAGTAGTCTGACTCTAGCAGCTATTAATGTCTGTTATTCTCAAGCTTCAGAAATTGATCTTCTGAAATATTTAACATTTATCTCCAAGCTTCAGAAAATTTATCTTTTAAAACATTTCAAGAAATCTTCCTGAAGATTAGAACTGTTGTAGGGGTGGTGATTATGTTTGATTGCACATGCAGCCAGATGTTTAGACTGTATTTGGCATTTTTATCACCTTATGAGGTGGTTCCCAAGGATCTGGGATAAACAGAGGTTGATGTTTAATTGTGTTACAGTTATTGGTATAGAATTTAAGCTCTTCCAAATAAAGTTGCCTTTTTGGTTGACTAATGGTGATATCAATGCCAAGGGTGTTCAAGTGATGCTGCAGGTGTTTTGGGATTGCACCCAAGGCGTCTCTCAATCTTGGTACCCTCCTTGCTTTCTTTTGCCCCAGTCATTCTATTTCTATTTGCAGGTCTTTGTATTTGGTTCATTTTCTCCCCTTCCTTCTCCTCTATTCTGCCATATCCAGAATCCAGACTTTTTTTTAAAACTTTCTTATCAACAGTTCTTATTATGCTCCTTGGTATCTGCATTACAGTTAAGGGAACACTGAAACACCTCTCTGCAACAGCATCATGTTTTGCTTTTAGTGGCAGAGTTGAAAGAGCTGTCACCTCAAATGACCGCCTAGGTTGTTTGGGCTTTCAGACTGTTCACCACGTTGCAACCTGTCTCCAGCAATAGCTCAGAGCTTGTTTAACCTTTGCACAAAGCGTTGCCCAACTCTACATATTTCCTCTTCCCCCCCCCCCACCGGCCACCTCCCAATGCACATACTGATAAAGTTCAACATTTATGCTTTCAAAACAGGTGTTACTAAGAAGACACTATTCTTTCAGAAATGCTGCATTGCCTTCTGTGTTCTGCCAGATATTTACTCCTTTTTTCCTGATCTGAGCCTTGCCAGCATCTCAAAGTCCTATGAAATGGGAATATTCAGCCTGTCCTATACTATTCACAATTATGGACCTCCCCCCCTCTGGCCATGTGGAGCTTCTAAAAATCTTGAGGGTATGCCCTGCAACACCTCACAGATTCTGTTCTTTTGGGTTTTGTGGTTAAGGCACCAGGCTAGAAAGTGGAAAACTGTAAGTTCAAGTCTTGCCTGAGCCATGAGAATCAACTGGGTGACTTTGAGCCAATCACCAAAGAACATCGAGTTCTAATCCCACTTGAGGCATGAAAGCTGATTTGAGGCAAATCACTCACTCAGCCCAACTCACCTCTTAGGGTTGTTGTTGTGAGGAAAATAGAAGGAGGAATACGTGTTGGATATGTTTGTGGACTTGAGTTGTTTGTACAAATAATAAAGGCAGGAGATGGTAGCTGATAGAAATGATAGCTAGCTAGATGATTAGATAGGTAGGTAGGCAGGTAAGTAGAGATAGATAGATAGATAGATAGATAGATAGATAGATAGATAGATAGATAGATAGAT
>BLBF01000002.1:13773572-13799317 GCA_015471245.1 Laticauda colubrina
AAGAAGAAGAAGAAGAAGAAGAAGAAGAAGAAGAAGAAGAAGAAGATTATTTCCATTCAGTTGTGTCCAATTCTTGATGATTGTATAAGCCAGATTTCTCCACATCTTCCAATCTTGCACTATTTCTTTGAGTTTTTTATGCTCTGACTGGTGTCAGCTTTGACGATGACTCAGGGGTGGGGCTGCTGGGGGTTCGCCCCTAGCTAAAATTCCACACAGTTCAGGGAACCCCCAAATCCCACTCCTGGCTGGTCCTGTCCACCCCACCCCTGCCACCCTGCCCCTCCCAGGAATCCATGCAGCTCATTTTGGATGCAAGTAAGTGCAGGTTGTATGCGGAGACTCGGGGAGGGTAAAAAATAGGCCCCCCAGAAGTCTGGGAAGGTTGGAAATGATCCCGTTTTCTGGCTTCCAGAGGGCCTCCGGAGCCCGGGGAGACCGTTTTCTCCCTCCCGGAGGCTCGAGAAAAGACTCCGGAGACCGGAGAGGGCAACCCCCCCTCCTGGTGTGGTGCAGGAGGCCGACTAGGCCATGCCCACCATAGTCACGCCCATCTAGCAACTGGGCAGAGAACCCCTTGCTAAAATTTTTGAAGCTCACCCTGGTGGATGTCCAACCATCATGTTATTTGATGGCCCGGTTTCGTTTACCATTAACTTTTCCAAGCATAATTGCTTTCTCCAGTGAATTTCCCTACATGGTATAGCCAAAAAAAATAAAAAAATTCCTGAAGGAAAAATATATACTATGTTATCTAAATGTTCATGCATAGGAACACCAAGAATAAAGCTATTTAATGAGCATTTATTGAACTTTTAACAGATGCTCTGGTTGATTAAGCACCTTGACCAGGAATGGCAAAAGCTCGCGTTGATGTGCTTCTTGAAGAAGAATGACAAAAAGAATAGTTCTCAGAAAGTCAAATGGAAAAATATGAGCAGGTAAGGAAGGCTGAGAGAAGGCAGAAAAAAAATATTTCTTGTTCTAGACTTGAAGTACACAAGTTCATGCACTGATTTAAAGCGAACTTCAAAATCTTTGCCTGCAAACCACTAAATCAGTTCATACAACTATAAATTTAGCCCATGTGCAAATGTTATTTTGAGCTTGTACAGGACATCACTGATTCAAATATAAACATTAATGTGCAACCCATCTTAAAAATGTTTCTTTTCCTGCTGCCATTAAACCAGTGGTGGGATTCAAATATTTTTACCACTGGTTCAGTGGGTGTGGCTTGGTGGGCACGCTTTGCATGCACGCACACCCTTTGCATGGACGTGTGCACCAAACGCACACTTTGCACAGGTGCAGAGGTGTTTGTACAGGCACAGAGGCATTCCAACTCATCTCCTGCAAGCCTGCACTCTCCCTGTCACTTTAGCAGCTACAGCATGGCACTCTTCTGTGCCGCGCAAAGCAGCTGCGCTTCAAAAGCAGGGAATAAAGGTGAGTATGGGAGCCCAGGTGGGCAGATGGGACCAACAGCAGAGCAGTGGAGAAAACCAGTTCAGTCTCTGCTGCTCATTAGTGCTACCAGCTCAGAAGAACGGGGCCGAACCGGTGGAATACCACCACTGCATTAAACATCAGGATTCAAACAGCCTCCAAATGTTATATGGATGAAATTTGCCTTTGAGACATCTAAAATGTCAACCCATTCAAGTCAATCCTATTGGTTTCACTAGATGAATGTAAGCAGATTCAAGGAGATCTAAAAGGGATTTTGAAATAAGTTGTCTAAGGAAAATGATCAAACTTCCTGTTGAGTTCACCTGTTTTCTCTTGCTGGAAATTAATCACTCAGTAATGCAGTGGAGCTGCACCAAGAATTCCAGGCTATCTAAATTAAATGAGCCTTGGGCCGTATCCTATCATCTATTTTGTTGCAGTGTGAGAAGAAATACACAGTTAGCCTGTGAGTAAATCCAGTCATCAGAAATACCTCCCTGTTGGGCAAAAACACAAGGCATGCAAAGAATGCACTTGTCTCTACAACACCAACACCATCACCCTGGAAGAAGTGTTACATCTTGCTCTGTGAATTCTATTTATTTTTGGTCCTCTGTAGATGGCTTGCAGTTGTTAGGAACATGATTGCTTCACGCAGTTATGCTAATGTTTGCACTTCATAGAACGTAATTGATACTCCTGCTGCTTCCATGCCAAATATGGAAGCAGAATGGCCTTGTTTTGTTCCTCAATACTGTAAATAAAAGGAAGAGTCAAGTTACAAAAAAAATTAAAAGGCTTGTATTTTGCAATTGAGGAAAAAAAAAAGACCCTCCAACCTCCCTCCCCTCTTTTCCTTAAAAAAAATAATAATAATAACCATGTGGCTAAAGGGCAATAATTGGATTTCATGCAGTAAGCAAATGTTTTTCTGGTTCGGCAAACCCTAAACTTTACAGCCTGTTCTGTAATCGTGTTAAGCTGATATATTTGAACTTAAGGCTACTGGTGTCATTGAAATCCATGGAATAGGCAAATGCTGTGCCAAAAATCTGTCTTCCCCTTTCTTCCCTTTTTTTTCCCTCAAGAAAGCAGGTGCTACCATAGTCTCGGGATGTTTGAGAATTTCGTACCAGAATTACAGAATTGGAAGGGATCTTGGAGGTTTTTTAGTCCAACTCCCTCCCCAAACAGGAGACCTCTACAATTCTGGACAAAATGGCTGTCTAGTCTCTTCTTAAAAACCTCCAGTGACAGACCCACAACTTCTGAAGTTCCACTGATTAATTGTTCTCACTGTCAGGACATTTCTCCTTAAGGCCCTGTCACACTGCCCAACGGATGCAAAACATTTGTAAAAAGGACACAGTGGACAAGAAAAATGCTCCATCCGTTGTTATCCGCTCTCAAAAGGGGCAAAAATTTGCATAACCAGAGCAGATAACACGGAAAGGAATGGACGGGGGGAGGACGCAGAGCGGATGGAAAGCGGATGCGGAACGGAAGCCTAGCGGATGGGAGCGGATAGGTCCCCTCTGCGAATGTTTTTTCCATTTTAAATGCTTTCTTTGCATGCTGCATCCGCTTTCATCCTTTCTCCGTCCGTGCTACTAACGCTGCGCGTCCGTTCCGCGTCTGTTCCGCTTCCTCCCTGCGTCCATTTACCGCTGTAATGGATGCAAGTTGCGCAGATGCGCAGCGGATGCCTAGCGGATATAGCGGATGCGTAACGGATGACAACGGATGCAGAACAGATGTCCCCCGTATGCCTAGCGGATGCAGAACGGACGCATTGGACACATTTTCCGCTCAAAAGTTTTGAGCAGCTCAAAACCTTTTGAGCGGATGAAATGTCAATTGACGGATGCTGGACGGATAGAGAGGAAGCAAAACAGAGGCAGTGAGTACAGTACAGAAGCATCGCGTTGACCAACGGATGGAAAGTGTTTTTCTCTGTTTTACATCCTCTTTCCATCCGTTGGTGCAGTGTGACAGGGGCTTTAATTCTAGGTTGGATCTGTTGGAAGAAATATCCATTTGGTTCAGTTCCAAGCTGGGAGAAAGGCACTGGAAACAAAATGGAGGCTAGAGGCTGATTGGAAAGAGGGTCCATTTCAGAGGTGGTATTCAGCATGTTCTGACCAGTTCTGGAGAACCGGTAACAGAAATTTTCAGCAGTTTGGAAAACCACAAACACCACTTCTGACTGGAGATCTTTCAGTATCCTTCCCCTGCCATGCTCACCAAACCACGCCCACAGAACTAGTAATAAAAAAAATTGAATCCCACCACTGATTCCATTTATTGATGAAGCAGAACCACGAAGCACATGTGATTCTGGGCATGTGAATGGAGTTGAGAGTGGAGGGGTATTTATACCTTCTCTTGGCTTTGCACTTGAGCTTCCTGTTCCTGTGCAAGAACATGCATTCTGTTGACTATTGTCACACTCCCATGGGGCCCTGTAGAAATCCTAGGAGTTTGAGCTAAGTTTGGTTGAAGTTTTGAGAGTGATGCAATGAAGGGGCTTATTGAGCAATTCCTATTATGGCTGAGGGCTAATCCTACCTTTGTTCAGACCTTGCTGCAGGGAGTAATGGATTACCAAATCTGCATTTCTAAAAGCTGGGCTCAGCTTAGTATCTGCTTGAGGGCAAAGAGCTGGAGCTCTGAGTTTCTGTCTCCCTTAAGATTTTTATTTCTTTTTAAGGGGAAATATTTTATCCTGCCTTTTTTAAATATTTCTCAAAATATTTCATTCTTCTAAGAGAGGGGTGAGTGCTAACTTTCTACAGATCTCTTTAAAAAGTTCCCTGAGGAGGCATTTTGAGTTCATTTAATTCTGAAGAAGTGGTAGAATATGTTGAAGCTTTGTTCTCCTTTATTTCAATTCTACATTTCTCTGATTCTCTGCAGCTGATCTAAACATGTCCCAGACCAGGGGTCTCCAACCTTGGTAACTTTAAGACCTGTGGACTTCAACTCCCAGAGTCCCAGCTTTTCTGGCTGAGGAATTCAGGAAGTTGATGACCACAAGTCTTAAAGTTGCCAAGGTTAGAGACTCCTGTCCAAGACAGAATTCCCCCAAAGTCTGAAAATCTGGGGAAGATGCTGGATGGATGCTGGAATTATAATTTTGCTTCAAGCAGCAAGACATTCATTGCAGTTCCCCACAACCATATCCATCTCATTACCCAATTACAGCCATCATTCTGGGAACAGGTGACATTTTCTTCAGAAAGGCTATGGGAAAAAGCTAAACACCATTCTGGTACAGCAGTAGAACAAATGTTGGAATCATCCATTGAGATGAAAAGTAAAGATAAATTTCTGTCATCTAAGTATTGAAGAAAAAAGAAAAATATTCAAGGTTCCCTCCAGAATTGGTAATCGTGTTTCAGGTATCCTTGAGTTGGTGTATAATGTGTAGTTTGACTTATCTTATATATCCTGATATGTGTGTTTCTTGGGTTCAATCCACAGTCCTTCCAGCTGTTACTACTGCTGGACAATCTCTAGTTCTCTCAAACCATCCTACAATATCTGTAAAGAAAAAATGGACGCAACTATGAATGAGAATTTGTGTTATAATAATATCAATGTGTCATTGTGTGACTTTATCATTCCACTACAACACCAACATAAATTAGAATTCATCACTTGTTTTTCCAACCTGATATCAATATATTAAAATATGACTTCAAAATCTGGTAGATGGGCATTCATAATTTTAATCCATGCAGCCTTGCTTAAGCAGAGTTTAACAGGGTTAAATATTGGTTTTACTATGACCATAACTTTGGCTTAAATATCAAAACTCCTTCCTTCTCCTCAAGACTGTGAGCAGCTGCAAACAAGAAAAGTCCAGAAAGCTCTCTCCTGGGTAAAAAAAAGTTAAGCTCATATTTTTAATGGCTTTTCAATTTCCTTGGCTGGATATGTATTTACTTATCTAAAATCACAAGATTCTCACCGTTATAAGATATGGTATTATGAAATTTTTTCCATCTAAGATATAGCGTGCACTGAATTGAGAGGGTAATCTAAACCAATCTGCATAGGTAGTTTGCATATGTATACAACATCAAGATAACTTTAGGGGAAGTAATTTGAAATATGATGCTGTGGGACATCCACTCAGCATGGAAACTATGCTTGCTGTGTGTGGTAACATCATCAGAATAGCAAACTGAAGGTGCAGCTAAGGTAAAAGTATTTTTCTAGAATGAAGGCAAATGTGCCCCAGGATAAATGTTGCAAGATCCAATCTGGATCTTGGGGTTCAGAGGTTTAGTCTCCTGAACTTTCTAACTCGTGCTGGAGCCCATCTTCAGGGAACTTCTCTCTAAAGGAATGTGTGCTGAGCTATTATGTGAGTTGTTTTTAATGTAGTTATTGTTGTGTTGATAGTGGTTGATTGTTGTGTTGATGGCTGACAATTGGCTGCTATTTCTTTGTGCAGCCAAATCCTCAAATCCTGAGTATTTGATAAGCTGGTGCTAAATCAGCATTCCTGTTAACTGGCAAGGGACCCATTTCCAAAGCTTCATCATTTCCCTGGCTATTTTTGACCCTGCTCAGCCAACAGTCTTAGTAGCTACAAAATTGAATATGTCTTTGTTCATTGCAATGTGAGGCTACCAATGAGTTCGGGTCTCCATCTGATCTCTCGCTTGTGTTCTTGCAATCTGATAGTTAGCTTCCTTCCCATCTGTCCTACATAGTCACAGGGACAACCCATGCACAGAATCCAGTAGATTCCACTAAAAGTATATCCCACTTCCAAGTGATCTTTGCAATGCATGATTTGTCCTCTTAAAAGTGTTCTTTCTGTTGTTGGATTGTACACTTCTGTTTTATTTACTTTCAAGTTGTATTTATTTAAATACTACCTCAATACCTGTGCTTCGCTTTGAAACTATGTGGTCAGGCTTAATTTTTGGGGAGGAAAATAAGGGGGGGCAGAATTCTGCCTCTGCCTACCAGTATCCATTGGTATTCATCGGGCTAGTATCCTGTTTGGAAACTGAAACAGTATTTGCTATGTGAGCAAGAAGGAAACAGCAAGGAGTCTGGGCGTGGCTTAGCTCAACTGTTCTGTACTAAAACTGTTTGGTGCTGCAAAACTAAAACTGAAATTCAGATAACAGATAATCAGAGTTGGAAGGGACCTTATAGGTCATCTAGTCCAACCCCCTGCCCAAGCAAGAGACCCTACACCATTTCTGACAAATGGCAGTCCAATCTCTTCTTGAAAGTCTCAAGTGATGAAGCTCCCACAACTTCCGAGGGCAACTTATGTTCCATAAGTTGATTGTTCTCACTGCCAGAAAGTTTCTCCTTATTTCCAGATTAAACCTCTCCTTGTTCAGTTTTCATCCATTATTCCTTGTCTGGCCTTTGGGTGCGTGAAAAAATAGCTTGACTCCTTCCTCTCTGTGGGATCCTTTCTGATCAACCTTTCTGATCAACAAGCTCAGCGTCTGAGCCACTGAGCAGGTTCTCCTCTATATGTATGTGCAATTAGCTACATGAACTCCATTTGCACATCAAGATTAACTGGGTGTAATGGTATGTGCAATTGACCTTGGGAGACGTGGGAAGAGATACCGCTTAGGGAACTAGCAGGTAAACAGAGGGGGTGGTGGGGAAGCCTGCAGCTGTATCAGGGAAAGAGAAAGACATTCAGAAAGGATCCTCCTCTAACTGATCAGGCTATAAAAAGAGAGAGCGGGAGAGGGAGGGGGAGATTTGTACTTTCAAACTTTCAAGGTTCTGTAGCCTTACAATAAAGCAGACTTAGCTCATCTGGTTGTATTTCCTGTTTAGTCTACCTAGGAAGGCCAGCATCAATCTTGCAATGCTGAAAGTACAAATCTCCCACCATTTCTTTTTACAGCCTGATCAGTTGAGGGGAGGATTCATTTATTTTATTTTATTTATTTATTTTTGTCAATTGCTTACAAGATAATAGATATAAGTAAAAACATAGTTATGAATACATGGATACATATAAGAAAAATAAAAGAAACAATAGGACAGGGATGGTAGGCACATTGGTGTGCTTATACACCTCCCCCTACAGACCTCTTAGGAAAGGGGTGAGGTCAATAGTAGACAGTCTAAGGTTAAAGTTTTTGGGGTTTGGGGAAGAAACCAGAGAGTCAGGGAGAGTATTCCAGACATTGACCACTCTGTTGCTGAAGTCGTATTTCCTGCAATCGAGTTTGGTGCAATTAACCTTGAGTTATCTTATCAATTTATCTTATTATTATTATCAAGTTATTATTATTATCAAGTTATCTTATTATTGAGTTATCACTTAGATCCTATCTAAGTGGCTCTCTCTCTTTCCCTGATACAGCTGCAAGTTCCCTACTCTCCTTATTTATTCCTAGACATTATTTTTAAAACAACCTAATCATTTAGGGAAGATCCTTTTTTGTTCCCCAGTTTATTTTTCTGCCCATGATGCAGCTGTGAGTTCCCCCATCCCTTCATCTGATTGTTCCATAGGCACCATCACATCCAATCCCCTGCCCCACGTCTCCCAAGATTATTCCCACACATCATTATACTGGGCCCATGTTGTGGCCTGTCGGCCCCTCCAGCAGCCAAATCAGATGAGAAGGAGACATGGTCAGCATCAAGGCAACTTAAGAGCTCTGAGGGGGAAGAAGGAATGGAGCTGGGAGAGAGAGAGAGAGAGAGAGAGAGGGAGGGAGGGAGGGAGGGAGGGAGGGAGGGAGGGAGAGAGAGAGAGAGAGAGAGAGAGAGAGAGAGAGAGAGAGAGAGAGAGGTGGAACCTGGGCCATCCTCCAGCCCTCAGATGGAAAGTCATCAGCCCCCAGGTCACAAAAATGGGTCCTCTCTAAGGATTTTACTTCAGCAACTGCCGTGATTTTTTCATATGGCAATGGAGGGAGTGAGGAAATGGTTTGGGGACCCTCCATAAGTGGTCTCCAGTGATGGGAGTCAAATTTTTTTACTACCAGTTCCGTGGGCATGGCTTGGTGGGTATGGCAGGGGAAGAATACTATAAAATCTCCATTCCCTCCCCACCCCAAGAACCTGCTTTCCAGCTCTGTACTCCTGTGCAGGCAACAAAAGAAGACCCAGCCAATCAGCTGGGACTTGGGAGGCAGAGAATAGATGGGGGCGGGGCCAGTCAGAGGTGGGATTTGCCGGTTCTCCGAACTACTCAAAATGTCTGCTACTGGTTCTCCAGAACCAGTCAGAACCTGCTGAATACCATCTCTGAGCATAAATGAAATCTTTCAGCTGAGTAAATCCTTACATTGCTTCACTCGTTGACTAAGCTCTCTGGCAGCAGGACTGGAGGTGGTGAGAAGTATCACAGATGACGAACGGCTTACTGGACATCAATTATAATAGATGTAACCTTCCTATAATTTGCCTATACAATCCACCTACAGAAAAAAAAAAAAGAATTCTTGCATATTCTTTAGCTGAGAAGGCAGGATTAATTAACTTTTAGTCCTAAAAGAGCAGGAAATGGACTGAAAAGAAAGCTTTGGGTAAACACTCCTGCTCACCAACTAACCAAGTTCAGGTCGTCCTCAAACTTACGGCCACAACTGAGCCCAAAATCTCTGTTGCTAAGTGAAAAATGTGAGCTTTGCCCCATTTTACGACTTTTCTCGCCGTGTGAGTCGCAACCGTTGCTAAACGAATAATATGGTTGTTAAGTGAATCTGGTTTCCCCCATTGGCTTTGCTTGTTAGAAGGTTGCAAAAGGGGATCGCATGACTCCAGGACACTGCAACCGTCATAAGTGTGAGTCATTTGACAAGCATCCAAATGTAAATCATGTGACCCTGGAGAATGCTGCAACGGTCGTAAAGGTGAGAAATGATCATAAGTCACTTTTTTCAGTGCCGTTGTAACTTTGAATGGTCACTAAATGAACTGTTGTAAGTCGAGTACTACCTTGTGGAACCAGGAATAGGCAAGATGACACACTTAGGTAAAAATATACTTGCAGGCACCTGCCATGGTCCTAAAGATTGATTGTGTGTCTGGTCCAAGACACACAATCAAGAACAACACAAGGAATTACTTCAGAGCAGTTTCTTGCCTGTAACAAAAATCTTGCCAGGCTAAAGCACTGCATAACCACTAGACATATCCTGTGAACTGCTTAGGGAGAGCCTATCTTCGCTCTCTGCATACCAAAGATTCCAAGTTTCTTTGTCACTTTTGCTCCCTGGGAAAGAGAACCTCCCTCCTGTGATTCTGGCCTACGTCCCATGTCATTCTTGTTAATCTGGTTATTGTGAGTTGGGGGATTCCAGCAGTACACAGCCCCAAGTGACAGCCACAAATGGGAGGAGAGCAGCACAGGATTAACACAGGGGTGTCAAAACTCAAGATTCATTGAGGGACGCGTCAGGGTTGTGTTTGACCTCAGAGGGGCAGGGTAGGCATGGCCAGCTCGACATCACTCCTGTCGGGGGGCACCTGTGGTGGCCCGAGCACTCTGCCAGAGAAAACAGAACTCCAGAGGGTCGACGGTGGCCCTCCCGAGCCCCGATTTTGCTGGCAAAGGCACCACGGGCCAGTCCTTCACTGTTTCCAGGGTGACCCCACAGGCCAGGTCTAAGCACCCCTCAGGCCGGATCTGGTTCCCAGGCCTTGACTTTGATACCCCTGGATGAACAGGACTGGAACAAGATTAGGTGGAGTGGTGGTGGTGAGGGATAAATTACCATTGCTGATGTACAATTCTTCAGTAAGAATTCTACATCACTACTCCAAGTTGTCGAGAGAGATTATATGTACCCTGAAGACTAATGAAGGTCTGGATCGGGGCGGAGGGGGGGGGGGGAAACCAGGTTCTAATGGAACCCAAGTAATATGGAATTTCTCTCCGTTCTCCTTTGGTCTCAGTTGATCCATGGATGGATGAGCACAAGCTACCCAGCAGCAGGCTTATAATTGGGGGAAATGCTCTGGGACATCTTCCTGGATTTCTAGTTCTGCATGGATCACAGGGTTGGAGGCATCTGCATCCTTTCTTGGTGCAAGAAGTCCTGGTGATTGCAACTCATGCTTTCCTCACTACCCACGAAGATTACTGTAATGTCCTTTGCATGAGGCTGCTTTTAAAGGCTCTCAGGAAGTTAGAACTAATCCAGAATGATGGGAACATATATGTAGAGTGTAGGCTCTGCCCTAGTTACCAGAATCCAATTTAAAGTGTGTCAACAAAACTCTGGAGGAGTTCCCAGACTACCTTCTCTGACTAAATTCCACCTGGCCTACTACATCATATAAAAAGGATTCCTTGTTGGTCCAGCTTTCTAGAAGTGGACCCAAACTAGAACTGCTCAAAGCATTGGCTGCCCATATCTCTCACAAATGAAGGCAAATCATTTGCCTAATGCTGCAGGATCCAATTGGAGTCAGTCCCCAGAACAAGAGATTTATTCCTATTTATTCTTTCAAGTCTTTGGACTTGTGCTGGAGTCCATTCTCAGGGAACTTCTCTCTCCAGAATGACACACCTTTGGTTCCGGTGTCAGATTCACATTGGATCCTGCAAATCAGAAAATGTCGCTTTTTGGGGGTAGCACCAAATGTGGTGGAATAGGACTTCCTTGAAACCAGAGCAGCCCTTCCCAAGAAACTTTAGAAAGTGATTAAAAACTGAGCCTTTTTTAAAAAAAGTTGTTCCAATAACATTATCTACACCTCTAGTTGTTATCATTTTTCTCTCCTCCTTCCAGTTTTGATTTTGCAATTTGCGTTATATTGTTGTTTTAACTCTGACATATTTGTTTTCACTGGGACATCATAAGTGCCAAGTGTTGCAAGATTGTGGCAGGATCAAAAATGAGGAAATTACATAAAGCTTCAAAGGAGGTGAACAATTTGTTATGAAACCAGATTTATTAAAGTTTTTTGTACAGGAATTTTACAACTTTCGTCATGATAATCCTCAGAATATGTACATATTTACAGAGTTTCAACAGTGTTATTAACTTTCCACCTACCAAAATATACAGATTTATAGGCAGGTCCAAAGATATTTTTTTTAAAAAAAAAACTGTATCACAGATACAAATATATTAAAGCAATCACAAGAGCCTTAGTGCAATTAAGGTCAACAACTTTTCACCTCTAATTATCTTGATTTGTCAAGTTAGTATTGCCAGCCATCATTCACATTTAATCTGCTCCTTGCTAACTCGGGTTTGTTTAGGGCACATGCACCATAGTTATTAGAAAAATAGAACTCAGTGACAAAACACTGCATAGGACGTACACTGGAGATGAAGCACACTGAATCTTGGGAGCCCTTTTACTTATTTATTCATTTTTGAAAAGCCTTGAAATAGTATTGCATGAGATTTTAAAACCTCACTATCGCTTTTTCAGCTCTGCCTACAAGAAACTATGGCTACTGCAGTCATTGTATGCCACTTATTATCTGCAATGGTTTCACAGAACTACATTTCCCATTGTACCTTGAAAGATAAAGCTACATTAGTCTACAGTGTAGTCTTATCCAGCATCTGAGGCCTTTCACATTTAGCTGAACTATAATTCCCAGCAAGCCTCACCACCAGTCATACTGGAAGTTGTAGTTTTACTTCTTGAAAGTCCTGGTAAGCTTTCCCATCAAACATGCTCTTTGTGGATTCTGCACAGACACACTCACAAGCCTGCCCACAACAGATTCAGCTTATTTTGGACTGCGATTATGGACAGCAAAAGAAACCAACTTATCTTCCAATTATCACAAGCCTCTTTCAAATTTTCCTGTCTGGATGAGCTACAACTCAGCAACGAGAGCCTGTTTTTACACTAACAGGAATTGACACAAATGTCAAAGACTTCATTATCCCATACAGGAAGCTAATGCTTATGCAAAAGATCCATTAATTATGGATCACAAATTAAAATAGGACCATCTCTTACAACCAGAAAGAAACGAAAACGCAGAAGACAGAAGAAAGGAGAGTTTTATCGATTAGAGTTGGCAAAGTCAAAAGGAAAACACGCTGGTATTGCTTCCTGGTTGAGCTACTGGGCAAGAACAGAGGGAGCCAGTGCATTGCATCACACACTTGCACAAAAAGCCAAAACACAACTGCCTTTCTGTCTACACAACGAGATACAGCTTATCTTCAATTCTCAGGTTAGGCCACCCCACCCTTAGCTGGTGTGTTTTGTATTCGGATGTTGAGGCTGCTTGGAGAGCAACACCCAGTGCCACAGATACAAGGGAACCAAACAAGGTCAGAAACAGGCCCTTTCACATGACTGCTTGAGAAAGCATGCTTAAAATTGACGGCTTCCGCTAACATCTGGCATCCAAAAGCAAAGACTGGGCTTTTGAAAGTGTTATCTGGAATGACTGGATTCTCTGCGGGTGTGGTCTTGGGCCGAGGGTTCTCCAAACTCAGCAGTTTTAAGACTACTGGACTTCAACTCCCAGAATGCCTCAGCAAGCCATGTTTACCAAATTGCCCTGCACGCCCTCCGACATTGCCAGCAAAAAGGGCTGGTGGGCTAGCTGGCTGAGGCATTCTGGGAGTTGAAGTCCACAAGTCTCAAAGTGATCAAGTTTGGAGGCCTCTGGTCTTGGGTTGTTATAGCATACTTGGGTGACAAAACCAGAGTTGGAGATAGAAGCCCTTTTTTTCTCTTTGTTTCCTGGAACTCCGTTTTGCTGGCGATGTCAGAGGGTGTGAATGACACCTTGGTAAGCATACACAGATCCTCCCTTGGCTAACACTTGTGCTTAAAGACACCAACATGTAAACAGTGCGTTATTGTCAAGTCACATACGCACCCCCATCTGTTCGACTGCTGAGTCATGGAAGAAGTTGAAAGGCCGGCTTCACCTTTTCTATCAAATACAAGGCAGCCCTTCTGCCTTACAAGCACAGCCGAGCTCCAAATGTTTCTGTTGCGAAGTGAGACAGTGAGTTTTGCCCCTCCTCATCTTGATTTTGATCGCGTAGGGATGCTGCAACATTCCTATGCGTGACGAACCGTTGTAATTCCCCCCATATTTTTTGATCAGTGCAGTTGTCATTTTCAAATGGTTGCTAAATGTACTGTTCTGAGGAGAACCTGGTGGACTTCCACTCCCAGAATTCCCCCAGCCAGGCAAGCTGGCTGGGGAATTCTGGGAGTAGAAGTCCACCAGTCTTCAAAGTTGCCAAGGCTGGAGAACCTCCCTCCCTCACAAGGGGCATATTTCTGTCTGCTTTTCAGGGTTAAAATCCCATGGATATTCAACAATATATAGCTGCCAGAACAGCACTGAGAGCCCCTTCACTCAGATGGCATGGAAGCCATTTTAGGAGGCCCACTGAGGTTGTTATGTAGGGAGAGAGACTGGGGTCTTTTTTCCTAAAGCCATTTCCTTTTAATGGCTTTCTTTTAAACAAAAGAAAACACTGGGAGCTAAATGCAGTTTGGCACCTTTGGGATTGGCACCACAATGCAAGGCATTGACATCTGTGGAAACCAGGCCTCAAACACCCCCAAAGTGACCAAGTCTCTGTATTCGGCCTCTGTATTCAAGAGCACTTAATTCTAGATGATCAAAGACTCTGCGGGTCAAAATAACAAAAAAATTTAGCTGTCGGATTTGTCCCTTCAGCGACAGCTCCCTTGAAAGGCTAAGCAGCAGCCTTAAGTCTGGATTAACCAAGTTGGGTTTCAAACTGTAAAGCCTCCAAGATCAACAGGTTTTGCAAGACTGGGATACACAGCCAATTGCCTTGAAGACTGAAACATTCAAGTTGGACTTTCTGTTGTCTAAGAAACTAACAAAACAACCATTGGACTCTGCCCTGAAAGATAACGAGAGCCATGTGAGGGAAACGGATTATTCAAAATCATTGTCAGACTCCTATTCCACATCTATGTTCTGGTCCTGCCTGGTGTATAGGTTCTCCTGCTTGGGCAGGGGGTTGGACTAGATGACCTACAAGGTCCCTTATAACTCTGTTAACCTGTCATCTGTAATCTTCCCAGCTTCGTTAAGAACCTCAACTGCATTTCACTCTTCCATCACCAGCTAAAAGATTTCTAATCAAAGGCCAGCTGGCGATCCTGTCATCTCCATGTGATGGACGGGAGGCAGGAGAACCCTCTGGCACTTCTGTCATGGCTGTGACAGTAAACTGGGCACCAAAACCAGCAAAACCAGACCATGTGGATGTGAATACGCATAGGGAGCTCAAAAGCTCTTTTCTATTAAGAGGAAGGAAAGAAGGAAAGCAACATTTATACAGGAAGTCCTCAACTTATGGCCACAACCGAGACCCAAAATTGCCACGGCTAAGCAAGGCAGGTTGTTTACGTGAGTCACACCCCATTTTACAATCTGCTTGTAAAGCGCACTAAGCAGTTGTTAAGCCAATCCAGCATCCCCCGTTGACTGTGTTTGGCTGGGAACTTCACCAGTGGTGACCCCACATGAGGCCAGTGGATGCTGGAACCATCAAGAATACATGTTGTTGAGTGGCCAAATTTTGATCGCGTGATTGTGGGGAATGCTGCAACGCTGTTGTTAAGTGTGACAATCAGTCCTAAGTCGCTTCCCCCCCCCCAGTGCTGTTGTAACTTTATAAATGGTCACTAAATGGATGGCTATAAGTCTAGGACTTGCCCGTACTGCAAATTCCAGCTAAAGCAATCTGATTTTCCAATGAAATCCAACATTAGCTTGCCATTTCTCCAGATTCTTGTTCAAACGTTCAGCAGCACACTTGCACTGGAATGGATGGCAGAGTCCCCCAAACACCAAGGAAGAACCCATAGATTTAGCAAGCCAGGATTTCAAACTTTCTGGAAGCTTTCCATGTAGACGTGGGAGAAGATAGAGGCCCTCCACCTGTGGGATGAATGCATTTGAGGTCTCAGTCATCCTGAGCAGAGGAAGGCTTTTGGAAAGCGATGCATTTACAAGATGGACACACACATGTGCACCAACACAAAAACGGATACAAGAAACGCGGAACACAAGAGCAACATTCTCTCGTCCCCGAGGCAAAGGGAGTCGGCGGAGCTAGCAAAAGAAGAAGCTCATATCATCGTCCTCCTTCAGTTGCTCCGGAACCACTTGATCAGAGATCCGTATATCCTGGTTGGCATACCCAGATTCCAAAACAGCGTCGAACCAAGGATGGAGCAAAATTTCTGGAGCGGTGAGTCTTTCAGAGGGTTCTCGCCTAAGGAGGCTGCGGATGAGGCAACGCGCTTTGGGAGAGACGTTCTCAGGGATGCAGAACTGTCCACGTCGGATTTTGGAAAAGAGGGCGGTAGGATCCGAGTCATGAAAGGGATACCGTCCTACTAGGAGAGTGTACAGCATAACTCCCAAGCTCCAAACATCAGCCGACTTTCCGGAATAGGTTCCTGTTGTGTTTAAGATTTCCGGACTGACGTACGCTGGACAGCCATGTTTGTCTGACAAAGCATCGTCCTCTCCTTTCATGATGTGGGTGTCTTCTAGGCTTTCGAGTCTCAGCTGCATCCTGGAGGACAGAAGAGAAGAGAACCTCAGTTAGAATGCCAGAGATGTAAATGCCACATTCACACACATAATGTGCAAGAGAGCTCATCCGTGCGTCCCTCGAATGTTCGGCCGCTGTTCTGAAACAGCAACCTGCATATCAAAACACCGCAGAGAGTTTCTACACAGGGTTAATCTGCAGAGGTGATAAAAGCATATAAAGCACATGCTACGAAGTTCACCTAAGTTCATCAGCCTCAAGGACACTTCCACTTTTATTATAGGTGTGAGCTATTGTTGATTGAATGGTGCAGTCAAAAGGCTCGGGAGCCCGGCTTTTGAACCTCAATGGCTCACACACCTGCTCTCTGAAACATTAAACCAATGGAAATCATGGCTCAATGAGTAACGATGCATTTCTGCTCATTCAATGACACAAAGTTATAAAGGTAGTCCTTGACTTCCAACTTTTAGTTTAGTGACCGTTTCAAGTTACAACGGCATTTAAAAAAATGTAACTTAGGACTGTTTTTCACAGTTATGACCCCAGGATCACTTAATCAAAATTCAAGGGCTTGGCAATGGACTCATATTTATGACAGCTGCAGTGCGCCTGGGGGTCATGTGATCACTGTTTGAGACCTTGTCAAGCAATATCAATGGGGAAGCCAGATTCAATTAAAACCATGTTACTAACTGAACCACTCAAGTGTTAACTGCTGTGTGCCAAGAAAGTTCATTAAATGGGGCCAAAACTCACTTAGCAAGTGTCTTGTTTAGTAATGGCAACTGTGGGCTCAACTGTAGTCGTAAGTTGAGAACTATCTGTAATGCAGGTAAAGGGAATATGTTAGCCATCATTTGCTTCCTTTAGAATTGCCACCTCTTAAAACCACAGCAAAACTTCTATGCCTGAATGAGGCCACAAGAGAGTCGGTATCCAACACACAACTATTTTCAATGGGTTGTCAGTCATCGAAGGAGAAAGGAGGTGAAGGAAATGACATGCTCATGGAAGAGTCTCCATTACAGCAAGCCACATTCACAGGGCAACGATGGGCTTGGATGAAAGCCAGTTTTGTCTCGGTGACATCAAGCCTTAACTCGCTGATGGGATGGCAGCCAAAACTTACATCGCTTTTGTTCCTGAAATAGTTGTAACTCTCTAGTTCAGTTTATACAACATTCCCCACCCCTCAGTTCACAACACATGTACAGAAAGAGCCGTGCAGGTTTCGCAGCTTTTATGCGGAATTCTCTTCCCCCAAACCCTGCATTGCTGGAGTGCTGTTTAATCTTATATTTGTGGATTAAATGTTTTCTGTGGGGTGGGGATACCACTTTCCTGACACCGATGGCTGGCCAGCCTCCTTGCCCTGACCTTCCTCCACCCTTCCCCCTCTCCTATCTAGTCCTGTACATGGAAAATATGACTCAGATTGTCCTACCTGCTCTCCAACTGGCTGATGAGACCTAAGTTCCACACCTGCGCTTACTAAGGCTAACCTCTTGCCCAATTTTGCTTCACCCCCGGGGTTACCAAACACGCAGCTCACAACCTCAACCCTGCGCAATTATTAGGTTTCTAAATTAGCAGCGCGGAGTACAATCTGCTTTTTCAGTGAGTGGTTCAGTTTATCACAGGCAGCCAAAGACACCAGTGTTTCCCTGCAAGGAGAAAGAGTTGCCAAGATTTTTAGGTCAATGTGTACTTTCTGATAGATTGCTCTATTCTGCCCCCAGGCCCGCTGGTTTGCCAAAGGACCATTGTTTCTCCACAGGCTTTCAACCTTGACTTTGATTGACTGATTCACACATGCCTGTTCTCAACCCTTCTTGAGCGCCCGATGGCTCGAAGTCATGAAGTCACTTAATGGCACTAAAAACATGAAGTAGGAGGACAAACAGGCCAGAAGCTTCATCTATGGCACAGAAACCCACCTCCCCATCTCCCTAGGAAAGCTTTCACTCAGCAATCTCTTTGTCCCAATTGTCACTCTGGGTGCCCACATTCATGTGCCAAAGCAGAACATTTAATAGAACAGCCTGTTTGTGCTTTTTCTTTACAAAACATGTCCCAAAGGAGCTTTTCCCAGAAGACTGAAGCATCTTGGATGAGAAGTTTCCAAAGGGAAAAAAAATAAAACAAGGAAGTCCAGTTGCCTTTTGGAAAAAAAAAAAAAAAAAAAAAAAGCACTTTTGGGACAACCATGACCTGGCTGATGGAGAATCTCCATAGAGATCTTCATAAAATACTTTCCGATAACAGGTGTGCTCACCTATCTCAGTTAGCTAAAAAAAAAAAAAATCAACTAAATTTGCACAACGTATACATAAATTACACCAATAGACCAGAGGTCTCTAAACTTGGCAACTTTCAAGACTTGTGGGCTTCAACTCCCAGAATTCCTCAGCCAGCAATCTACGTAAGGCCCTGATATTCCCTCGGGATCTGGCTCAATGGAATTCTGGGAGTTGAAGTCCACAAGTCTTAAAGTTGCCAAGTTTGGGAACCCCTGAAATAGGCCCTTGCTCTGCTCACAAAAAATCATTTTACCCTGCAGAGTGCTTGCAGCTCCTTCCTTTCACTTTGCCAGCTTTTTGCACCATGTTATTAGCAATTATGAGTCCTGGTGGCGCAGTGGTTAAAATGCAGTATTGCAGGCTGACTCTGCCCACAGCCAGAAGTTTGATCCTGACCAGCTTTCTATCCTTCTGAGGTCAGTAAATGAGGACCCAGATTGTTGGGGACAATATGCTGACCGTGTAAACTGCTTAGAGAGGGCTGTAAAAGCACTATGAAATAATGTCTTATGTGCTATTGCTAATTATTTGTAGCTCCTCTTGCCTGCAGACATCAAAGTTGGGGCAATGCACCTGATTTCCCTCTTTCTTATTTGTCATGATAAAGCTGGACTACAGGTTTCGAAAAAGGCAGATAGTCCAAATCCACCTCTCAAGCTTTCTTACTCAGCAACATCAACTTCCAACTTGCTTTAACATTTTTATTGAGTTATACGATAAAATAAGATACAAAATACCAAAGTAAATAGGAAAATGAGAGGGAGGAAGAGGGGGAAGAGAATAAGAACAAGGAGGAAGAGGGTGAAGAAGGATCAGAAAAAAAAGAAAAAGAAACATTGACTTCCAACTTTTTCTGTTGCAGTAAAATAAAGCATTAACACCAAATCACAACTTTCTTGTTTTTTCATAATAATATGAACAAGCCCTTTCTTCCAACTTGCAAGAAAACTAAAATAGATTTATACAACCATCTCCACAAATACAATGGCAGCCTCTCTGCATCAGTTGGGCAATCCTTTAGCCAGCATTCCCCCTTAGGACTCTCCTGAACAAGTGGTTCTATCCCAGTGCTATTCAGAAGTGCTACTTTGCAGCAGGAGCCCTGAAACCCTCCACCCCTCCCCACCCCAAAACCCCAAAAGATTTGGGACTAAGACAGACACAGGAATTAAATGCAAGAAGAAGGCGTAATCTCCTCTTAGGGAACCGAATGCCATCTACCAGATAGACACAGAATCTTCAGTCCATAGTGATGTGCAACCCCTACCAGGTTGAAGAATTCAGAATTATGCTGGGAATAATTTGTTCCTTCATGTTAACACAGAACAATCAGCTGCTCCTTCACCCAAACCAAAAACACTTGAAATTAAACACCAAAAGCTTTAGAGCATGCATACGCATACAGGGAGAATTAACGACACAATCCCTCGCGTTCACAAGCAACTGCGCTCCATCACTTCAAAGTAATGTACGGATTGCAGCAATCAGGCGTGAAATTGCTTTGGATGCCAAAAGCAAGACTCCCACCAAGTTCAAATGGGCTGCTTTTTCCTACCCATTCTGGGCCTGCTGGCACATGACCCAACCATCTTCAAAGAGAAGACCTCCAAAGTTCCTCCCTTCCTCCCTTGCGCCCTTAGCACTCTTTCTTTAAAGGGGTCCTACAGTTTATCTCCAGAGGAGAGCAAATAAAAGTAACCTCATGTTGTTGGCACAGCGGTGAGCTTGGGGTGGAGCAATGTGCACCCAAGGCTGTGAAATACATGCATTAAAACTTCACGACATTTTATCTGCCCCCCACCCTTAGGGCCAAGATCCAAACGACCACACAGTCCAGAGGTGGTATTTTCAGCAGGTTCTGACCAGTTCTGGAGAACCAGTAGCAGAAATTTTGAGTCGTTCAGAGAACCGGCAAATCCCACCTCTGACTGGCCCCGCCCCCCCCCATCTATTCTCTGCCTCCCAAGTCCCAGTGGATTGGCTCGGTCTTCTTTTGTTGCCCTGCACAGGAGAATGGAGCTGGAAAGCAGGGTAGTGGGGTGGGGAGGGAATGGAGATTTTGCAATAACCTTTCCCCATGAGTGAGTAGAGAATGGAGATTTTTGCAGTATATCCTTCCCCTGCCACACCCACCAAGCCACGACTCAGAACCGATAGTAAAAATATTTGAATCCACCACTGACCCAATTCTTTTCAAGATACCCAAGAAACTGCGCTAAAACATCACAGCTAAAACATCACAAACTGTGATTAACACAAACCATACGATCCGTTCCCTGAAGGTACAATGGAAACCTACACTGGGGTTAGGAGGGAGATGGTGCCGAATTGTACAACCCAGAGTAGTCCTTGACTTACAACCATTTGTTTAGTGATGTTCAAAGTTACAACGACGGTGAAAAAAGATGAGTTATGACCATTTGTCCCACTTATGACAGTGGCAGCATCCCCACAGTCACCTGATTAAATTTCAGATGCTCGGCAACTGACTTGTATTTATGACGGTATTGCAGTGTCCCAGGAACCTTCTGCGACCTTCTGACCATGGGGAAGCCTGATTCACTTAATGACCGCATAATGACCACTTAATTAACTTAACAACTGGATTCACTTAACAGCTTAACTCACTTAACAGCTGTGGCAAGAAAGGTTGTAAAATGGGGCAAAACCCACTTAGCAACTGTCTCGTTTAGCAAACTGAAAAATTGGGCTGAAATTGTGTATTAAAACTTGACGCCAAATGCTCAATACTATTCCTTCTACATCAAACCAAGTTGGCATGTAGGCCTTCCAGTCTCAAGACTTTACTGAACAACAGAATATCTGGACACACAAATAGGCTGTACAATTGCAGAAAACACAGTCATTCCTTCCCATTGTGTCACCGATGGCATTCCTGGCTAAGCCTGTAACATCTCTCTGTAGCTTCTTCTATTCTCCCAACCCTGCCATTCATAACAGGTTCTTTATGTAACTCTCATTTGCCGTCAATGCCCAAATACAATTCATTTAAATGCAATTACATCAATCTTTCATTCATGTCTACTCCGCCGCACACCTTAACCTTATAATCTAAGTCAAACCGCATGAGACAAAGTCATTCATAGACCAGTTATGCTAGTTTCTTTCTTTTCTTTTTCTTTTTAAACTTTTTTGGATGGAAGCCCAATTAACCATTGGGAACTTCAGCTCAAAATCAAGATGAGGCATTTTGGATTTCAAACAGCTCAGCCCCCAACCTCTTGCCTGCAGCCCGAGCCTGTTAAGTCGAAATTAAGTTATTCCACTTAGCAATCAGAATCCCTTCCTGGGTTCTGTACTGAATTTATTTTTTTGCAAATATGGCAACTTAAGATCCGCAGCACGCATGGCATGATGTGCACAAACGAGCCTCAGTGAAAAAAACTTAACAACAAAACATCCAACAAGGATTAACCTAGTCATGTGTGTCCCTGCTGAGAAGCCTGGATCTGGCACCAAACAGCCCGTTCATAACTCTGGGACAAACAGGTTTCTGTTCGTACACCATCCTGCGTATGTATTTATTCGCTCCAATAAGAATGTAGATTTAAAAAGCACAAAAATGACCTTATGAGGTGGAAAGAACTGCAATTTAAATAAACAAACGTGCGTGCTTCTCTGGGAACGTTTTCGTGATTTCTTTGGAAAGGATATTTATGTGATATTTGTGGAGGAAGAAAAATGTAAAAGTAAGAAAACAGTCCAATAAAAACAGCGCCATGAGGTTCAAGGTGTAAAGAGTAGCCCAAGGAAGTCATGAACAGAGAAACCATGTCAGGTTTCCAAAAAAAAAAAAGTGCTATGCCTACACTAGATAAAGGTTCCCCTCACACATACATGCTCCTAATTTCTGGCTCTAGGGGATAGTGCTCATCTCTGTTACAAAGCCGAAGAGCCAGAGCTGTCCGAAGACGCCTCCATGGTCATGTGGCCAGCATGACTAAATGCCAAAGGCACAAAGAACGCTGTTACCTTCCCACCAAAGTGGTCCCTATTTTTCTACTTGCATTTTTTATCTGCTTTCGAACTGCTAGGTTGGCAGAAGCTGGGACAGGTAACAGGAGCTCACTCCATTACGCAGTGCTAGGGATTTGAACCACCGAACTGCCGACCTTTCTGATCGACAAGCTCAGCGTCTCAGCCACTGAGCCACCGCATCCCTATGTCTACATTGCCATCAATCAAAATTCAACATTTCACTAGACCAGTGTTTCGCAACCTTGGCAGCTTGAAGATGTGTGGACTTCAACTCCCAGAATTCCCCAAGAACGGATCAGTCCTCCCACACCGTAGCTTTTGAGTTAATGGAAAAGTCTCCATTACAGGTGGTCTTCAATTTATGGCTGGCCATCCCAAGTTATGACAGACCCCCTTCCCAAGCAACTTATAACCCACATTCAAAGTTTTGATGCTTCCCCCTGCAGTGACGATTGCTAAACCAGCCTGCATTTACCGCTGTTGGTAGCATCCCTGGTCACACATTCTTTTTTGCCAGAAACCGGAATTTATATCTAATTTCCAGCAACAAACACACTTTGGGGACAATGAGTTCACTTAACAACCATGACATTCGCTTAATGACAGCCGCAAAAATGTCCTACGCTTGGGGTCAGTTACGCGAGTGTCACGACTTACAACCCCCATAACATACAACGGAAATTCTCAGCTCCATTTTAGTCGTAGGCCAAACAACGACCTGTATGTAATTTGTTGTCTACTCGTTCAGCCTGTTTTGCTGATCTAAGAGGCAGGTAGATTGTATCCCATTTGAGGCATTATTTTATGGCTGCTCTTTGTTACAGGGCTGAATGCTTTATCTTCCTTGACCTCACAACCACTCAATAAGTAATCCACAACTCCTATTCCTATTTTTATAACAGTAATGATGCATTAGGAACAGTGGTGAGATGCTGCTGGTTTGGAACAGTTTGCACGAACTCGTAGTTCCGACGATCAGCTAGCCCACCCACCTGCGCCTGCCCTATTCTGTCCTTTATTTCCTGCTTTGTAGCTCATCTCAATTGTGCGGCACAGCTGATTGGCCCCCCTCACTGTACTATTTACCCTTGCTGACTTGGAAGATAAGCAGCTGAGTAATGCTCCATTTTCAGTGCTGCGCAGAAGCACCTTGGGCACGCGCTCGCACAAAGCGCATGCTCACCAAAGTGGTTGTTAAACCAGCAGCACCCCACCACTGATTAGGAGGGGGAGTAAAGGCACCCAAGTCTACCCTGGCCTTGGCCTGGAGGGTGCCAGCAAACCAAGGCACCGGTGCTTCTTGTTAGACAGGAAGCAGGTTATGCTGACTGGGGAATGCTGGGAGTTGAAGTCCACACATCTTCAAGATGCCATGGTTGAGAAACACTGCACTAGACATTTAGACATTTTTCAGTGTAGAATAGTTCTTTGAATCCCAGGCAGAAGTGAGGCAGCTGTTTATGTAACATCACTCACTTACTAGCATGGCAAAAATGTTGGGACTTGAAATAAGAAAAGGGGAGGTCGTATGTTGTGTCTGGGATGAGCATTGTCCGTCAAGCATGCTCTGCCTTATCTGCCCTTCCCAACAGCAATTCAGGGTATAATTTCACAGGGCTATCATCAGAATCATTGCGGCTTGTGCAATAGCATTAGCAATAGCAGTTATTTATATACCGCTTCATAGCCCTTTCTAAGCAGTTTACAGAGTCAGCATATTGCCTTTCCCCCCCCCCCCACAACTATCTGGGTCCTCACTTTACCGACCTCAGAAGGATGGAAGGCTGGGTCAACCTTGAGAGGTCATTATGGGAGGTGTTATCAGATATTATTCCCTACAGAAAAGATAAAAGTACTAGTTTCCCCAGACTGGATCGCCATCGTTTCCTCATTCTAAAGAGGCTTATTTGATACAGAGAACTGGTATAAGATTCACAGCAGGGGTAAGCAACTGACCGGCCATGGGCCAAATCCAGCCTAGTGATGAAAACCAAAAACCCCCACAAAGGCTATAGTTAAAAATTAGATGTGGCAATTGGGAACAGATCTTCTGAGGATCCTCTTTGGAGAGAGACCTGAAAACCAATCATCCTGTAGGCCCATCCGCTCACCTTTCTTCATTAGAAAACACAAATTTCCTGAGTTTGAGGTCCCCCAGCACAATGGCTGACTGGTGGCAGTGAGCCACTGCAGAGACAATCTGTTTGAAGAGTCTAGCGGCTTCCTGCTCCGGCAGGCGCTTGCAGCTCCTAACGTAGGAATGCATGTCACCAAAGTCCTTGTCGAAAAAGACATACGCCTTCGTGTCTCCGAGGATCACCTCCACAATCCCAGTGATGTTTCGGTGTGATGGTAACTGGATGTAAGGCCTGATTTTGTCCTGGTAGTGTTTGAGAGGGAAGACCTAGAGATAGAAGCAAGTGGGGAGGGAGAAAGAGAGAGAGAGAGAGAGAGAAAGAGATTAAGTAAGATTTTATTGGAGGATGCAAGGACCAATCCTTGATGGATCCTTATCAAAATATCTGCAGTTGTGGGGTGTCCTTGGTGCTCCCTAAGCTTGGTTGCTTTCTTGTGCATAATTCTTTACCTAAGTACAAAATATCATCAGGATTCTGTGAGAAACCCCGCTCCCTTCTAGCACTGATGACGTTACCTAAGTGGGGTTAATGAAATATCTACAAGAAAACAGCACCAAAACCCCATGCGTTTATCCTTGAGTTAAAAATATTCTCTTCTATCGGTATATCTACATTCATTAAACCATGTTCTCACAATTATTGGTAAATTGGGACTCGCCATTAAATCACCCACCAAAGAGGAGATAGCAGAAGGTGCCACCTTGAAGAATGTGGCTATGATCCAAACCGAACAGCATGGAAAAAGAGAGACAAATCAAGCTTTTGGAAGAATTATACACTTCCTAGAACAGGCAATGGAAGTAAGACGCATTTCATTTCTGTGCATACGGTCCTTAGATGAGGAAGGGGAATTTATTTTGGGAAGATGATGGAATAACAATAATCCAAGTAGCTGAAAGAGAGGATGCCACCTCCCAAACTGATCATATCCCAAGATCTGCACGGTGTCTTGGGCTGCTAAGTTTTGGAAATTACCACCTCTTAGAGGTACATAAGGATCTTCCTGAGCTAGAGAGAACTTCTGCCTGTACAGCATCTGGCATTAAACACTTAGCATAGACAGCAAGGAAAGTCTTATTTCCACAACAGGGACAAGAAGTATCCTACTGAAAACATAGTACCATATATAAATCATACCCAATCTAATCTGGCAAAGCAGTTCTGATGTACCATATTGTTTTGGATACATCTCTCCAGACACTGCTTAAACATCACAGCCCTTTGCTTTTTACATTTCAATATTATTATTAATAAACTTTTAAGATCTGCAATTCCTGCTTTTTGCACTTGAGGAAGGGGGGAAAATGAATCTTTGTACACTCACTAATAAATAATGCCGCAACAATTCCCTG
>BLBF01000002.1:13809758-13842447 GCA_015471245.1 Laticauda colubrina
TAGAATAGAATAGAATAGAATAGAATAGAATAGAATAGAATAGAATAATTCTTTATTGGCCAAGTGTGATTGGACACACAATGAATTTGTCTTTGGTGCGTATGCTTTTTATACATATGTACATAAAAAAATAAAATACATTCATGAAGAATCATAAGATACAACAGCGATAGTCATAGGTTAACTAATAAGCAATCAAAACTAATAAGCAATCAAAAAGTTATGTAGGACAGAATAAAAAAGCAAGAAAGAAAAAAGAAAATATAGATGAGAGATGATAGGTGAGATGAGAGATACTTGTAAAACCTAGTGTGCTTTTATTTACTTTTTCTCATACACAAGCAACACACACACACACACATATACACTCCAAATTAGTTGTGACAGTGGAGCTTGGCTAGTAAGTGATTTATCAGCCAGATCCTTGGCTTGACTGCATGTTCAGCTGGTACAGTTCGTACTATCTGGAGCAGTAAATCAATGAAGATCCAGGTAGACTTGTCTGGAAGTAGAGTCATGCCAACTGGACTTATTTTTGTTGGGTTTGAAACATTTAACTTCTTATCCAGGAGGCTTCTTCAGTCTGTTTCCAGACATCTGGAGCAGCGTTTGTGAACCTTCTGAACTTTGGACTCTTAAAATTTTGGGAATTGAAGTCTTCCAAGTTGCCAAGGTTGAGCAACCGTTGATTTGGAGATTCTCAAAGGAGATACACATCTGGAGGCCGACCATTTGCAGGATTTTAGCCTTCAAATGCAGGTATTTGTAGAATTTTCAAATTGACCTATTCACCAACCACACAGCAGGAGCCTGCATGCCATCTGCTGCTTTCAGTATATTTTAAGAGGGACATAAAATCTATTTTGCAAGAGGAATCACTGTGTTTCAATCCCATTAAGGCCCATACGTGATTAGGAGGGCTATTCCATCGATTCCATCTGCCATTTCCTTGCAAAACCTAGGAAAAAGGTTTTACAAATCCATTTTCCCCCAGCAACTCGTCTATTTAATGTCCTCTTTTCTTACCCCTTCTGTTGAAGAACTCCTGTTTTACACCAAAGTCTCCATCCTCCTGATCTTCAAACTGCTTCCAGACTTTCTTTTCTATAGTGTAAATTGGGATCCTGTAAGTGTTTTGTTTTTTTTTAAATCAGGGCAACCTGGTCTACCCAAATATGGGACAGACCATTCTGCTTCCTCTTTCACCTTTCAGCCCCAATCCAGGGGCCTTTCACAGGCAGTCGCTTTCACAACAAACTATTTTTCCGTTAAATTTATATTTTACTGGCAAAGAAATAAAGAGAGACTAATATAGATGTATTTCAAGCTATTTAGCTCTTGTCATCTAGCCATCATATCCTTCTGGGATTCAAACCTGGGTTACTTGTACATTAGGTAAATGTATTAACCTCTAAGCCACAAGCTCTCCTCACTGTGTTGGCTATACTAGGGGAGAGATTAAGTGTATTTTTAATCAGAGCAACCTGTTCTACCCAAATATGGATATCCTATAATTGGAATTCTGTAATTCGGCTTGCAGATACGTTAAGATTTCACAACTCTCAGAATGCTTGGTTTGGGGCTGGTAAAGAATTCTGAGGGTTGAGGTGGCAATATTTTTATGGGACTGTTTTGGCCCAAACCTTGTTCCAAGTAAACAAACACCAAACACAGATAAAAGCAATGCTTCTTTGTAAATTCCGAGTTTAAAAGACTATTAAAACTAATGGTCTCTTATAAGAAGGAGCCTGGCCAAGGTTGTGCAAGGCTGCCAAAAGCACTAGATTAAGTTGCCAAGAAATATTCCAAACAAAAAGTCTCCAAACACAAACCAGCATAGTCTGAACTTCCATAAGACTTTAAGTGCAAGAACTTCTTTGCTTCCTGAAAAGAATCCCACCTCTGAGGGCTGACTTTTATCCCTTAAGAGAGGGGCCATCACCTTGCAGCCTTACTCCCGAGTTGCCTGTGCTGCTACAGCTGCTCTTTCCTTCAAGCAGCAGGCACACTGGGCACAGGCTCCTCGGGGACCTCTTCATCACTGCTGCCAGCCTCCACAATCTCCGAAGGCAGCACTCCACTCCCTGATAGTCCTTGCATCACATGCAGGCCTCTCATCCGAGTCCTCGCTCTCTGGGACCTCAGCCATTCACACCTGCTGCCGGCGAACCACAACAAGGACAGGTTGGAGAAGACTCCCCTAGCAGAATGTTTAACAGGTCCAGCTATTTGCCTGCAGCATGTTCAGTGTAGTTCAAACAACACTAATGCAAACTATAGGGTTTGGGATTAGTGAGTTTTGTGGACCTGATTGCAGTATGCAAACTCCAATTCATAGCTTAGCGTGATGCAGTGGTGGGTTTCAAATCTTTTTCCTCCTGGTTTGGTGTGAGAACGTACCAAACGCGTGCTTTGCGCATGCACAGCATTTGCAACTCACCTTTTGCTGCAAGCCCTGTGTATAAAGCAGCTGATGTGCGGCAATGTGCTGCACCGTGCGAAGCAGCTGAGGTTGAGAAGCAGGAAATGAAGATCAGTATAGAGCCAGAATGGGTGAGAGGGCACAGCAGCTGATTGTCAGAGCGATCTGGTTTGCTCACAGATGATCCCCAGAGCTACCGGTTTGGCTGAACAAGGCCAAACCGGTAGAATACCACCACTGGCATGATGCATGAAGCTAGTCAGTTATGCTTTGGTTTTGTTATTTCTTGCACTGAATCAGAACAAGTGTCTGCAGTTTTTTTGGGAAAGATTTTGTCATTGCCTCCTTTCTATGGCTGAGAAACAGTGAGTGGCACAACACCACCAATCTGCCTTTGTGCCTAAGGCAGGGCTAGAGCTCACTATCTCTGTTCTGTATAAATAATAGTAGACTCCAAATACTTCATTCCGATTGGTTAACAAAACCTAAAAGGGGATTGGTTCAATAGGGACCAATCCACGAAGCCGTCCAAGGGCGGCAAAACCAAATGCTTGTCATTGGCTACAAGCTGGCAGACAGAAACATATAAAAGGGCTGTCGCGGCTTGAGCCAATGTTCTGTTTTGCAACTATAATTAAAATAAAGACTTGTTGTTGGAACCTGGTCTACCTCGCGTTTTTCCGGACGGAACACTGGCGACGAAGGTGGGATCGTCCTAAACGCGAGACAGAGCACGCGGTGACAGACAAGCCAGACAAAGAGAAATGGCCGGAAACAATGCGCCGCCCGCACCCTTCAACCCCAATGAAGAAGATTGGGAATCTTACGTAGACCGTTTCCAGATGTACCTAGAGAGCAATGAGATGGAGGAAATCTCAGATCAGCGAAAAAGAGCTGTTTTCTTGACGCACTGTGGGCCCGCGATTTTTAAAATGGCCAAGGCTTTGGCAAAGCCCCAAGATGTCAAACAACTGACGTGGACCGAGCTCCAAAGAACATTAAAGGCCCACTATGCACCAGTGGTGTCAAACTTGATAAAGCGGCACAAGTTTTATCGGAGAGACCAGAAAGAAGGCGAAACCATAGCTGATTTTGTAGCCGCACTACGCCAAATAGGGGGAGCGTGCAAGTTTATTAACTTAGATGAAGCGATGCGGGATCGAGTGACATTGGGGTTAAGAGACTCAACCATACAGAGCAAGCTACTGAACAAACCCAACATATCAGTAGCCGAAGCTATTGCAGAAGCCTCGGCTGCTGAAGCCGCCAAAAAATTGGTAGATAAGATGAAACAAATGAATGCAAGTAACGATGAAAAAAGCCCAGCCAGAGGGAAAAAACAACCTCCCACAACCACTCATTACGAAGAACTCGAAGAGACGTCAGAATCCGAGGAGGAAGACGACAAAATCCACCGCCTATACGCTAACAAGAAAGGGTGCGAAAATAGAAATCGGCGGGAATGTGCTGGCTGCGGGGGAAACCATCCCCGAGCTGATGGCAGATTCCTCGATGCCATTTGCAGAGCATGCAAGAAAAGGGGGCATATCGAAAAAGTCTGCAGAAACAAAAAGAATTACAGCCCAAAGAGACGAAACGACTCCCCAGCAAAACCTGAGCCAAGACTCTCTGAGAGAAAGTGGCAGTGAAACAGGCAAGCCACTAACCGGGAGAAAGCATACCAAACTTTCACTATCGGAAGCGCTCAGATGGAATGCGGGAAGAAAGTAAAAATAGTTGTAAAAATCGGAGACAGCCCCTGCGAGATGGAAGTTGATTCTGGATCGTTCCTATCCATGGTGTCGTGAGACACCCTCAAAAAACTAATTCCAGACATCAAAATTAAGGAACTCCAGAGACAAAAACTAACCCTCAAAGATTATCAGGGAAACCGAATTCCTGTAATCGGCCTGGGACATTTTCGAATCGCTTACAGGCAACATGTCGCAGTACTACCATTAACAATAGTCGACCGAGATCGACCAAGCCTCCTGGGTATCGAATGGTTTGCACCATTGGGCATCGGGATGACCGGAGTAGATCAGGTGGCTGCAACTGACTGGGAAGAAGACCTGATCCGAGAATTCCAGGACGTCTTCGACAGTTCCCTAGGCAGGTATCGGGGAACCCCCATTTTGTTTAGTCTAGACCCACAGATAACCCCTAAAAGACTAAAGGCCAGACGGGTTCCTTTTGCTTTAAAAGAAAAAATAGAGGAACAACTAAATAAATTGATAGATCAAGGGGTTTTAGAACCAGTCGACCACGCTAAATGGGAAACACCAATTGTGACACCAATTAAGCCAGACGGGTCGGTTCGAATCTGTGGTGACTACAAGGCTACCCTGAACCACGTGTTGCAACAGAGCGCATACCCGGTGCCAGTTGTGCAACACCTACTGCACTCTCTTGGGGGAGGAAAGGTTTTCACCAAACTAGACCTGGCACAGGCGTACCAACAGCTCCCAGTAGACCCCTTAACGGCGGAAGCACAAACAATAGTGACTCACAAAGGAGCATTCAAATGTAACAGACTCCAATTTGGAGTAAGCGTAGCCCCAGGCGTTTTCCAGAGCCTCATGGAACACCTGTTAAATGGCATAAGAGGGGTCGTGCCATACTTTGACGACGTCCTAATTTCAGCCAAAGATGCAACACAACTAAAGAAAAGACTCAAAGAGGTCCTAAATAAATTCAGAGAATCTGGCCTTAAAGTAAGAAAGAAAAGTGCTGCCTAATGACTGATCATGTCGAGTTCTTAGGATATTTAATTGATGGAGAGGGCATACACCCCACCGAAAAAAAAGTAAGAGCTATAAAAGACGCACTAGAACCAAAGAATAAAACTGAGCTGCAGGCATTTTTGGGACTGATAAACTTTTATAATGTGTTTATACCCCAAAAAGCCACAATAGCGGAACCATTGCATCGATTACTGGACAAGAAAACAATTTGGACATGGGGGCTTAGAGAAAAAAAAGCTTTCCAAGGAATGAAAGACTTATTAACATCAAACACCGTTCTTATCCAGTTTAGCAATACACTGCCATTGACGGTGACCTGCGACGCCTCACCATTCGGAGTCGGTGCCATCCTGAGCCACCAATTGCCTGATGGGAGAGAGGCACCCGTCGCATACTATTCTAAGACCCTGTCCAAAGCCGAGCGTAATTACAGCCAGTTGGACAGAGAAGCTTTAGCAAATGTCGCCGAAGTGAAACGCTTCCACGAGTACCTATATGGAAGAACTTTTCAAATCGTAACAGATCACAAACCGTTACTAGGAATTTTGGCAGGAAACAAACCTACACCGAATGACTAGATGGTCAGAGTTCCTAGCCGCCTATTCCTATACTCTGACACATTGCCCAGGGAAACAAATTTCCCATGCAGACGCTTTGAGCAGAGCACCATTGCCATCAACAGAGGAAGACCCGGCACCAACGATGACAGCATTACAAATAGAGACTTGCCCCGATCTACCCATATCTGCGAATGATGTCGCCAGAGCCACCGCAAAAGACCCATTGACTGCCCGTGTACTTAACTGGGTAGGTAAAGATTGGCCGGAAAACCAAAAAACTGAGAACTTTAAACCTTTCCGGACCAGAAAAACTGAACTCTCAATCCAAAAAGGTTGTTTATTGTGGGGTGATCGGGTAATTATTCCTAACAAATTACAAACCAAGGTACTGGGTATGCTTCACGAAGGCCACCCAGGAATAGTTAAAATGAAAAGCCTTGCTAGAAGCTACGTTTGGTGGCCGGGTATAGATAGGGACATCGAATACTGGGTAAACTCGTGCAATAAATGCCAAAGAATCAGGCTGTCCCCGCCAAAAGCACCCATAAGAGACTGGGAAACCCCAAAAAGCCCCTGGTCACGAATCCACATCGATTTTGCGGGTCCTACCAAGGGGCATACGTTTTTGATTGTCGTGGATGCATACTCTAATTGGCTGGAGGTAAAAATTATGCCATCTACAACAACAGAAACCATTATAAAACAACTTGACAAACTCTATGCAACCCATGGCCTACCGGACGTCCTAGTGTCCGATAACGGGCCACAATTAACCAGTCTCCCATTCGAGCAATACCTAGCCTCCCTAGGTATAAGACATGCTCTAACTGCGCTGGCCCACCTGGCTGCAAACGGTAGGGCAGAGAGAATGGTCAGGTTTACCAAGGAGGGTTTAGAAAAAATGGACATTGGGGATGTCCAAAATAAAATAAATCGATTACTCACCCTCCAACATATCACACCCAGTACTACAACCAACAAAACCCCAGCAGAATTACTGATGGGAAGGAAACTAAGGTCGCATCTAGATAGATTGCACCCAAATTTCACACCAGAAAACCCCCCCGACTCCTCCACCCGATGCAGGACCTTTGCAATAGGCGACTTAGTTTATGCTAAAAATTTTACTGGGGACCCATTATGGCTACCCGGACAAATTACACAAATAACAGGCCCCAAATCCTACCGACAAACGGTAGACGATGGCAGGGAATGGAAGCGGCACATAGACCAGCTTCGCTCCCGAAACATAGAACGAAATGCAAACACACAACCACACATAGAAAAACACGACGAAATTCAAACCAAAGAGGGGGGGGGAATGCGAGAAATCAATAAAGAACTGTTTAAATTAAATTCCGAAAACAATAACAATCAAAAAGAGCAAATAAAAGACTCACTGTTTGAAGAAAGTTGCGAGAAGAGTCCATTCGAAGGGGCTAGCCAGGCCAGCTCGACCTGCCCGGAGGAAACGGGAGGGAGCAGCAAAACCGCCGGCCTAAGAAACTCAGGCGGCAGTAAAATGGCTGACTCATCCTTCCAGACGGTTCCATGGAGAAAGACTGGACAAACAGCAACCCCATCCGAACCGGTCGAAGTCTCCGACAGAAATGAACCGCGCAAGTCCAGTCGAATCAAAAGAAGCCCCACCTACCTGCGTGACTACGTCACTACATAGGACTGAACAAAGAGGGGAGGGGTGTTCTGTATAAATAATAGTAGACTCCAAATACTTCATTCCGATTGGTTAACAAAACCTAAAAGGGGATTGGTTCAATAGGGACCAATCCACGAAGCCATCCAAGGGAGGCAAAACCAAATGCTTGTCATTGGCTACAAGCCGGCAGACAGAAACATATAAAAGGGCTGTCGCGGCTTGAGCCAATGTTCCGTTTTGCAACTATAATTGAAATAAAGACTTGTTTTTGGAACCCCGTCTACCTCGCGTTTTTCCGGATGGAACAATCTCCTAGTATCTAACTTGATGACTTAACCTGGGTGTCAGCAACACGCAGCTCTGGAGTTACATGCGGCTCTTTGGGCCCTCAGCTGCATCTCCCTGTTGGGTGATCCCACCACTGGCTGGCCACACTCCTTGCTGTCCCCTTCCAGTCACTCCTCGCCAGGCCTGAGAAGATAAAACACACACACACAAAAAAAAATACCACACACACACACAAAACCGAAATGGGAGGGAGAGAGAGAGAGACCCATTTCCGACAGAAAACACTGGGAGCCACAAAACCTGGGCAGGGGTGGTGGTGGGCAGGTGTCATGTGACTGGGTGGGAGTTTTGTGGCTCCCGGTGTTTTCTTTTCTGTGGGAAAGGGGTCCAAGTGGCTCTTTGAATGTTTAAGGTTGCAGAGCCCTGATTTAACCAATATGCCAAACTGGCTCTCATGCTTTGTTTAGGAAACCAGAATTAAAGAAATGATGGCTTAATGTCTGGTTTCTATACATGAGAAATTTAAAATGATTTATCTGTGTTTCTGGAGGACTGTTCACATTCAATAATGGATGTGCAATGCAATAGCCAAGTCACCTCTAGCATCCCATCAAAGTTTTATTTGGCTTTAGGTGATCCACTTCCCGTGCTCTACTTGAAATCCACCCATTTTTAAAGTAAAGCCTCCAAAGAAGCCATATTATTCCCTGTCTTGGAACAAGCTCTGCTCTCAAGAATAAATGAACCATCCCAGACACAGCTGCTGGGTTAATAGACGAGGCACATTCTTCATTATATAATTGTAGTCAATTGGTTCAGATGGTTTTGCTGAGGTAGGCAGATTGTGTCCCATTTGGGGCATTAATTTATGGCTGCTCTTTGTTACAGGTCTGAATGCTTTATCTTCCTTGACCTCACAACCACCCAATGAGTAATCCACAACTCCTATTAGTATTTTTATAGTTGTAATGATGCATTAGGAAGGGGGGGGGGGAAGGCATCCAAGTCAGCCCTATGTCCTCCCTTTGGCCTGGGAGGTGACAGCAAACAGGTGACAATCAGAGGTGGTATTCAGCAAGTTCTGACCAGTCCTGGAGAACCAGTAGTGGAAATTTTGAGTAGTTCAGAGAACTGGCAAATACCCGCCCCGACTGGCCTCGCCCCCATCTCTTCTCTGCCTCCCATTGAGTCCCAGCTAATCAGCTGGGTCTTCTTTGGCTGCCCTGCACAGGAAAATAGAGCTGGAAAGCAGGTTAGCAGGGTGGGGAGGGAATGGGATTTTGCAGGAACCTTCCCCTGCCACGCCCACCAAGCCACACTCACAGAATTGGTAGTAAAATGTTTTTGAATCCAACCACCCGTGCCAATGCTTCTTGTTAGACAGCAAGCAGGCTGTGCTGACTGGGGAATTCTGGGAGTTGAAGTCCACACATTTTCAAGATGCCACAGATGAGAAACACTGCCCAAGACCCTGAGACATTTTTCAGTGCAGAATAATTCTCTGGATCCCAGGCAGAAGTGAGGCAGCTGTTTATGTAACATCACTCACTGACTAGCATGGCAAAATTTTGGACTTGAAATAAGAAAAGGGGAGGTCATATGTTGTGCCTGGGATGAGCACTGTCCGTCCAACATGCTCTGCCTTATCTGCCCTTCCTAACAGCAATTAAGGGTATAATTTCACAGGGCTATCATCAGGATTATTGCAGAGTCAAAGAAAAACGGCATGGAGCGTATGAGCCACCAGCTAATTTGAGACAAAAAAAAAAGGAACAGACTAAAGATTTCAAGCACAAATGATTCTCAAGTCAAAATGTAATTTGACTTGATCCTGGCTTATGCGATGCTTGGGATGCAGCCTTTCTGGACCTGTTTGTAACCAGGGTTGTAATATTTTTTAAAATAGAGCAGACCAGGCCCTGCATTTACACACACGCGCGCACACACACACACACAATATTAGTATTTGTCTTGGTATCCAAAGACTATAGAGGATCTGTTAACCCTTTGGAGACATAGCCACCATTTTCAGCCCTTGGGAATGGATGGGAGGTTATTCAAATTTAGCTTGTCTAGTTTGGGATAATTTTTTTTAAACGGAAATTGCAAAGTTTGTGTTGCCAGAAAAATGGAACTGAGGTCTGCACAAGAGAGCTATTCATCTTTCAATGTATTGTGAGAATATGGTTGAGTTGGCCTGCATGAGAGTCAGTCAGAAATTAGAAATCAAACGTAAATAAGTGTCCACCATGCACACAATACAATTGCATTGCTTTTATTTTGAAAGTGACTGCTATTCCCTTCCCCAATTCATGTGTGTGTGTGTGTGTGTGTGTATGTATATATATACATATACATACATCCATACACACACACACACACACATATATATATATATGTATGTATATGTATGTATGTATGTGTGTGTGTGTATATATATATATATATATATATATATATATATATATATATATATATGTTTTTTTAAGTTTTCGCGGGTACTTACATGTGTGCTGTTCAGCTTCCTTCGGGTATTATCCCACATCATTGTAGTGCTTTTAAAGTTGTAGCAACGTTTCAGCAGAATCTCATCTGCCATCATCAGGCTTCTGCATTGAGTTTGTATGTGGGTCAGGCTATTAAACCCATTAGTTTTAAATTTGAGGCTAGCCATAGAGATTGAAAAAAGACCTGAAAGAATGAATAGAAGAGTTGATTCCACCAGACTGTCAATCATTTGGAAGCCTGCACTCTCAAATAGAAAGATCTCCACACCACAAGCCAGGCAAACACCTGGGCACAAACAGACTCTCTCTGATACCTCCAGTTCAAACACCCCCCCACCAGGCACCCAGATGAAACCTGGCTTTCTAATAGATAATAGCCGTCCTTTCACACGAAGCCAAGGTGCACTGAAAGCCTCCAGTGCAGGAACAGAGTGTTGCCAGCCAATCAAAGCCACAAAACAGACAGAAGAAACCAGAAACACCAATCAAACAAACTCCAAGTCCAATAAACACAGACCAAGACTCCCAACCAATCAGGATGTAGAAAAAAAACATCCTGGCAAAGCAGTAGGCTAGCCTCAAATTTAAAACTAACGGCTGTGATAACCTGACCCACATACAAACTCCATACAGAAGCCTGATGATGGTAGATGAGATTCTGCCGAAACGTTGCTACAACTTTAAAAGCACAATGACAAATGACGTGGGATAATACCGGAAGGAAGCTGAACAGCACACATGTAAGTACCCGCGAAAACTTTAAAAAATAAAAAAACATATATATATATATGCCATCTGAGTCACCAAACAGTCCCCACTGGCTGACCTGATGCCATGTCTATTCCAATTCATGAACTCTCATACACTGACAGAACTCCTTTGAGGAACAGTCCTGAAGGTGCTTTTTCAAGAAGCTTCTTGGATGAGAAGTGAAACCTCTTCAAGGAAAAAAAACAAAGAAAGTCCAGTTGCCATGGCTTGGATGACTCATAATCTCGATAGATGTTTGAGGAACAGTCTTAGAAAAGTTCTCTAAGAGTGAGAAGGTGACCATATTAATAGTCTTGATAGCTAGGTGGAACTTCAGTATTCCAAAGTGGTGTATAGCAATAGCACTTAAGACTTATATTCCACTTCACAGTGCTTTACAGCCCTCTCTAAGCAATTTACAGAGTCAGCCTATTGCCGCCAACAATCTGGGTCCTCATTCTACCCACCTCAGAAGGTTGGAAGGCTGAGCCTGGTGAGATTTGAATGGCCAAATTGCAGGCAGCTGGCAGTCAGCAGAAGTAGCCTGCAGTACTGCACTCTAACCCCTACGCCACCACGGTTCGTAGCATATGTATGAATGTTTAGTAAACAGACAGGAAGGTCCAACCGGGTTCATTCTCAATGTGTGGATTTCTTGGGTGTCATCTTATTGCCCAGTGTGGGAATGAAATATTCTTGTTTTTTCTTGTGTTCTTACAGTTTAGTCCTTGACTTATTTTAATTTAGTTTACTTTATTGTCATTGCACTTCATACAACAAAATTTAATACCATTTTCAGTGAACATTCTGATAATGAAAATAAACACAAACACACATCCTTCACATTCTATGAATTGAAAAGCCCTGATATTGCATTAATATTGCACTATACAGTATGACGATTGAACCCAAAATTAACATTGTTAAGCAAGGCACTTGTTAAGTGAATTGTGCCCCATTTCACAGCCCTTTTTTTTGACATGGCTGTTAAGTGAATCATTGCCATTGTTCAGTGAATTATGCAGGTATTAAGCAAATCTGGTCAGCTGGGAAGATTGTAAATGCTGATGACATTGCCCTGGGTTCAGGTCAACAGTCATAAATGCATGCCAGTGGCCAGTTGATCCCTGGCAAATACATGTCAGTTGCCAGGGGATGCTGAAACAGTCGTAAAAGTGAAGGACAGGCATATGCCACTGTGGTAACTTTGAAGGATCCCTAAAGAAATGGTTGCACCTCAAGGATTATCTGTACAGCAATCTGTATTACACTAGCAGTCTGAGGCATTCACACTTCCCTTGGTACACCACCACCCACCCCCAGAGCTGAGAGTGCAACTCACAAAAACCTCCAATTGATGGAAAGTTTGAGCATTTGAAAGAGATTTTGAGGCAAAAAGATTGACTGAGAACACCCTGAAGTGTCAATTCTGTACATTTGGGAACGCTTAGGTGCCAGAGTTGGGGGTGGATAGGAAACACAGCACCCCATCTTGAGTCAGCAGTATCCATAAACGTTGTTGAGAGTCAATTACATGGATGGTCTGATGGGGCCTGCCTGGCACGGGAGAGGAAGCAGCGTGAAACTTTCAACTTTCAACAGCTCGACTGGGACGTTTTTTACAGAAAATCCCAATGCTTCTGTAATTTCCCCCCCCTCTTTCCTCTTCACGCTGTCAAAGTCATTTCACAAAATTCACTGGAAATAGGAGCAAACTACTACAGAACGGCAAAAAGTATTTTGGTTTCTGATGACGAGAGCGACAAGTTGCTTCATTGCTTGTGTGGTAGCGAAGAAAACTGACAGCAAACTGCTATGTTGACTCAAGGTGGGAAGAATTCTCTCTCTCAGAGAGGGGAGGAAGAAGGGAAGGGAGGGATGGGGAAAAGAGGGGAGAAGAGGGGAGGAAAAGATGTGGGAAGAGAAGGGGAGGAGGGAAGGGAGGGAGGGAGGAAAGAAGGGGAGGGAAGGAGGGAGGGAGCGGAGGAAAGGATGGAGAAGAAAGGGGACAAAGGAAGTGAAGGAAGGAGAGGGGGAGGAAGGGAAGGAAAGGAAGGAAGGAAGAGAGTTGGAGGAAGGAAGGAATTAAAAAGAGAGTAGAAAAGAGAGTAGAACCTCTCTCATAGGTCATTTTTGCCATTTGTTTCAAGTTTTATGATGGGTGTTGATGTTCTTTCTGCCTTTAAAAACAGGTCTTCTTGAGCCATGATTTAACAGGAGCCATTAGAAATTGTTTGGTGTGCTGGACATGAAATGCTGGGAACAGGGGAAGCAAAGGTGCTTTCTGACAAGTGTCACTACTGCAACATTACGATCTGCTGAGAAAAATGTGCTTTCACGGCCTATTTCTCCCAAGAAAAAATTGTAGACTGTTAAGAGGAGGATGGTAAAATGATGATGATGATGAGGAGGAGGAGGAGGAGGAGAAGAGGAGGAGGAGGAAGGGGGAGGGGAGGAGGAGGAGGAGAAGGAGGAGGAGGAGGGGGAGGGGGGGGGGGGGGGGGGGGGGGAGGAGGAGGAGGAGGAGGAGGAGGAGGAGGAGAAAGAAAAATGGTAGTTTCCCACAGCAAGACAAACGGCCACTCTGATACAGGAATTTTCCGTAGTGTGAAAGTATTTCCACTAGCACATCCTAGATGTGCGGCTGATGCTCTAAAGCTGCTTGGTGTTCCAGCTGTCTTAAGCAGTTGCTGGCATTTTTCCCAGGGTGCTTGAAAAACAGGGCAAATGTAGGCAAGGGAAAATTTCCGAAAAAGCCACCTTATTGCAACGGAAATGCTTCTGCGGCTAGCCCGAGATTGTGTTGTATGATGCTTGAGATGCCTACTATCCCAAAATAACTTCAAAAGAATTAATTAGAAAGCAGACAAGTATCATCGTTATTTTTTCAAGATTGTTTCTACCTCATAGCTCTGTTTAAGCACTGGAGGCCTTCTGAACAAACAGATTCAGTACAGCAGTGTGGGGATGCTGCCAGCTCAGACTGGTTCTAGTGAAGTAGCTCCGCCAATCAGCTGTAGTGCTTGAAATTGGTATATTTTGAGCGCTGCATGCGCAAAGCGCTCTGTGATGACCCAGGGTGTGGAACAAAGGCAACACAGTCAGGTAATCAGTAGGAGTCCCTTTATTAGCTCCAACTTTGCCTGCAATGTCCTGGTTACCTTCTGGGCTGGAGAAAAACTCTCCAAGGAACAGCTTCTGGCTGCAGAGAATCAAGTCCAAAACATGATCAACAAAAACTATAAGTCCAATCAAGGCAAGATGAGGTAATTAGTCTGGCAGGGCAAGAGATGCGAAGGCATGGCAATAACTCAACACAGTTGGGAAGATGCCAGGAATACAGATAACCAAAGTCAACACAAGATAAATTAATGTTTGCTCCCAGCAGCTTCCAGAGTCGGCATGCATCTCTTTTAAACTCTCATTCCCAGGTGTGGCTAATGAAGGGAATCAGGGCCCTTTCCTTCCCCGTAAGCCATACAACCCATGTTGCTCTCTTCTCTGTTCCTCCCTGTGTACCCAAGGATGAAGAGGGGATGGGCCTGGTTCTTCCTCTGAACTCCCACTCCCTTATTCAATCTCATCCCCTGCTCTGCCCAGCCAGACTTTGCCCTTCCCCAGTTTCCTCCACAGCCAATGGAGCCCCATTCCCACTCCCTGTCAACTGTTTGTCTTCCTCCTCAGATTCAGACTCTAACAGGTGCATGACATGCTCTCTCATAGAACTGGTAGCAAAAATGTTTGAATCCCAGCATTGCAGTAGAGGTAATCCTTACAACAGTTCACTTAGTGATGGTTCAAAATTACAATGGGACCTGACAATAAGTGACTTATGACCAACTTTCACACTTATGACCATTGGAGCATCTGCAGGGTCACGGGATTTACATTTGGATGCTTGTCAACTGTCTCGCATTTATGATGGTTGCAGTGTCCCAGGTTCACGTAATCCCCTTCTGCAACCTTCTGACAACCCAAGTCAATGAGGCAAGCTACTTAACAACTGTGTTACTAATTTAACAGCTGCAACAATTCGCTTAACAAACATGGAAAGAAAAGTCGTGAAAAAGGGCAAAAGTCACATAACACATTTCTCACTTAGCAATGTTAAATTTTGGGCTCAATTGTGGTCGTAACTTGAGCGCTACCTGACCAAAGTATTCATGTGAAAAAAATAATTGACACCATTTAAAAAAACTAATTATAACCCCTCCACCCTTGGTATCTTGAAAAGCCCCACCTCAGTTTCAAAAACTCACATTTTGCTTCTACGAATGTTTCTCAGCCTTGCAAAGACCCCATTGTTGTCCCTAAAGTGGCTGCCGGTTACATTTTGCTTCATTGAGAAATGTGATTTCTTGCCTGGGGGATGTGTGTGTGTGTCTTTGTGTGTGTGTGTGTGTATGTGTGTGTGTGTGTGTGTGTGTGTGTAAGACCAAAGGAAAGGGTGGTGGTGGTTGTGTTAGAAACTTATCCACTAATTGGATTAGTGTTGTTAAGTCCCTGTCACACTGCACCAACGGATGCAAAGAGGATGTAAAGCGGACAAAAAAGCTTGCCATCCGTTGGAAAATGAGATGTACTCACTGCCTCCGTTTTGCTTCCTCTCTATCCATCCAGCATCCGTTTATGGACGTTTCATCCGCTCAGAAAGTTTTGAGCTGCCCAAAACTTTTGCGCGGAAAATGTATCCAATTCGTCCATTCTGCATCCGCTAGGCATCCGCTAGGCATCCGTTCTGCATCCGTTACGCATCTGCTATATCCGCTAGGCATCCGTTCTGCATCCGCGCAACTCGCATCCGCTCGGACGCAGGGAGGAAGCGGAACGGACGCAGAACGGATGCAGAATGGATGCAGAACGGATGCCAAGCGGAAACAAAGCGTTTAAAATGGAAAAAACATTCGCAGAGGGTACCTATCTCGGATATTAAGGATGTCTACAGGATGCCTAGAGGATGTCTAGAGGATACCTAGAGGATGCAAAGGGACACCTATACTATCTATAAAAAAGGGGAGCAACACGTCTGCATCTCACTTTCAGACCAGCAGCCCAGCTGTGCAGACCTCTGCAGCCTTCATCTGACACTTCCTCTTCCACAGCATCCAGTCATGTCCACCGTGGATCGTAACACAGTCCTTTTGGCAGCCACCATCCTTCTGCAACAGTGCGAAGCCATCTACAGGCTCTGTGAACTCTATTACGGGAAGAAAAGGAGGCGGCCAAGAAGCGTCTGGGTCCGAAGATGGATCGGGAGAAGAACAGAGTACGGGCTGTACAACAAGCTGATGGTGGAGCTCAGGAACGAAGACACTCGGACATTCCAGAACTTCATGAGGATGCCTCCAGCCATGTTTGATGAAGTTGTGCAGCGGCTGATACCCAGGTTGACCAAGTCCAACACCGACTTCCGGCCCAGCCTGGAACCTGGGCTCAAGGTGGCACTCACTCTGCGCCACCTGGCCTCAGGGACCACCTTCAGGAGCATGCAGTATGGCTGGAGGGTGCCACACAACACCATCAGCATTGTGGTCAGAGAAGTGGTGCAGGCCATCATCGAAGAATACCTGCAGGAGCTCCTCCAGTGCCCCTCCACTGATGAAGGATGGAAGAAAGTTGCAGAGCAGTGGTACCAGAGGTGGAACTTCCCACACACCGTTGGAGCCATAGATCGGAAGCACGTGGCCTACAAAGCACCACCCAAGTCGGGCTCCACTTATTTCAACTACAAGGGCTTCTTCAGCATCGTCCTCTTTGCCATGGTCGATGCTGACTACAAGTTCATGTACATCGATGCTTCAGGCAGCGGCTCATGTTCAGATGCCCAGGTATACAACGCCAGTGACCTCAAAGAGGGGCTGGAAGGCAACCTCATCATGGGCTTTCCAGATCCAGACCCCCTGCCCAACGACACGCAAGATGTGCCCTACTTCATCGTGGGGGATGATGCCTTCTCCCTCAGAACCTACCTCATGAAGCCCTACACTTCCAGATGCCTCACCCGTGAAGAGAGGATCTTCAACTACAGGCTGTCCAGGGCAAGGCGGGTGGTGGAGAACGCCTTTGGCATCCTGGCCAACAGGTTCCAGGTACTTCTCACCACCATGCAGCATCGCCCAGAGACCGTGAGGAGGATCGTGGAAGCTTGCTGCATCCTGCACAATCTCATGCGCACCCGCTATCCAGTCTTGCAGAACAGGCTCGTGGACCTCCAACAAGGCAATGGGGACATGGAGCCTGGGGAATGGAGGCAAGGGCGAAACCTGATAGACACTCAGGATGTGCAAGGCCCCAACAGAGCCTCACGTGAAGGGAAGAAGCATCACAACCTCCTGAGACACTGGTGCAACTCCCCAGCTGGAGCAGTGGAGTGGCAAGACAGGATGATAGATGATTAATGGGTGCTTCCTTCAGCCTGTCTCATCACACGGATGAGATTGGGCCATGTATCTTGGGTGGGCCTACAATGAACAGGGCATTTAATAAAGAGTTGTGTTTATGTTCCAATGTGTAGATCAATGCTTACTAATGAAGGGCCAAAGGTGTGGCAACTGGGAGGGTGGACCATACAGTCCCACTATGTTGCACTGGAGGTTTATCTATCCCACTGCTATCCTTACCCATCCCACAGCTATTACCCATCCCAAAGGTATCCCTGACCATCCCACAGCTATTACCCATCGCACAGGTATCCCTGCCCATCCCACAGCTATTACCCATCCCACAGGTATCTCTGCCCATCCCACAGCTATTACCCATCCCACAGGTATCCCTGCCCATCCCACAGCTATTATCCATCCCACAGGTATCCCTGCCCATCCCACAGCTATTACCCATCCCACAGGTATCCCTGCCCATCCCACTGCTACCTTAACCCATCCCACAAGCATGCAAAGGCTTAAACCATTTCTAAAAGTTTCCACCAAGACTTTATTAAAAAAAAGAAATGAAGCAAGTGTGTGAATCAAAGATAAACTTTATTGAACAACAAGCTGTAAAACAAAAATGACCCAAGTCAAGTGTCCAAATAAACTCTACAGGTAGCCAGCTACCCAGTTTCTGGCACTCTCATTGGTCACTCGGAGGTGTGCCCAGTCTCAGGGGTGAAGGGTCCAGGTGCTGTGGAGGTGGGTGGTGCTGGAGTGCTGGTCTGTATCATCATTGGGGAGCCTGGCCCTGAGAGGACAACAGGGGACGGTGTGTTGAGGAAGCTCTCAGACAGCTGGCTCAGCCCCGTGATGCTGATAAGTCCTTCCTCCATGCCATGGGGTGTCAGCCCCAGTACTGATAACAGATGTACTGAGGCCGGGCTTGGCTGTGGGATGGAGGAAGGAGTAGTGTAGTGGGGCTGTCTGGTCTGCAGCTGGGTGAGGACTGGCGTGGGTGGCATCGGTGGTGTGGGTGGCATTGCTGTCGTCGGTGGCATCATTGGCGTGGCTGGCATCGGTGGCATCAGTGGAACTGGTGGCAACGGTGTCGCCCGATGACTCTGTGCCTGGGCTGGGAAGGGCTGCTGCCTGTGCTGCTGAACCTCCTGGTAGTCGTAGCCCTGGTTGGTGAGGGCCTGTGGGAAGCCTTGGTATGGGAGGGACATCACCTGGGGTGGAGGAGCAGACCTGGACTGGGTGAGAGCAGGTTCCTCTGGGTCTGGAGGGTTGTGAAGCAGTTCGGTGATCCGGTCCTTCACCATCTGGTACTGGGGTTCCTCCATGTTCTTGAGGGTCTAGTTGACATAGGTGAGGAAGGGCTTGTGATTGGAGGATGAGAAGTCGGTGCTGACCAGCTGAGAGAGGAGATCTATACTGGTGCGGATGGTGTCCCTGATCTCCAGCAGGACAGTGTGGCTCTGCCCCTCCTACTGTCTGGCTCTCTGCCTTTCTGTGGAGGCGGAGCTGGGGGTGGTGGATGCGGCTACGACTGCGGTGGACTCGATGTCTCCTTTCTCCCACCGCACCAGGGAGTCCTCCACGTGCTCCACTACGGTGACAACAGCTGTCTGCGGGTTCTCCACCGTGGCATGCTCCACAGAAATCTGCCTGGAGACAGGGACTGACTCTCGGCCAGAAGAGGAATGGGTCGCAGCAGGCTGCCGGAGAGAGAGGGTAGACAGAGGGGTTCCTGGTGCTCCTCGGTGGTGGATCTCACCCTCAAGGAAGCTGCACCTGGCCATGACGTAGGTCTCTCTGTCCGTCAGCTTTACTGTGGCCTGGCCAGATTTCTTCAGGTGCAGCTTCCCGTATCAGGTGTGCATGTGCTTCCACCAGCCGAGGAGCACCTCCGAAGTGTAGCCCATACTCTCCGCCTTCTCTCTCCAAGCAGCCTGCTTCCTTTTGGTGTCCCTGTACAGCCGGTGTCCCTTCCGCCACAGATAGTCATTCTCTCTCAGCCACTCCAGCACCTCATCCTCGTGTTCCTCCTCAATATAGTATTGCCTCCTCTCCCATTGTCACATACGCCTCTTCCTCCCTTTGGCAGAACCAGATGGGCCTTCATCAGAGGGGCTCCCAGGTGGTAGGGGCTGCTCCTCCACATCAGCATCAGCAGCAGCACCAGCAGGATCATCATCATCATCATCATCATCATCATCATCATCATCATCATCACCAGCAGGATCATAATCATCATCATCATCAGCAGCAGCAGCAGCAGCAGGATCATCATCATCATCATCAGCAGCAGCAGCAGCAGCAGGATCAGCAGGACCAGGATCATCAGCAGCAGAGTAATCACCAGGAGCCCCAGCAGCACCAGCACCAGCAGCCCCAGCAGCCCCAGCAGCACCAGCAGGATGTACAGGACAAGCAAGACCAGGAGCACGAGCAGTACGAGCAGTAAGAGCAAGTCCAGGAGCACGAGCAGGACGAGCAAGTCCAGGAGCACTAGCAGGACGAGCAGGACCAGCATCAGCTTCAGCAGAGTACGCAGCAGAAGCACCACTGCCAGGAGCAGCTTCAGCAGAAGCTCCAGCACCAGAAGAGCAAGCCCGAGCAGCAGAAGCCCCAGCAGAAGCAGAGTCAGGGATAGGGGGCGGGAGAGTGGCCCTGTCCCTCTTGCCAGGGATGGTGGCAGGTTGCTGAGACTTTCGCTTCTTCCCCATGGTTGTGGGGTTGCTGGCTGGCAGGGAGGCTGGCAGGAAGGCTGGCACAAAGCCTGGCAGGCAGGCAGGCAGGCAGCAAGGCTGGCAAGCAGGCAGGCACCAAGGCTGGCAGGCAGACTGGCTGGCAGGGAGGCTGGAAGGCAGGCTGGCACCAAGGCTGGCAGCAAGGCTTGCAGGCAGGCATGCAGGCAGGGCAGGCAAGGACTTGATGTATCCTGCAGCAGGTCTTTCCTCCGAATGCTGGCCACGTGCGAGCTGCTTCCCTTTATATCCGGGGGGCTTGTGCAATGCATCCCCCCCGCATGCGCAATTAACGCCAGGCATCCGCTAGGCTTCCGCTCTGCATCCGCTTCATCCGCTGTGCATCTGCTGTGCATCCGCTGTATCTGTTCCGCGTCCATTTTGCTGAGGCCCCCCGGAAGCCCTGCAGATGTGCCATCCGCTCTCATCCACTTCCATCCACTAGGCTTCCGTTCCGCATCCCTTTTCCATCCGCTCTGCATCCTCCCCGCGTCCGTGTTATCCGCTCTGGTTATGCAAATTTTTGCCCCTTTTGAGAGCAGATAACAACAGATAGAACATTTTGCTCGTCCGTTGTGTCCGTTTTGCATCCGTTGGGCAGTGTGACAGGGCCTTTAGGAAGCTGCTGCTTTGTGAATGGGGGTAGTCCTCATTTAGCAACTGTTTAGATCGATTCGTTTAGTGACTCTTTGAAGTTGCAACGGCACTGAAAAAAGGGACTGGTACGTGGCCCTCACACTTGCAGCATCCAGTCCAGAGGTGGTATTCAGCAGGTTCTGATCAAATTCTGGAGAACCAGTAGTGGAAATTTTTTTTTCCAAAAATGTTTTTTATTTTTAATCTTTTATAGTATGATTCCAGGTTTTTACATTTTCATACAAAATGACCATAATTACATATCTATCTCACGTATTAAGTTTCTTATCATATCATTGCATTTCAATGTCTGGAATACTCTACCTGACTCTGTGGTTTCTTCCCCAAACCCCAAAAACTTTAACCTTAAGACTGTCTACTATTGACCTCACCCCTTTCCTAAGAGGCCTATTGCGGGTGTGCATAAGCGCACCAATTGTGCGTACCGTCCCTGTCCTATTGTTTCTTTTCATTCGTATCCATTTCATATATTCATAATCATGTTTATGCTTATACCTGTATCTAATAATCGCTTGACAAAATAAAATAAATAAAAAACAAATAAATTTTCCATTTTCTATAAATTTTCAAAAATATTCTTATATTTTTTACTTTTATTTTACCCAGTTTTATCTCATATAACGTATTCTATTTTTCTTTAATTATACTCATCTTCTTTATACAATATCTTAAAATTCTTTCTTTCTTATTCTATGTTCACTATATTCTTATACTTTTATCTGTCATATATGCCATTTCATCACATATTCTTATTTCATTATTAAATAAATTCCATCTTAATGTTAATAATTCCAAAGATTTCCCCCTTAATTACCCAGAGAATGGGGATTTTGCAGTAATCTTCCCCTGCCATGCCCACCAAGCCATGCCCACAGAACCAGTAGTAAAGTTTGTTGAATCCCACCACTGATCCAGTCCTATGATTAAAAGGTGGGGAGGTTGGCAACCAGCGTGTGTTTACAACAATTGCAGCATCCTGAGATCACATAATCAGCATTTGCGATCAGATTCCAACAAGCAAATTCAATTGGGGTGGGTGGGTGGGGTGGGATTTGCTTAATGACCATGCAATTCACTTAACAATTGCAGTTGCTCATTGCAATCCTCGCCACGGTTGTCTTAATTACAAAATAGCAGTTTACTAAAAACACCGATGACGCAAAACAGGTCATGAAATGCAACGTGACTCACTTAATAAACTCTTTTGCTTAGCAGTGGAAATTCAGTTCCCAGTTGGGGTTGTAAAGCCCATGTCACACTGAACCAATGGATGCAAAGAGGATGTAAAATGGAGAAAAAAGCTTGCCATCCGTTGGAAAATGCGATGTACTCACTGCCTCCATTTTGTTTCCTCTCTATCCGTCCAGCATCCGTTTATTGACATTTCATCCGCTCCAAAGGTTTTGGGCTGCCCAAAACTTTTGCGCGGAAAATGTATCCAGTTCGTCCGTTCTGCATCTGCTACGCATCCGTTCTGCATCCGTTACACATCCGCTATATCCACTAGGCATCCGCTGCACATCCGCGCAACTCACATCCGCTCGGACGCAGGGAGGAAGCGGAATGGACGCAGAACGGATGCAGCATGGAAACAAAGCGTTTAAAACGGAAAAAACGTTCGCAGAGGGGACCTATCTCGGATATTAAGGATGTCTAGAGGATGCCTAGAGAATGCCTAGAGGATGCCTAGCGGAAAACCTATATTTCCTATAAAAAGGGGGAGCAACTCATCTGCATCTTACTTTCAGAACAGCAGCTCAACAGTGCAGACCTTTGCAGCCTTCATCTGGCTCTTCCTCTTCCACAGCATCCAGTCAGGGTCCACTTATTTCAATTACACGGGCTTCTTCAGCATCATCCTCTTTGCCATGGTCGATGCTGACTACAAGTTCATGTACATCGATGCTTCAGGCAACGGCTCATCTTCAGATGCCCAGGTATACAACACCAGTCACCTCAAGGAGGAGCTGGAATGCAACCTCATCGTGGGATTCCCAGATCCAGAACCCCTGCCCAACGACACACAAGATGTGCCCTACTTCATCGTAGGGGATGACACCTTCTCCCTCACAAACTACCTCATGAAACCCTACACCTCCAAATACCTCACCCATGAAGAGAGGATCTTCAGCTACAGGCTGTCCAGGGCAAGACAGGTGGTGGAGAACACCTTTGGCATCCTGGCCAACAGGTTCCAGGTACTTCTCACCACCATGCAGCATCGCCCAGAGACCGTAAGGAGGATCATGGAAGCTTGCTGCATCCTGCACAATCTCATGCGCACCCGCTACCCAGTCTTGCAGAACAGGCTTGTGGACCTCCAACAAGGCAATGGGGACATGGAACCTGGGGAATGGAGGCAAGGGCAAAACCTGATCGACACTGAGGTTGTGCAAGGCCCCAACAGAGCCTCACATGAAGCGAAGAAGCAGCGCAACCTCCTGAGACACTGGTGCAACTCCCCAGCTGGAGCAGTGGAGTGGCAAGACAGGATGGTAGATGCTTAATGGATGCTTCCTTCAGCCTGTCTCATCACACGAATGAGATTGGGCCATGTATGTTTGGTTGGCCTACAATGAACAGGGCATTTGACAAAGAGTTGTGTTTATGTTGACATGTGTGGATAATTATTACATTATTATTGATAATAAAAGGCCATAGGTGTGGAACCTGGGAGGGTGGACCATACAGTCCCACTATGCTTGCACTGGAGGTTTATCTATCCCACTGCTATCCTAACCCATCCCATAGCTATTACCCATCCTACAGGTATCCTAACCCATCCCAAAGCTATCCTTACCCATCCCACAAGCATGCAAAGGCTTAAACCATTTCTAAAAGTTTCCATCAAGACTTTATTAAAAAAAAAGAAATGAAGCAAGTGTGTGAATCATAAATAGACTTTATTAACAACAAGCTATAAAACAAAAATGAGTCTCTGGCACTCCTCTTGGTCGCTCAGTCTCAGGGGTGAAGGGTGCAGGTGCTGTGGAGGTGGCTGGTGCTGGAGTGCTTGTCATCAGCTCCTCCAGAAGCAGAAGCAGCAGAAGCGCCAGCCCCAGAAGAGTGAGCCCGTGCTGCAGAAGCCCCAGCAGAACCAGAGTGAGGGCCAGGGGGTGGGATGGTAGCCCTGTCCCTCTTGCCAGGGCTGGCAGCAGATGTCTGAGGCTTGCTATGCTTCCGCATGGTGTGGGGTTGCTGGCTGGCAGGGAGGCTGGCAGGAACCAAGGCTGGCAGGAAGGCTGGCAGGCAGGTAGGCACCAAGGCTGGCAGGCAGACATGAACCAAGGCTGGCACCAAGGCTGGCACCAAGGCTGGCACCAAGGCTGGCACCAAGGCTTGCAATCAGACATGCAGGCAGGGCAGGCAAGGCAGCCAATCCGTCTGGCAGCAGGTCTTTCCTCTGAATGGCGACCTGCTTCCGAGCTGCTTTCGTTATATCTGCGGGGCTGATGCAATACATCCTCCCCGCATGCGCAATTAATGCCAGGCATCCATTAGGCTTCCGCTGTGCATCCGCTGTGCATCCGCTCCATCCGTTTCACGTCCGCTGTGCATCCGCTGTATCCATTCCGCATCCGCTTTGCTGAGGCCCCCCGGAAGCCCAGCGGATGTGCCATCCGCTCCCATCCGCTTCCATCCGTTGGGCTTCCGTTCCGCATCCGCTTTGCATCCGCCCTGTGTCCTCCCCGCGTCTGTGTTATCCGCTCCGGTTATGCAAATTTTTGCCCCTTTTGAGAGCGGATAACAACGGAAGGAACATTTTGCTCGTCCGTTGTGTCCTTTTTGTATCTGTTGGGCAATGTGACATAGGCTTAAGTCAAGGACCATCGACAGCTGTTCCCATCACGGCAGCCAATTTTGAAAATGAGATACTTCTCCTTAGTGCAAACCAACAATTTGTCTCCTTGTTCCAAATACCAGGAGGCATGATGGCTCAGTGGTTCAAGATGCTGAGCTTTTCAGCTGGAAAGCTTGAAGCCTAGGTTCGAGTCCCGAGCGCCGTGCAGCAGGGCGAGCTCCCATTCTTGCTCCAGCTCCTGCCCACCTAGCAGTTCGAAAGCATGCACATGTGAGTAGATTAATAGGTACCACTCCGAAGGTAATAATGTTCTGTGCGCCTTTGGTGTATATCCATGCTGGCTACATGACCAGGGAAATGGTCTTCGGACAATGCTGGTTCCCTTGGCTAAGAAACAGAGATGAGTTGAACACAACTGGACAGGGGAAATTTTTCTATGTAGTCCTCGACTTCTGACCACGATTGAGCCCAACGTTTCTGTTGCAAAGTGAGAAATTTGTTAAGTGTGCTTTGCCCCATTTTATGACTTTTCTTGTCACGTTTGTTAAGTGAATCATTGCAGTTGTTAAATTAGTAACACGGTTGTTAAGTGAATCTGACTTTTATGTTGAGTTTGCTTGTCGGAATGTCAGAAAAGGGGATCCCATCACCCCAAGACACTGCAACTGTCATAAATAGGAGCCAGTTGTTCAAGCATTTGAATGTAAATCACAAGACCATGGGGAAGCTGCAATGGTCATTAAGACTGAAAAATAAGTCATGGCACTCTTTTCAGTGCCAAATGGTCAAATGGTCACTACCTGAACCATTGTAACTTGAGGACTACCTATATCTTATTTTTACTTATAGATACGTCCAAGGATCACCTCCATGCAACATGCATCCCTGCCTCTTTGGTTATTCCACCTTCCAAGTCCCTTCTCTGAGATAAAAGCCGAGGTGGCACAGTGGTTAGAAGGCAGTTTTGCAGGCTAATTCTGCCAACTGCCAACAGTTCGATTCTCACTGGCTCAAGATTGGCTCAGCCTTCCATCCTTTTGAGGTGGGTAAAATGAGGACCCAGATTGTTGGGGGCAATAGGCTGACTCTGTAAATTGCTTAGAGAGGGCTGTAAAGCACTGTGAAATGGTATATAAATCTCAGTGCTATTGCGATTGCTATATACCACTTTGGAATACCTAGCTTTCAAGACTATTAATATGGTCACCTTCTCGCTCTTAGAGAACTTTTCTAAGACTGTTCCTCAAACATCTATCAAGATTCTGAGTCATCCAAGCCATGGTTGGCCAAAGGTGCTTTTTCAAAAGGCAATTGGACTTTCTTTGTTTTTTTTCCCCCTTGAAGAGGTTTCACTTCTCATCCAAGAAGCTTCTTGAAAAAGCACCTTTGGGACTGTTCCTCAAAGGAGTTCTGTCAGTGTATGAGAGTTCATGAATTGGAATAGACATGGCATCAGGTCAGCCAGTGGGGACTGTTTGGTGACTCAGATGGCTTGGGACCTGGGTGTGGCTTACCTTGACTGATCTGTGTATATATACCCTCCCTGTTGAACAAATGTACCAATGGAAACATTTGCCATCTTTTATTGCTTTAGTATAGTGTTTCTCAACCTTGAGAAGTTTAAGACGGGTGGACTTGCTGAGGCATTCTGGGAGTTGAAGTCCACCCATCTTAAACTTCTCAAGGTTGAGAAACACTGTGCTGGTACCACAGAAAGGAGAAAGAAGGTGAGTGCTTAGAACAAGGTGAGCAATTAATTTTCCCAAGGTACCACATGAGAAACTGGGATTTTTGTGGAGGGGCAAACCAATAGGACCAACACATTGTGACTCTGTAACATTCTTAGAGTGGGCTGTAAAGCACTGTGAAGTGATATATAAGTCTAAGTACTATTGCTTTAATGCTCTATCCTGAATCAACCAAATGTCCCACCAGTCTTTCCCTCCCCCCCCCCCACAAATCCTGTGGGCTGAAGCATGAATATCCAGTGACAGGAAGTGGCTGCAGTGCCCAGAGGGAACAGAGCTGCTCCCATGGAGAACCAAGGGAGGCACCTCTGTTCTGCAGGCTTTAGGGCATTCATTATGTCTACAAGTAATGCGGGGTGGAGGGGGGGGGGGAGATTTGTGCCAGCACAGCAGAGGGTCTCAGCCAAGGTCTCACGGAAACATGTCTCCTGACTTTGTTGCTTTCAGATCTAAAACAGCCTGAAAGCCTGCTTTGTCTTTGCTATAGGAACCTTGCAAATCAGAGAGTCAAACTTTTCACATTCCCAGTCAACCTTCTTTCTCTCTCCCCCTTCCCGCCCCCCCTCCTGCCTATCAGAAGTTGGATCACACGACTGAAAACACTTGAGTCAGTCTATTTGGTCCCTTCTTTATAAAAAAAATAAAAAATAAATAAAAAATCCAGGCAAATCTTATTCATCTGTCAGAAATACCTCAGTTTTATGGGGAAATCTTTCCAGGCAACCCCAATTCGCAGCCATATTTTCCATCTCTTCTTGGATTTAGAGTTTTATGAAGACGAGAAGATGGAATCAAGGGGGAGACCGAACAGAAATCGTAAGTTGTTTCAGGGAACCAGTGAGACTGAGTTTCCATGAAGCCAAATTATGGTTAGCTTAGCACATGGGGCGGCAACCTGAAACACTCATAGAGACACAAAAGTCCTAATCGGAAGCCCCCTGTTCAATTCTGGAGCTGACCGGAAGTCCAGTTCCCCCACCATAGAGTTTCCTCTGAGCACAGCATCCTTTTTCCTCTACCTGCCCTAACCAAAAGCCGTATTAATTGTGGAGCCAACCGGAGACAGGGAGCCACAGCAGAGAAATGAAAGAGCCACATGCAGTTCTAGAGCCACAGGTTGCTGACCCCTCGCTTAGCATGTCATATGAAACCAGTAACAGGGCAAAAAAAAAAAAAAGGCTAAAGGAATATTTTGATTAGTTTAACAGCTGTTGTGTTCATTTAACAACCATCATAGAAAAAGTCATAAAATCATGTCCGGTCATGTGAGTGCTTCAACTTGCAAGTGTCATGACTTAACACCAGAAATTCCGGGCTCCATAACAGTGATAAGTCAAGGACAACCTGCAACAACTCAAGGGTCATATGTTTTCAACTACTGGTATAGGAAATGGATTGGATGGATGGATAGATGTCTTGTGACATTTAAGGGTTTCAGTAGCACTCCTGAGGAGCTAAGCATCTCCAAGAATCACATAAATGCAAGTCCAACTTCTTTTGAGTCCTTGTGTAACTAAATTTGCAACAGAACACAAAATGGCTTGAATTCCCCTACCCACCGGCCTTGGCTTCTTGCTGCTAAGTTCAGGCTTCATAATTTTTTCAGAGGTTGTTTAACTGAAAGCAAGGATGAAGGAAAGGTAAGATAATCATGTGGCAATAATTTCTGCCCAGTGCACAGGTCACTGGTGAAATAGCCTTGGTTGTCATCTCCTAAATGCAACCCTTTTTGCTGGCCATCTTCCCGCAGCCTTCCCATTTGTGTTCTTGTTAGGTTCAAAGGAAGCAACAACGAAGTTTCTAGCACAGGGGTGTTAAACTTGATTTCATTGAGGGCCACATCAGGGTTGTGTTTGACCTCAGGAGGGCAGGGGTGGCATGGCTGGGGTGGGTCAGATCTGCCCCCCCGGGCTTTGACATTCCTGTTCTAGAAGAAGTCCATACTAAGTGGAATAAGTAGGGCTAAATCCAGCTTCCATTTCTCTCTCTGCTCCGTTTCCGAGAACTAGCTCGTCTGTTGTTGTCAGTTTATGATGTATGAAAAAGGATTACTTGAATTTATTTTTTCTACCTCCCTGATCCTTTTTTCTCTTGGTGATGATCCGGTTCACAAAATCATGACCAAGTCATGACTTGTTTCATCCATGATTCACCAAATCACCTGGAATTAGCAAGTTTTGATTAACCCCCTAAGCTATAACCCAAGGTTTGCAAACAGCAATGACAGAATTCATAGAGGGATGCTTGGTGCTATCTGAGCTTCGTTGTTTTCTTGAAGACATTTTATTATCCAACTAGGTAACATCATCAGTGGTAGAAGGGGGTGGGTTTTGCTCAGTGTTTATATACAGTTGTCTTGCCCTGTCAGTGTTGGTGGGAATGGTCTTTGTGGTTCCTTGATTCGGTTGTTGTTGTGTTGTTTGATTATTTGTGTTGGTAGTTCCTTGATTGAGGTATTGTTTACTGCTTGATTTTTGGTCTAGTATTAATTTTGGTGTAAATCATTACTTATGTAAGTGTTGATTGCAGGTGAGGAGGGGTTTGGGTTTTTTGTTTCATTTTTACCTTCTTCACCATTCTTTTCGAATGGTACATCGATGTTATTTATCTCGGTATACCTGTTGATGGCTGATTTGTCTTCGTTCATACAGGATGTTAAATCAAAATCAAACCATCTCTTGTATCTTTGTGTGACGTGCGAACCTAGACCCATACCTCAGTTCACACAATATATTACATTTTGAAGCCATGGGACGGGATGGGTTTGTAAAATAGAGTAAGAAACAAAACTCTGACGTGAAAATGAATCAAGCTTAGAAAATACAGCCATAAAGTCTATAAATGATCTGGATAAGCAAGCGGTTCTAATGTAGACAGGTTATCTTTTGAGGTAGTTGCCTTATATCCAGGTAAGCATAATTCAGGAACAGTCTGCTTGTGTGAGAAAAATATTATTCAGTTCTTATTGTAAATTATTCATGGAAAGCTGGTGCAATAATTACATTCCTCATATAAAATAGCCAGAAATGATCCAAAAATTCCCCCTCTTCCCATTTGAGTATGTTCTGTGTGAATATATTACACACAGAGTTTGGCTCTTAAACAATCATTAAAACACGAGGAAAAAATGAGGCAACACAATTGCTACTTCTAACTTGTTTCCAAGATCACCTGGAGAATTTCGGAAAAAAGAATAGGTTACCTTCTAGCTTTAAGACCACTATTTCCTCTTCTCTTACTATGTGTTGATTCCAAAAGATTGTCGTGGTCAGCAACCTCACGACTCTGTAGAAAAGCTGACTAAATTGTTCAGACCTTGCATAAAGATCTCAACTTGTCCTACCTATGCTCTTGAGAGCAACCAGTCTGGTATATACGGTGGTTAAGGCATCGGTCTAGAAACTGGGAAACTGAGTTCTAGTCCCGTCTTGGGTGCAAAGCCAGCCGGGTGACCGAGAAATGAGGCAACAGAAAACCACTTCTGAAAATAAGAGGGAGGGAATTCTGCCTCTGCCTACCAGCATCCATCCGTATTCATCTGGCTAGCGTCTCGTCAGTGTGTGAGAGTTGAGGGCTGTTTGGAAACTGAAACAGTATTTGCTGCGTGAGCAAGAAGGAGACAGCAAGGAGCCTGGCCGTGGCTTAGCAAAACTGTTCTGCATTAAAGCTGCTTGGTGCTATGAAACTAAAACTCAAACTCCTTTCCTCTGCTTGTGTTTTGCATTTGGAACAGACTTCTTTTCAGGTAGGGAGAGGGACAATAATACATGAAATACTAATGCTGTGATGGTCATTTCGAAAAATCCTTTCTTAGTGAGTACCTAGAATCCAAGAGGAATATATGTGCCAAATTTCAAGTTTGTCGGCTTTATGGTTCTGGAGATTTTGTGATGATGAGTGACTAGTATTTCACCCCCCATGTATGTATATATGTATGTATGTATATATGTATGTACGCACATACGTATATATAATACACATACACACACACACACACACACACACACACACACACACACACATGCACTCCCACCTGAAATAATGTATATGCTTCTCCAAAAGCTGGTCCATAAGTCTGTATTCAATACAGGTAGTCCTCCACTTACGGCCACAATTTACGTTGCAAAGTCAGAAATCTGTTGAGTTTTGCCCCATTTTTCATGGCACATTTGTTAAGCGAATCACTGCAGTTGTTAAATTAGTAACATGGTTATTAGGGAAACCTGACTTCGCCGTGGACTTGGGTTGTCAGAAGGTCGCAAAAGGTGATCCCATGACCCTGGGTTACTGCAACCGTCATAAATGTGAGTCAGCTGTCGAGCACCTGAATGTAAATCATGTGACCATGGGGATGCTGCAAGTGTGAGAAATGGTCCTAACTTACTTTTTTCACTATTAAACATTCTCATTTCTATTCTTGCTACTTTCTTCTACCATAGCGGGACGAATGTGTATCTCTGCAGACTCATAAAGTTGGCTCAGGTTGCAAGGTTATGAATCTACTTCAGTGTAAGACGCCGTATGGGGGAGGACATGTCCACTTGGGTTGAGACACACCAACTTGATCTCTTGACTGGCTACACCAGAGGTGTCAAACTCAAAGCCCCTGGACCGGATCTGGCCCACAGGGTGCTTAAATCTGCCCTGCAGGGCTGCCCTGGAAACAATGAAGGACCGGCCTGCGGTGCCTCTGCCAGTGAAAATGGAGCCCCAGAGGGCCACATGCGGTGGGGGGGGGGGCATGCTTCATTTTTGCTGGCTGAGGGTTGCAGGTGGCCGTTACGGCCAAAAATGGAGCTCAGGAGCCTTTTTTCCCTGGCAGAGTACTTGGGCCACCACAGCACCCCCAAGTGATGTCAAGCTGGCCATGCCCACCCTGGCTCCCTGAGGTTGAGCACAACCCTGATGCAGCCCTCAATGAAATCGAGCTTGATACCCTTGGGTTAGAAGGTTAGAGTAGCGGCTTCTGAAAACTTGTTTCTAGGGAGACATGTATTGCCACAGCTAGCTTCCTTGAACAGCTTCCTCTCCTCTGAGGCTGGGTGATTTAGCTGCTCTGTTCTTGGAAGAAAGCATCAAGTATTTATTTCTCTCAATGAGACTAACATTCCTTCGCTAAAATTTCCCTTTTTCACTACCTGTTAACACCCTTCTATCTCTGCTCAGGTGGTGGCAATGCATTCCTTCCTTCATGCATCATACCAAGTCATAATAAGGTTAATCTAAGCTATGTAAATACAGCCATGGTGTTTGAGAAACCACCAAACAGGACTTCACTGAGTAGCATGAATCCAATTTACTGTGGCTAAATCAATATATTTATTTTACTTTGTTATTGGCCCGGGGGAACACAAGGCTTGTGTTGCTTGCATTGTGAATGAGGTAGTGAGAGGAGGCGGGAAAGGGCGGAGGGGGGAACTTGCCACACTTGCCCCACATGCCTGGCCTGGCCACTGGGCTGCTTCTTTTCACTTCTTTCTTCTGCTTTTGGCTGCATGCAAGGAAAGCAGCAAACGTTTTTCTTTCTCTCCCTCAAATTCTGCCAGAAATGAGTCTTGGGGCCCCTGCAAGGCATCCTGCTCCAGGAGGCTGCACCGGCAAAGACTCATTTCTGGCAGAATTTGGGGGAGAGAAAGAAAGACTTCTGCTGCTTTCCTTGCATGAAGCCAAAAGTCTCTCTCTCTCTCTCCCCCTGAGAACGGAGCTGGAGATGGTATCCTGCGATCCCAAAGAATCATTGATCGATAGGAAAATGGGGTGGAAAATTTTCCTGCAGACTTTTTTTGTGATTTTCCCAGGGTCTCTGGTCTGCGGGATTTAAAATTATGAGTTTGGTGGTCCCTGAGGTCCAAAAGTTGGCAACCCCTGCCCAAGAGTCCTTTTCCCTGATTGGACAGGAGAAACTTTTACCTTTTATTAGTTTATAAGTAACTCAAGGCAGTGAAAACACCTAATACTGCTTCCTTCCTCTGTGAGGTGGAGTGGACTGACAGAAAGTGAAACGTTACAATCACATATCCAAAAATTTCAAATGATGCAGCTAGCTTACTATGTCTGCCCATAGGGAAAAGCATCCACCAGAAGATGATGATTTAAGATTTGACAGTACGCTTTGTAATGTGAACCCCAGAGAGAAATTCTCCAGTCCTTTTCCTTGCCAAATGAAAGGGTTGAAGATGGCTTTCATAGTTTTATTTACAAAATGCAGGAACTGAATATTAGCTTATATATATATATATATATATATGGAACTTTTGTTGTTCGGGTTTTCTCCTGCGTAAAATTGGAAGTATCTAGGCAACGTTTTGATGAAGTCTCATTCATCATCTTCAGGCTTGTTTCTTCGGCTCTGTGCTTCTCTGAAAGCTGTTTCTTCGGCTCTGAAGCATAGAGCCGAAGAAACAAGCCTGAAGGTGATGAATGAGACTTCATTGAA
>BLBF01000002.1:13848047-13859851 GCA_015471245.1 Laticauda colubrina
ATAGATAGATAGATAGATAGATAGATAGATAGATAGATAGATAGATAGATAGGCAGATAGATAGATAGATAGATAGATAGGCAGATAGGGAGATATAGATAAAGGATGGATGGATGGATAGATAGATAATGAAAGATAGATAAATAGATAGATAGATAAATAGATAGAAGATGGATGGATGGATTGGTTGGTAGGTAGATTAGATAGCTAGATAGCTAGCTACATAGATGATAGGACAGACACAGCATGATATCACATAATTGCATCACTTATCAATCACTTACCAATGGCAATCCATTTCAGAATTACACAGACTGTTAAGTGGGAAAGGGTAAAAGTCCCAGGTAAGGTGAGAGCTGAGGGCAAACAGCAGCTGGGCAGAGAGGTACTGTAAGCAGGCATACATGACTAAAGCACAGAGAGGCAGGTGGAAGAGGTATTAAAGAGCACAAGATCGCTGAGGTCTTGTAGTCTCCTAGTTTCTCAGGAGAACAAGAGGAGCATCTTCCGGGAGCAACCTGTGATCTTCCCTTCCAGCTTTCCCCATTGACTCTGCTTGTGAGAAGCTGGCATGGAAGTTTGCCAATGGCGATCACATGACTGTAGTTTGCTGCAATGCCACAATCACAGGCTGGCTGCTTAGATCATGATCACATGACTGGGGAGGATGCTGTGATGGCTACCACTTGGTGTACCAGTTTTTAAAGTTCCCCTTGCTCGGGCCTTTGCAATTTGAATGGTTGCTGAACAAGTGGTGGGAACTCAAGGATTACCCGTGTTTTGCTTTCTCCCCATTTCTCAAAGAAGGAGCAGAACAGTGATGAGCTGGAAGTTGCATTTCAAATCAGATCTGTCTTGAAAGGGTGGAAGGACATTCTAAGGGAAGGGGAAAGAAAATGATGATGACAATAATGATTTATTAAACTTGTATATAATTCTGCTCAAGCAGCCTACAACACCTGGAATACTGTATGCATCTTTGATTGCCACAATATAAAAGAAGATGTTAAGAGAGTGCAGAGAAGAGCAAGAAAGATGATTAGGGGACTGGAGGCTAAAACATATGAAGAACAGTTGCAAGAACTGGGTATGTCTAGTTTAATGAAAGGAAGGACTAGGGGTGACATGAGAGCAGTCTTCCAATATCTCAGGGGCTGCCCCAACGAAGGAGTCAAGCTATTCTCCAAAGCATCTGAAGGCAAAAGAAGAAGCAATGGGTGAAAACTGATCAAGGAGAGAAGCAACTTAGAACTAAGGATAAATTTCCTGACAATGAGAACAATTCCCTCCAGATGTTTTGTGGGTGCTCCATGACTGAGGCTTTTAAGAAGAGACTGGAATGGACAACCATTTGTCTGAAGGGCAGGGGTGTCAAACTTGATTTCATTGAGGGCTACATCAAGGTTGTGTTTGACCTCCGGGATGGGTGTGTGGCCCAGTGGTGGGATTCAATTTTTTTTTACGACTGGTTCTGTGGGCGTGGCTTGGTGGGTGTGGCAGGGGAAGGATACTGCAAAACCCCCATTCCCTCCCCACTCCTGGGGGAAGGTTACTGCAAAATCCCCATTCCCTCCCCACCCCACTAACCTGCTTTCCAGCTCCTTTCTCCTGTGCAGGGCAACCAAAGAAGACCCAGCTAATCAGCTGGGACTCAATGGGAGGCAGAGAATAGATGGGGGCGAGGCCAGTCAGAGGTGGTATTTTCCGGTTCTCCAAACTACTCAAAATTTCCACTACTGATTCTCCAGAACTGGTCAGAACCTGCTAAATACCACCTCTGATGTGCCCCCCCCCAAACTCCATTTTTGCTGGCAGAGCTGCAGGAGGCCGTCATGGCCAAAAATGGAGCCCAGGAAGGCTGCATGTGGCCCTGCTGAGCTCTGTTTTAGCTGCCAGGGGCATTGCAGGCCAGTCCTTCGCTTTTTCCAGGGCAGTCCTATGGACCAGATCTGACCCACAGGCTTTGAGTTTGACATTCTGTGTAGCGTTTCCCACTTGAGTAGGGGGCTTGGACTAGAAGACCTTCAAGGTCCCTTCCAAATTTCTTATTCTGTTAAATTAACTGCTGAGTATCTTCCTTGCCTTCCCCATAACACGTATTAATGCTCTCTGCCACATGTTCCTGGCCCATTTTCAAACTGCTTGTGCTGCAGATATGACTACTGCAAGCCCTTTTGATAAAACCTGTTCTCCGGCCCCGATGCGCAGCCTCTGCAGCACAGGGGCCCAGGAGTGGAGAGTCGGACTCAGCCGCAGCCACTCCAGAGGCCCTTCTCTCCGCAGGCAGCCCCAGATCCTGTCTGGGAAGGCGTTTGCCCCAGACCGACAAAGGCAGTTCTCCGGTGCTGTGTCTCCAGTGTGGTGCATTTGCCTTGGGCAAACCACAGAGTCTCACAGTTTGGGGTTTGTTTCTCCCAATCTACAAAGAGGTGAAGATAATTATTATTTATCTGGCACATGTTTTTACCCAGATTAATTAATTCTGTGAAATTGCCCAGAAAGCCTCCAGTCAAAAAGGAGCTGTATGACACAGGCAAGTCTGGTACTTTTGCTGCTCAGCAATTATTCTCAGCTTCTGAAACAGCAACAGGGAGGGGGGAACAGGTCTCTTATTTATTTATTTATTTATTTATTTATTTATTTTATTTATCACATTTTTGTAGCACCCATCACGCGCACTGTGAGTCTGGGAAGCATACAACAATTCGTTGGGAGTGGGTCACCCAAAGAGGACCTGAAAAGAAAACCAAGATTGAACCACAGAAAATATGTGACTGCCAATATTTAATACTGAATACGTCCATTAGCATGTTTTAGAACTTTATTGAGAGATATCTCGGAAACCAGCATTATAATGTGGAAGGGTGCTTCACTAATTCTTTATCTAGAGCAGTGTTTCACAAATTTGGCAATTTTAAGATGGGTGGACATCAATTCCCAGAATTCTCCAGGCAGCATGGTTGGCTGGGGAATTCTGGGAGTTAAGAAGTCCACTCTGTTGAGTTAATTCCCTGTTTGGAGAATGAGCGCATACAGGGAGACATATAGAGAGTAGTGTTGGAATAATACACACAGAGCACACAGATACACTGTACAGTAAATGTAGGTTTTTACTTCCAGAAAGGTTTAAGGAAAGTCCAAAATAGGCAGTCCAAAGTCAAGTAAATCAGTCAGTTTTCAATCCAGGGATAATCCAAATATCAAATTCCAGTGTCAAAAACAGTTCAGTATCAGACTTACATTAAATCCAGTAATATCAGTCAATTAGGAAAAATGGAGCAACAGCAATACTTTCCAACAGAAGGAAACAAAGATAAACTCTCTTCTGAGACTCAGACTAAAACAACCCAGGTTTCTGGCACCATCTTATGGCCGTTTGAAAAACCACACCCAATTGCAGTTTTTGCAATCTCTTAAAGACATAGTACACAAATGTTTATCTTCGTTTATATATTTCTAACCCAAATACCTGTTAGGTGACTTATATACCTAACACTCTTCTTAAAATTGCTAAAATTCAGAAACACTGGATCAAGTGAGTTACTAATACCACTCTGTAATGCCTTAGTAAGACCTCACCCAGAATACTGCACCTAGTTTTGGTCAAATTATAAAAAAGATGTTGATACTCTAGAAAAAGTACAGAGAAGAGCACCCAGGATGATTAGGGGACTGGAGACTAAAACATATGAAGAACGGTTGCAGGAACGGGGCATGGCTAGTCCAGTGAAGAGAAGGACCAGGGGAGACCTGATAGCAGTCTTCCAATATTTGAAGGGCTGCCACAGAGAGGAGGAAGGGGTCAAACTATTTTCTAAAGCACCCGAAAGCCAGAGAAGGAATAATGGATGAAAAGTGATCAGAGACATTCAATCTGGAATAAGGAGAATCTTTCTGACAGGGAGAACAATCAACCAATGGAACAGCTTGCCCTCAGAAGTTGTGGGAGTGCCATCACTTGAGACTTTCAAGGAGAGACTGGTCTGCCATCTGTCAGAAATGGTGTAGGATCTCCTGCTTGGGCAGGGGGTTGGACTAGTTAACCTACAAGGTATCTTCCAACTCTGATTATCTGTTATCTGTTTAACTGGTCTATGGTAAAGCCCATGTCCCACTGCACCAACGGATGCAAAGAGGGTGTAAAATGGACAAAAAAGCTTGCCATCCATTGGAAAACGCGATGCATCCGTTGTGTACTCACTGCATATGTGTTTCATATGCTCTATCCATGAAACATCCATCTACTGCTATTTCATCCGCTCAAAAAGTTTTGAGCTGCACAAAACTTTTTGAACGGATGAACTTTCCGCCATGTACGATCTACATCCGTGCCACATACGGGCAACAAACGTTCTACGTCCGTTGTCATCCGTTACACGTCCGCTGTATCCTCTTGGCATCCTCTGGGCATCCGCGCAACTCACATCCGCTCCAGCGGAAAGCAGAAAGAGGGAGGAAGCGAAAGGTACGCAGAACGTCCACATAGCGTTAGTAGCACGGACACAGAAAGGATGAAAGTGGATGCAGCTCGGATATAAAGTATTAAAATGGACAAAATGTTTGTATATGGGACGTATCTCGGATATTTAGGATGTCTGGAGGATGTCTAGAGTATGTGGAAGGACACCTAGCGGAAAACTGACATTTCCTATAAAAAGGGGGAGGAAATCACCTGGATTTCACTATCAGTCCAGCAGCCCTGCTGTGCAGACCTCTTCAGCCTTCATCTTGCTCTTCCACATTATCCATTGATCTCCACCATGGATCATCACACACTTCTTTTGGTAGCTGCCATCATTCCACACCAGAACCAAGCCCTCTTCAGACTGTTTCACCTTTTCTATGCAAGGAGAAGAAGGAGACGTCCAAGAGCTGTCTGGGTCCGAAGATGGATCGGGAGAAGAGTGAAGTTTGGACTCTATGACAAGCTGATGGTGGAGCTGAGGAATTAAGACACTCGTGCATTCCAGCACTTCATGAGGATGCCACCAGCCATGTTTGACGAAATTGTGGAGCGGCTGAGACCCAGGTTGACTAAGGCAAACACCAACTTCCGTCCCAGCCTGGACCCTGGACTGAAGGTGGCACTGACTCTGCGCCATCTGGCCTCTGGAACCACATACAGAAATATGCAGTATGCCTGGAGGGTGCCACACAACACCATCAGCATTGTGGTCAGAGAAGTGGTGCAGGCCATCATCGAAGAATACGTGGAGGAGCTCCTCCATTGTCCCACCACTGAAGAAGGATGGAAGAAAGTTGCAGAGCAGTGGTATCAGAAGTGGAACTTTCCCCACACCGTTGGAGCCATAGATGGGAAGCATGTGGCCTGCAAAACTCCACCCAACTCAGGGTCCACTTATTTCAACTACAAGGGCTTCTTCAGCATCATCCTCTTTGCCATGGTTGATGCTGACTACTAGTTCATCTACATTGATGCTTCAGGCAACGGGTCAGCTTCAGATGCCCAGATATACAATGCCAGTGACCTAAAGGATGGGCTGGAACGCAACCTCATCAAGGGTTTCCCAGATCCAGAACCCCTACCCAACGACACACAAGATGTGCCCTACTTCATCGTGGGTGATGATGCCTTCTCCCTCAGAACCTACCTCATGAAGCCCTACACTTCCAGATACCTCACCCGTGAAGAGAGGATCTTCAACTACAGGCTGTCCAGGGCAAGATGGGTGGTGGAGAACGCCTTTGGCATCCTGGCCAACAGGTTCCAGGTACTTCTCACCACCATGCAGCATCGCCCACAGACTGTGAAGAGCATCGTGGAAGCTTGCTGCATCCTGCACAATCTCATGTGCACCCGCTACCCAGTGTTGCAGAACAGGCTTGTGGACCGTCAACAATGCAATGGGGACATGGAGCCTGGTGAATGGAGGCAAGGACTAAACCTGATAGACACTGTGGATGTGGAAGCCCCAACAGAGCTTCACATGAAGGGAAGAAGCAGCGCAACCTCCTGAAACACTGGTGCAGCTGGAGCAGTGGAGTGGCAAGACAGGATGATAGATGCTTAATGGATGCTTCCTTCAGCCTGTCTCATCACACTGATGAGATTGGGCCATGTATGTTGAGTGGCCCTACAATGAATAGGGCATTTATAAAGAGCTTTGTTTATGTTGAAATGTGTTGATCAATGAATAAATTGTTATTGATAATAAAGGGCCATGTGTGTGGCAGCTGGGAGGGTGGACCATACAGTCCCACTATGCTTGCGCTGGAGGCTTATCTATCCCACAGCTATCCTTACCCATCCCACAGCTTTCCTTACCCATCCCACAGCTATCCTTACCCATCCCACAGCTATCCTTACCAATCCCAAAAGCATGCAAAAGCTTAACCTTGTTTTCAAAGTTTTCACCAACACTTTATTCAGTAAAAAAAATGAACCAAGTGTGTTAAGCAAAGATAACCTTTATTAATAACAAACTGTATGACTTTACTAAAAAGCAAAATGACCCAAGTAAAGTGTCTTTAAGCAAAGATAAGGTGAACAGGTTGAGGTTGAGAGGCCCTTCATCAAGTACCTGGGATGTGAGGCCCAAGACTGATGACAGATGTTCTGACGGGCTTGGCTGTGGGGTGGAGGAAGGAGGAGTGTTGTGGGGCTATCTGGTCTGCAGCTGGGCAAGGTGAGGCGTCTGTGGCATCTGTGGCATCCGAGGAACCTGGGCCTGGACTGGGAAGGGCTGCCTCTGCTGTGGGAAGTCCTGGTAGTGGTAGGCTTGGTAGGTGAGGGGCTGTTGAAATCCGTGGAAGGGCTGTGACATCACCTGGGGTGGAGGAGCAGACATGGAGTGGGTAGGAGCAGGTTCAGCTGGGCCTGGAGGGTGGTGCAGAAGAGCTGTGATCCTCTTCATCACCTGGTACTAGGCCTCGGGCATGTCCATGAGGGTCTGGCTCACGTAGGTGATGAAGGGCTTGCGGTTCGAGGATGGTATGTCGAAATGGACCAGCTGGGAGAGGAGATCTGTGCTGGCTTCTTTGATTGTGTCCCTGATCTCCAAGAGGACAGTGTGGCTCTGTCCCTCCAGTCTGCCTCTCTGCCTGCTTTCTGTGGAGGTGGAGCTGGGGATGGGTGTGGCTTGGTCTCTGGTGGCTGCTTCTTCTTGCTCCATCTGAGACAGGGGATCCTCCATGTCCTCCGGCATGGGGAGTGCAGTTGTTGGGGGGGTCTCTGTCGTGGGGCCCTCCAAAGACACCTGCCTGGACATGGTAGCTGTCTCCTGGCTGGAAGAGGAGTGGCTCTCTGTGGGCTGTCTGAGGGAGAGGGTTGACAGAGGGGCTGCTCCTCGGTGGTGGATCTCACCCTCCAGGAAGCTACACCTGGCCATGACATAGGTCTCCCGGTCAGTGAACTTGACAGCGGCCTGCCCGGATTTCTTCAGGTGCAGCTTGCCATACCAGGTGTACAAGTGCTTCCACCATCCAAGGAGTACATCTGAAGTGTCGCCCAGGCTCTCTGCCTTCTCTCTCCAAGCTGCCTGCTTTCTCTTAGTGTCGCGATAGAGCCTGTGGCCCTTCCTCCACAGGTACTCGTTCTCCCTCAGCCCTTCCAGCACCTCCTCCTCATGGTCTTTGGAAATGGAGTACTGTTTCCTCTCTCCCTTCTCCTTGCCTTGCCTCTTCCTCCCTCTGGCAGGAGCTTCAGGGCCTTCAGCAGCAGGGCTTTGAGGGCCTTGGGGCTGGTCCACAGCAGCAGCAGGAGAAGCACCAGCAGGAGAAGCACCAGCAGCACCACCAGCAGCGGCACCAGCAACACCAGCAGCAGCAGGAGAAGCACCAGCAGCAGCAACACCAGGAGTACCACCAACAGCAACAGAAGCACCAGCAGCTTCAGAGTCAGCGCCAGGGGTTGGGATGGTGGTTCTGTCCTTCTTGCCAGGGCTGGCAGGAGTAGGCATAGGCTTCCTCTTCTTCCCCATGGTGTTCTTTCAAGATGTCTCTGGCAGCAGGTCTTTCCTCTGAATGGTGACTGCTTGTGAGATGCATCCTTTTATATCCATGGAGCTTACGCAATTCATCCTCCCAGCATGCGCAATGAACGCTTTGCATCCGCTAGGCATCTGCTATGCATCCTATAGGCATCTGTGATGCATCCCGTCATCCACTACGCATCCGCTACGCATCCGCTCCTTCCGCTACACGTCCGCTTCACTATTCTCCCCCGGAAGCCCTGCGGATGTGTCATCCGCTTCCATCCGCTCGGCTTCCTATGAACATCCGCTTTACATCCCCGCTACATCCTCCCCACGTCCGTTGTTTTCTGTTCTGTTTATGCAAATTTGGGGCACTTTTGAGAGCGGATAACAACGGATGGAGCCACCCCTGAAATTTTGCTCGTCCTTTTTGCATATGTTTTGCATCCGTCGGCTAGTGTGACCTAGCCTTAAGAAAGAAGTTTGGAAAATGCTCCATTCCAGAGTATTGTCATCTACTTACTGAAATGCCTAAAAATGGAATCCATTCATCCCAAACCCATCATAGTTGCAAGTTTTGAGATGACACTGCTTTAAGACTTTAATTCCAGTCTAAATCCACAATCCAAGTTGAAGTCCACACATCTTAAAGTTGCCAAGTTTGAGAAACACCGAGAGTGTGCAGGTTGCCCAAGGCTGATGTACCAGAACACCCATAATCATGGACTCAACTCACCTGGTGACGCCAAAACATTACTTTATAGATTGCTGGAAATCTGAAAAACAATCTGTTTCCTTCCTTCCATCAGTAGATCTTGAACAGCAAAGTGATACAACAGGATTCCAAAGTAGTTAAAAAGTATTGGCCGTTCTTGATTGGGCTGAGATGACATGTTGCATTAGATAATCATCTAGTTTTGATTGATCATATCCAATGAATCTTGCTGTGCATTTTGTAGACCCTGGTTATGATATGGAGCAATGTATGAACCCAGCCAACTCTGGACTAAGCAATCAGACAATGTCATCTGTGAATTCAGACAACAGCTCAGATGCTTTTGTGCGTTCTGAAAAGAAGAACTGAGAAAGGAATCATTGGAAGGAGATAAAGGGTGTTCCTGTACAGTGTGGGATAAAGTCTGGAGTCTGTTGAGAAGAAATTAAAAACAAGGTCAGAGCTTAGATAATAGGTTTTCCTGCAGTTTACAGATCTAAATATTTAATATGGATATTATTAAATGTTATTTTTTTCCTAGAAATTTAGATACAAGGAGAAGCTGGCTCAGCAAGAACTGTTCCTTCTTATATTTCAGCCTTTTACTGCCATTTACTAGACTGGCCATCAATTCAAATAGTGTTTTTTAAAAAAGGACAATACAAATTCATGGATAATCAAAATGATGGTTGTTTTCTGCTTCCTGAACAAGGGGTAGCATGGTTTAGAAACCAATTGCTGGAGGAACCACAATGGAGGAAGTCTATCACTTCCATATCTTCTTGGAAACTTCTGGTTAACCTGTAAATTGACATTAGAAGGCTGGACAAGACAGGCCACTGATTTGATCCAGGAGAATTTCTTTTATGTGCTAAAGTTGCCAAAGGCAATCCAGCAAACTAGTCAGAACAGAGCCTATTATAACTCTCTAATGTAGATATTTCATCTGGATCCTTGTTTGACTCATCTTAATATTGTACTTGGTGTTAATTATACCTTGAGAGAGAAATTACACACTTTCTCCACGGACAGGCAAGTGGGTGAAAGAATGAATGGCCACAAACATAAGGTTCCCAAGTACCAAATAATATTCCCACTTGGCCTTAGTGGCTAGTTAAGATATGAGAAGCCATACTTTGGGATGGAAAGCAAAATTAGGGGAAAGGATGGCCTGCTTCTGTATTGAATTCCACATTCCCTGTTACAAATTGCTTTGCTTTATGGCTAACACTATATCCTTAGGACTAATACTTCAAAGAGCTGTTCCTTTCTCCAACTGACATACAGTAATTAGCATCTGATTATTTATACTAGTGTTATCAGACATCCAGGACAGGTAAGCTCAGAGGAAAACTGCTTTTTCCATTTTAGTTCCTCCAGATGTGTCTATTAACAACTCTGGTAGCTGGGGATAATTAAGAGATGCAATCCAGAGTTCTCACTGAAGGCCCAAGCAACCAAGCTCAAATTAGGCTGTTTGGATACAATATGCTTTCTGGAAAAGAGGAAAGGGGAAGTACAGAGAAGAGGGCAAATCTATAAACTGTAGAAACAACATACTATAAAAAAGGTTGAGATGCTACAAAGAACGAAGAGAAGAGCAACCAAGATGATTAGGGGACTGGAGGCTAAAACATTTGAAGAACGGTTGCAGGAACAGGGCATGATTAGTCTAGTGAAGAGAAGGACCAGGGAAGACATGATAGCAGTCTTTCAATATTTGATGGGCTGCCACAGACAGCAGGGGGTCAAGCTATTTTCCAAAGTACTTGAAGGCCAGACAAGGAAAAATGGATGGAAACTGATCAAGGAGAGATTCAACCTGGAAATAAGGAAAACATTGCTGACAGGGAGAGCAATCAACCAATGGAACAGCTTGCCTTCAGAAGTTGTGGGAGCTTCATCACTGGAAGCTTTCAAGAAGATTTCTATCAGAAATGGTGTAGGGTCTCTTGCTTGGGCAGAGGGAGGGTTGGACTAGATTATCTACAAGGTTCCTTCCAACTCTGTTAATCTGTTATCTGTTATCAAATAGCAGGAAGCAGGGTGGATTCAATTACAGTAGCGATGGGTACAGCATTGGAAAGACTTGGAAGTTAAATTGGACACAGATTACTCTGAGGAAAGTCTAATCTGTATGGTTGCTAGGAGGCAATGTGATGGCACCTTATTATCAATCCAACACATCTGAGAGGGCTGGAGTAGAACCTATTAAAAGGACTAGGAGACACAGGACCTCTTGATAGGTAATCCTCAATTTACAAACGTAATTATATCAAAATTAAGAGTCATGGTGGTGCAGTGGTTAGAATGCAGTTGACTTTGCAGGCTGACTTTGTTCACTGCCAGCTAAAGGTTGACTCAGTTTCCATCCTTCCATGGTCAGTAAAATGAGGACCCAGATTGTTGGGGGCAATAGGCTAATTTTGTAAACCGCTTAGAGGGGGCTGTAAAGCACTGTGAAGAGGTATATAAGTCTAAGTGCTATTGCTACTTCTTCTTGCTAAGCAAGACATATGTTAAATGATGCACTGCCGCATTTTATGATCTTTCTTACCATGGCTGTTAAGCAAATCACTGCAGCTGTTAAATTAGTAACATGATTTTTAAGTGAATCTGGCTTCTCCATTGACTTTGCTGGTCAAGAGGTTTGCAAAAATGGATCACATTGTAGGATACCACAACTGTCATAAATATTATAGTTGCAACCAGGCTGAATTTTGATGCTGGGGCTCCTGCAATGGTCGTAAATGTGAAAAACAGTCATAAGTCACTTCCTTCAGTGCCTTTGTAACTTTGAACCATCACTAAACAAACTGTTGTAAGTCAAGGACTATCTGTACTCCAATTTCCGTACATGTTACGGATGTGATATCAAATGCATCCTTCAATTGTCACTCTGCACAATATTTTTAATGAGAAAATGTAATGGTGAAAACTACCCATGTCATTATGAGATAGTAAGATGCACATCTGGCCTTGGGTTTGCTTCCAAGCCAGAATTCTGTCGAGTCACACAATCTGCATTTTACTTTTGTAACTTGAATAAATGGCAAAAATGACCTCTATCAGAGGAGATCTACTCTCTTTTGTTCTCTTTTTCCTTCCTTCCTTCCTTCCTTCCTTCCTTCCTTCCTTCCTTCCTTCCTTCCTTC
>BLBF01000002.1:13859861-13885691 GCA_015471245.1 Laticauda colubrina
TTCCTTCCTTCCTTCCTTCCTTCCTTCCTTCCTTCCTTCCTTCCTTCTTTCCTTCCTTCCTTCCTTCCTTCATCTCTCTTCCTTCCTTCTTCCTTCCCCTTCCCTCCCTCACTTCCTTCCTACCCTTCTCTTCCCTCTCCCTCCCTTTCCTCCCTCTTTCCCTTCCTTGGTTTCTTCCTTCCTTCCTCCCCTTCCCTTCCCCTTTTCTCAATCCCTCCCTCCCTCCCTCCTCCCCTCTCTCTCCATCAACACTCAGAACTGCTTACTTGACTTTCTTCTTATGTTGTTGTCTGCGCCGGATGTGTTCTAAGATGGCTTCTTCCTCATAGGTGTGGCCGCAGATTTTATTCCTAACTGGTTTCTTCATTTCTTCCTGCAATAAAGTTATTGGGCCGCATAACCAACTGTTCAAATCAACAACTCAGTAGTGTCTGCCAGTGGCTTCTGTATTATGGTTGCAGCTCAACAAATTAAACCCCATTCACTGACAACTACAACTACTGTTGTTTATGATTATTACTGTGATATAAGGCTGCCAGTGAATGAAGTAATTTGGAATTGATTTTTTTATCATACATGGAGATATAGGCAGGTATTTGCTCAAAGGGAGGGAAAGACAAATAAAAGGATTGCTGAATCAAGGGTTAAAAGAAGAGTAGGAAGAGAGGGAAAATAAAACATAAATACTTTAAAAAAGAATAGGATTCCTGCAAGGATGGTAGAACCTGAGTTGCAACTAACAAGGCATCCTTTTCACATTCTGAAAAAATAGCATATGTTCAAAATTGCATACAGCAAGTAGGCTCACTTTTGTTTTGCAAAATATCATTTTGGGCCACCAGAAATATATGTATGAGAGAAATAAGGTAGAAAGCAAGCAAAGAAAGTGAATCACACCAGACCATAATCTTCTCTGTTCAATTGTCCATTAGGCATTGTAGCCCTTTGGTTTTCAACCACACCAGTTTTTGCGTCCAACTTATAGTGCACAAACTGGTGGGATTGTTTAGAGAAGAAAATCAGTCTGCAACCATTTCACACTTTGGTACAAAAGAAGTATCACTCCTCTTCAACAATTTTATCTCAGGCCTGAGCCAAAACTATTGATAAACGTAAAATAAAGCAAGAGACACATTATACATGTATGTAACCTCCAGCATATGATTTCATATTGCGGAATGAGAGCAGAATGCAACTGTGAATCTGGTGTCTTCTCTAGTTATCATTGTGGGGTCCTTGGTGCTTGGTTTGTTTTCTTGTAGATATTTCAGTACCCAATTAGGTACTAGTATCAAAGCTAGAAGAGACTGAAGTTTAGTCTTCCCCCTCTCTCGTAGCACTGATGATGTCACCTGGTTGAGTGATGAAACGTCTGCAAGAAAACAACCATGCTCAGAGAGCACCAAGGACCCCTCATTTCAACCCTGAGCTACAAATATTCTCTTCTATTGCTAGCTACCATTCTTTCCTCTCGGCTACTTAAATGTATGGCCTACCTGTGTAATGGGGCAAATAAATTTCCTTTGACTTTGAGTCACTGCAAGATCCTCATCGACTTGCTCGAGGGCTGGTCCTTCTTCTGCATCTGGCTGGATCCCAACTGCAGCATGAGAGAAGAGAGAAATGACATTGAATCCCAACTTGTTTGCTTGCTGGTTGCATTTGTTTTGGTCATGATTTATTTATTTGATTTCTATAGCCATCCATCTCGACAAGTGACTCTAGGTGGCATGCATGAAAATGATGCATTTCAAATGTGGATGCAAATCTCCCTCCTTGAGGGAGATGGACAGTTCAGTAATGTGAATAATATATATTCAGTAATATATATATATTTCTTAAGTTTTCACGGGTACTTACATGTATGCTGTTCAGCTTTGTTCAGGTATTTTCCCACGTCCTTGCAGTTGTGCTTTTAAAGTTGTAGCAATGTTTCGGCAGAATCTCATCTGCCATCATCAGGCTTCTATATTGTGTTCGTTTGTGAATACAATACAGAAGCCTGATGAATACAGAAGCCTACAGAAGCCACAGACGAACACAATACAGAAGCCTGATGATGGCAGATGAGATTCTGCCGAAATGTTGCTACAACTTTAAAAGCACAACTACAATGACGTTGGATAATACCCGAAGGAAGCTGAACAGCACACATGTAAGTACCCGCGAAAACTTAAAAAAACAAATATATATATATATAAATATATATATCTGCCATCATCAGGCTTCTGTATTGAGTTTGTAAACTCAATATAAACTCAACACAGAAGCCTGATGATGGCAGATGAGATTCTGCTGAAACGTTGCTACAACTTTAAAAGCACCACAATGATGTGGGATAATACCCGAAGGAAGCTGAACAGCAAGCCAAAAGCACCAGCCTGAGGATGGCGAGTGGGACCTTGCCAAAACGTTGCCAAGATATTCTTAATCTTACACAGGAAAAGACCCGAACACACCTAGACCTACATACCTGTACCTGTGAAAATCTACGAAAACAAATACATACATACATGAAATAAACAAGGCCTTAAAAAGAAACTATCACTGCTGAGACATATGGCAAGGTCAGGTCTGGTTAGTAGTACTTGGATTAGAGACCACAAGGAGTTCTCAAATCCATAGCCTAGATCAAGTGTCAGCAACCTGCGGCTCTGGAGCCGCATGTGGCTGTCATGCCACTCTCAGAGTCTTTATCTGAAGGAGGAAGCCAGGCAGCTGACAGGCCTGGGAGTGTGGCTCCACTGGCTGTGGAGGAGGCTGGGGAAGGGCAAAGTCCGGCTGGACAGAGCAGGGGAGAGAGAGAACAAGGGAGAAGGAGTTCAGAGGAAGACCCTGGCCCACCCCCACTTCATCCTAGGGCACACAGGGAGGAACAGAGAAGAGAACAATGTGGGTTGCATGGCGTGCAGGGGAGAAAAGGGCCCTGATTCCCTTCATTTGCCATACCTGGGAAGACAGCTGATAAGAAAGTCAGGCTGCGTGCGGCAGGCTTTTTGGAGCAAACATGACCTTATCTTGTGTTGTCCTGGCTTATCGTGTTCTTGCCATCTTCCCAATCGTGTGAGTTTTGCCGTGCCTTCAAGTCTGAAATTCTTGCTCCTGCCCTGCCAAACTGATTCCTTCAGTTTGGCTTGTTTAGACTTTAAGTTACAGTTTGTGTTGACTATGTTTTGGAATTAATTTTCTGTAGTCAAAGGCTGTTCTTGGGAGATTTTTTCTCCAGCCAGAAGGTATCCTGGACATTGGGGGCAAAGTTGGAGAAGATAAAGGGACTCTTATTGATTATCTGACTGTGTTATCTTTGTGCCATGCCCCAGGTTATCACAGTGGGTCTTTCACCCCTCTTCACCCCTCTGCTGTGGCTCCCTGTCACTGGTCGGCTTCACGATTCATAGGGCTTTCAGTTAGGACAGGTAGAGAAAAAAGAGGCCATGCTGGGAGGAGATTCTATGGTGGGGAAACTGGACTTCCGGTTGGCAGAAGAAAAAGGATGCTGCACTAGGAGACTCTATGGTAGGGGAACCGGACTTCTGGCCGGCTCCAGAATTGAATGGGGGGGATTCCAGTTAGGAACTTTGTGGGTCTTTGAGTGTTTAAGGTTGCCAACCCCTGGGCTAGACCACCTCTCCCCGTTCCTCCAATCAGCTTAAAGAAGTTATTAAAGTACAGTATTGCAGGCTAACTCTGTCCACTGCCAGGACTTTGATCCTGACCGGTTCAAGGTCGACTCAAACTTCCATCCTTCTGAGGTTGGTAAAATGAAGACCCAGATTATTTGGGATAATATGTGCTCTGTAAACTGCTTAGAGTGGGCTGTATAAGCACTATGAAGTGGTATATAAGTCTAAGTGCTATTGGTAATTATTTGTAGCTCTTCTTGCTTATAGACACTGAACTGGGGGTAATGCAATTGATATGATCTACTTTTATACTTGTCATGTTAAAGCTGGACTACATGTTCCAAAAAGGCAGTGATAACCCAAATCCACTTCTGCAGCTTTCTTACTCAGCAACGTCAACTTCCAACTTGCATGAAAACTAAAATAAGATTCACACATCCATCTCCACAAATACAATGGCTTGCTAAATTCAAAAGCTTCTCTGAATCAGTTGGGCAATCCTTTAGCCAGCACTGTTTTCAATTTCAGGCATTCCCCCTTAAAATTTTCTTGAACAAGTGATTCTATCCCACTGCTATTCAGTAGTGCTCATTTGCAGATTGTTGGAGGCAGTATGCTGACTTTGCAAACTGCTTAGAGAATGCAGTAAAGCACTATGAAATGGTATATAAGTCTAAGTGCTATTGCTATTGGTAAAGCCCTCCAGTACTGTTGTCAGGAATATTAGGTGGGCTTATCCATAACCTCTACGAGTTCAACTAGACTTAAACATTACATTACAGCTCCATTCCTGGCAGCAATTGACAAATAGAAGAGTCTTCTCCAGCACTGTCTAAGTGTAACTATTAAGGCTGTATAATTCAAGTCCAGTATATGTAGCCCTTGACTTACAACAATTTGTTTAATGACCATTCAAACTTACAACAGCACTGAAAAAAGTGACTTATTATGACTGGTTTTCAAGCTTACAGCCAGCAGTGGGATTCAATTTTTTTAACAACCAGTTCTGTGTGCATGGCTTAGTTGGTGGGCATGGCTTGGTGGTCATGTGACTGGATGGACATGGCTTGGTGGTCATCTTATTGGCTGGGCATGGCCAATTCAATATCACTCACATTGAGGCACCATCTCCTCGCCTGGCTTCTCATGATTGTGGGAATGTTGCAACAGTCGAAAGTGTGAAAAATGGTCATAAGTCACTTTTTTCAGTGCCATTGTAACTTTGAATGGTCACTCCACACAAGCAAAGTACCAGCAAAGGAGGGGAAAAAAACTCCAGAGAAGTTCCTGAGACAGGAAGTCTAGTCCTTCCAAGAATGTAATAAGAGTTAACGGAGAGGCAATTTCTGTAAGCAACACCAGAATGTTTCCTTCTTGCCTTCCTTACAGGATTAGGCCAGTAATTTCTTCTAACAACTGGTTCTCCGAATTGCTGAGAATGTTAACAACTGGTTCTAGCGAATAGGTGCGAAATGGTAGAATCCCACTCCTGCTTACAGCCATTGCAGCCTCCTCATGATCATGTGATCCAAAATTTGGTCACCATGATGTAAAAAAGATGTTGAGGCTCTAGAAAGAGTGCAGAGAAAAGCAACAAAGATGATTAAGGGACTGGAGGCTAAAACATGTAAAGAATGGTTGCTGGAACTGGATATGCCTCGTCTTACAAAAAGAAGGACTAGGGCTGACATGATAGCAGTGTTCCAATATCTCAGGGGCTGCCACAAAGGAGAGCAAGTCAAGCTACTCTCCAAACCAGCTGAGGGCAGGACAAAAAGCAAGGGGTGGAAACTAATCAAGGAGAGAAACAACCTAGAACTAAGGAGAAATTTCTGAACAGTTAGAACAATTAACCAGTGGAACAACTTGCCTCCAGAAGTTGTGAATGCTCCCACACTGGATGTTTTAAAAAAGATGTTGGATAACCATTTGTCTGAAGTGGTATAGGGTTTCCTGCCTAGGCAGGGGGTTGAACTAGAAGACCTCCAAGGTCCCTTCCAACTCTGTTATTCTATTCTATTTTGGGGGCTTGGAAACCGGGATATATATTTATGGCAGATGCATCGCCCAGAATCATGCACTCACCATTTGAACATCTGAGAAGCAAAATCAATGGGGGTGGATGGGTGGGAGCCAGATTTGCTTAATGAGTGCATGACCCACTTAAGAACTGCAGTGATGCACTTAGCAACTGTGGCCAAACAAGTCATCAAATCGGGGGAAACTCCCTTAAGATCTATTGTGCTGAACAATTTTGAGCTCAATTCTGGTTGTAAATCAAGTTGGCATTTGGATGGGAGAAAAGAGAGACAGAGAGAGAGGGGGAGAGAAAGAGGGAGGGAGTAAGAAAGAGAGGGAGGGAGAGAGAGAGAGAAAGAAGGAGGGAGAGAGAAAGTGAGAACGAGAGGGAGGGAGAGAGAGAAAGACAGAGGGAGGGAGGGAAAGAGAGAGAGATGGAGACAGAAAGAGAGGGAGAGGGTGAAAGAAGGAGGGAGGGAGGAAGAGAGAGAGAGAGAGAGAAAGGAAAACTTTCTGTTCTACTACCATAATAGCTGGCTGGTATTATCTATTTTTCCAGCCTGACTTTCAAAAGTACAACATATTCCTGTCCAACTTTATTGCTACTGCTAATAAGGGTAGGTGGACAAATATCCCACATGTGTTTCATGGCTGTGGAATGTCAACAGAGCATTTTCCATATAAGCTGATGTTTCATGCACCTTGCCCTGAAGTTTCAGCTTACTAATACAGCATTAATAATACTCGATATATGATCTTTGTTTCTATTTGTATTTTGCACTGTAATAAACTTCAATTAAAAAATAAAACTGTATAGAGCAGGCTAGTGATCTATAACATATTGCATATCATTATGTATCATATCATTATGTATCATTATGTAGCAATCCTGTAGAGATATTTTTGTGAACTCAAAGAGAGAGAGAAATACGTCCTTAATGTATTCAGGCTACATACATGAAAAATTCAGGCTGAACATACATGAAAAATTGGACATAAGAAAAATGGTAAATGTCCAGTTTCTTCTGTGTACAGTATTAAATTGCAAGGCTGGGCAATGCAAGAGGGAGGTTGTATATCTGAGACAGCTTTTAATGAAGGCTGGCAAAACCCAACTCCATCGCTACCAAGATCGTAGTTTTCACTGCCAGCCTTCCCAGATCAATTTTTGTCTTATAATGGGGGTTGAAAACTTGGGATGATTCATGCCGTTGATGAATCAAGCTATTTCTGTGTAGTGCCATGCTTTGTTGCACCAGCTGAACTCCTTCCATCTGTCAAGGCAGAAAAACAAACAAAAATTGGATCTGCAGAACACAATTTTGTCTCTCTCTGCAGGGAGTGGGATGCATGTATGTGGGGAGATGGATGTCGCTGGTGGAATAGAATGGAAGAGCATTGTGGTTGTTATGAAATACCGTTCATCTTTTCTCCTTGTATGCCAAATGAAATCTGTTTCTCTCCTTTATTTTTCAAGCCAGCAGACCAAAATATTTCAGAAGCAGACAGCTGAAGCTGGCTAGGCTACCTAAGTTTGCACAAAGGCTGCGTTCAAACAGTTCAATGCAGGTAGTCCTTGACTTACGACCACAACTGAGTCCAATATTTCTATTGCTAAGCAAGACAGAGGTGAAGTGTGTTTTGCCGCATTTTAAAACCTTTTTTGCCACATTTTTTAAGTGAATCAGATTATAGAGTTGGAAGGAACCTTGTAGGTCATCTAGTCCAATCCCCTACCCAAGCAGGAGGCCCTACACAATTTCTGACAAATGGCAGTCCAGTCTCTTCTTGAAGGTCTCAAGTGATGGCACTTCCACAACTTCTGAGGGGAACTTCTGTTCCATGGGTTGATTGTTCTCACTGTCAGAAAGTTTCTCCTTATTTCCAGGTTGAATCTCTCCTTGATCAGTTTCCATCCACTGTTCCTTGTCTGGCCTATAGGTGCTTGAGAAAATAGCTTGACCCCTTCCTCTCTGTGGCAGCCCCTCAAATATTGGAAGACCTCTATCATGTCTCCCCTGGTCCTTCTCTTCACTAGACTAGCCAAGCCCAGTTCCTGCAACTGTTCTTCATATGTTTTAGTCTCCAGTCCTCGAATTATCCACTGCAGTCGTCAAGTTAGTAACACAGTTGTTACGTGAATCTGGTTTCCCCATTGACTTTGCTTCTCAGAAGGTCTCAAAAGGGGATCACATAATTCTAGGACAATTGCAACCATCATAAATATGAACCAGTCACCAAGCATCTGAATTTTGATCATGGGGAATGCCGTAAGTGCAAAAATGGCCATGTCACTTTTTTCAGTGCTGTTGTAAGTCAGGGGTGGGTTTCAAATTTTTTTTACTACCAGTTCTGTGGGTGTGGCAGGGGAAGGATACTGCAAAATCCCCATTCCTTTCCCAACCCACTAACCTACTTTTCAGCTCTGTTCTCCTGCGCAGGGCAACAAAAGGAGACCCAGCCGTTCAGCTGGAACTCAGGAGGCAGAGAATAGATGGGAGTGGGGCCAGTTGGAGGTGGGATTTGCTGGTTCTCCAAACTGGTCAAAATTTCCATTACCAGTTCTCCAGAACTGGTCAGAACCTACTGAATACCACCTCTGATCACTAAACGAACTGTTGTAAGTCAAGGACAACCTGTAATGCAGAAAGAGAATCCAAGATAGGCTCCAGGTGCCAACATTTGAGTGATTCTACTTCTTCTCAAATGAAAACAAAAAGGAGGAGAATTTGAGTTCACGTATCCCAAATGTTCACAGATCGTGATGGACTATCGTATGGGTTGTTTAGTTTTGGCTTAGTCTGTCATGTGAATCCATCCGGGCATGATGATTGAAAAGTGGTGGTTTATGACTAAGCTCAATAATGGGAAGATAGCCAACTGTGGCTTACTAAACAGAAGCTTAGCTCTGGAGACTTCAGCCTGGGCTTTCTCACCGAGAGGGTTCAAAGCATCTGGGTACCCTGTAAATTCCAAGCCAATAATAGCTATGCTGGGGTTGTGAGACCCAACGCAACTGAAAGGAACAGGTTAGAGTATGCTGGTGTTGGGGGGAGGAGAAAGAGGGAAACCTGTTATTCCAGTTTAAGCTCCTTGGGAGAAGGTTGAGAAAGAAAAAATGAAATTATACAAAAGAAAGCCTTCAAAAATGAACCCTCAGACTATGAAACTGTGAACGCACTTGCTGGCTGGGGAATTCTGGGAGATGAAGTCCACTCATCTCAAAAGGTGCCAAGGTTGAGAAACACTGCTTTAGGAAAAGGGAGTAGCTTCAGAAGAAATTAAGTTCTGTATTAAACTAAAATTTGGACTGGTTTAAGAGCTAGTCAAGGCTAAGTGAACTTGTCTTTAAACTCCATAAAGACCTTTCCACCCACCCACCCCCTTCTCAGCAGTGATGTCAAAGGAAGGCTAAGGGATTCTGGAAGTTGAAGCAGGGGTGGTATTCTACGGGTTTGGCCCGGTTCAACTGAACCAGTATCTCCAAAGATCAACTGTGAGTGAACTGGTTCACTCCGATCAGCTGTTGGGCCCACCTGTTCTCATCTGTGCTTTATTTCTGGGTTTTCCAGCTCAGCTGATTCGCGGGTCCCAGGAGATTGCTGCGTGTCAGCTGTTTTACACATAGCAGAAGGTGAGTTGCAAATGCTGCATGCACGCGCGTGTGAGCGAAGCACACGTTCACCAAACTGGTTGTTACACCAGTTGAATCCCACCCCTGAGTTGAAGAACATACGTCTTAAAGCTACTAAGATTGAGAAATGCTGTTTTGGGGGTGTCCCTCTTTCACAAAATCAGAAAGGTACAAAGCAGCTCTCTCCAAGAAACTGTAAGCCACAGTATCCCCCATTCAGTTTTACTCTGGGTGATCTCTTATGCAATCCAACTTTGAGCATCTTCCTAAACAAGAAGAATCTACTTTATTGACTATACCACGTGGCCTTCTCCAACCTACTGCCCTCCTAACATGTGATGGCTGATGGATGATGGGAAATATAGTCCCACACAGCTGAATCAGTGTTATTTGCCTGGATGGCCAGTGACTTTTTAAAAGCAACTACCTTCTCCAGCCCTCCCACCATAAATCAAGTTAACTGGAGATTCTAGAGATGGAAACTGGGACCTCTTGAATCCAGGCAGGAGTTAAAGTGCTTAGATTGTCTATCTAATGTAAACATGAAAAGTAGTTTCACCTTCACACCTTTTTGTGCATAAAATGGAGAAAGGGAAGAATTCATTGGAGGATAACAGAAGTTTAAAAAAAGCTCATTATTAGAGTCAAAATGTAACATAATGGAACATGTTGAGGTCATACCATAACAACACTAAAATAGAGCAAGATGTTGGAATGTCTCAACCTCCCATAAATTTAAGTTGTATTCTTTTTATTCTAGACTATATTTTTATGAATATACCAATAAAATTAATGTTTCAACATTTTCATTGCCTACTTCCACTGAGCAGCAACCACTTACTGCATTTTCCAGAGCAAGATCATTTTTAATAGTCCAAATTTGAACAATAAGACTGTTTTGTTGGATTCATTAACTGCACTAACCAAGCCCTTATCTTTATAGATCTTTCTGTCTGCTAAGGAATCAAATTAGTTCTTCATTCAATAGCAATTTAAAACAATCCTTTGAATAGGTCTTTTCATGTAGGGATTCAAGGAAATACACTTTTAGAAGCTCTTAATACACTCCTATTCCTCAAGGTCACATTATCAGTTATTAGTTCCTTGCTGTATACTAAGATTGAAGCTTGGTATTTGCCACTGTCTTTTCAAGTCTGTGATCAGTGATCCAACATCAGTGGCTTGAAAAACATAGCTTGGGTATAATCAAAAAGAAATACAGCTTCTTCTTGACTTACAACCATTCGTTTAGTGACTGAAGTTGCAACGGAACTGATAATAGTAACTTCTGGCTGTTTTTCACATGACCATTGCAACATCCCTGTGCTCACGTGATCAATCTTCGAATGCTTGGCAACTGGCATGTATTTATGATGGTTGCAGTGTGTGATGACCCAGGGCGTGGCACAAAGGCAACACAGTCAGATAATCAGTAGGAATCCCTTTATTAGCTCCAACTTTGCCCCCAATGTCTTGGTTACCTTTTGGCTGGAGAAAAACTCTCCCAGGAACAGCCACTGACTGCAGAGAATCAAGTCCAAAATGTGGTCAACAAAAACTAACAATAAGTCCAATCAAGGCAAGATGAGGTAATTAGTCCAGTGAGGCAGGAGCAAGAATTCCAGATAATGAAGGCAGGGCAATAACTCAACACGGTTGGGAAGACTCCAGGAACACAGATAACCAAAGTCAACACAATATAAACTCATGTTTGCTCCCAGCAGCTGCCGCACTCAGCATGCATTTCTTTTAAACTCTTATTCCCAGGGGTGGCTAATGAAGGGAATCAGGGCCCTTTCCTCCCCCATAATCCATGCAACTCACGTTGCTCTCTTCTCTATTCCTCCTTGTGTGCCCTAGGACGAAGAGGGGGTGGGTCTCCCTCTGTATTCCCTTATTTGACCTCTCCCCTGCTCTGCCCAGTCTGACTTTGCCCTTCCCCAGTTTGTCCACAGCCAGTGGACCCCCACTCCCACTCCTTGTCAGCTATTCGTCTTCCTCCTCAGATTCAGACTCCAATAGGGGCATGACACAGTGTCCCAAGATCATGTGATCATCTTTTGAGACCTTCTGACAGTCACTGGGAAGCCAGTTTTACTTAACAACCATGATTCTAACTTAACAATTGAAGTGATACACGTAACTGTGTCAAGAAAGGTTTTAAACTAGGGAAAGCTGGAACAACTTTCTTGGTTATCAATGGAATTTTTGAGCCCAGTTGTGGTTGTAAGTCACGCACTAACTGTATTATCCTTTCAAAAAGTATTAGAAGGGTATCAGAAATTATTAACTGAACTGATAGTATTTATAACCTGCCCCAATCCAAAAGGACTCCATGTGGCTCACAAGAAAGTATAAAATTAAAACTCTAATTATAGAAAAATAGGAACAAGGTCTTGGCCAGGCAGTCACCAAGAGTTAAAGCCCATGTCACACTGCACCAATGGATGGAAAGAGGATGTAAAACGGAGAGAAACACTTGCCATCCGTTGGTTAATGCGATGCTTCTGTTCTGTACTCACTGCCTGCATTTTTCATCCTCTCTATCCGTCCAGCATCCGTCGACTGACATTTCATCCGCTCAAAAAGTTTTGAGCTGCACAAAACATTTTGAGCAGAAAATGTATCCAACGTGTCTGTTCTGCATCTGCAACGCATACGGGGAACATCCGTTTTACATCCGTCATCATCCATTACGCATCCGCTATATCCGCTAGGCATCCGCTGCGCATCCGTGCAATTCGCATCCGCTCCAGTGGAAAACGGACACAGGGAGAAAGCGAAACGGACGCGGAACGGACACGCAGCATTAGTAGCATGGACATAGAAAGGATGAAAGTGGATGCAGCTCGCATACAAAGCATTAAAACGGAAAAAAAACGTTCATATAGGGGACGTATCTCGGATATTTAGGATGTCTGCAGGATGCCTAGAGGATGCAAAAGGACACCTAGCGGAAAACCTATATTTCCTATAAAAAGGGGGAGAAATCACCTGGATCTCACTTTCAGTCCAGCAGCCCTGCTGTGCAGACCTCTTCAGCCTTCATCTTGTTCTTGCTCCTCCACAGCATCCATTGATGTCCACCATGGATCGTAACACAGTCCTTTTTGTAGCCACCATCGTTCTACAACAGTGAAGCCATCTACAGGCTCTTTCACCTGTTCTACGTGAAGAAAAGGAGGCACCCAAGAAGTGTCTAGGTTCGAAGATGGATTGCCAGAAGAGCAGAGTACGGACTGTACAACAAGCTGATGGTGGAGCTGAGGAACGAAGACCCTCGTGCATTCCAGAGCTTCATGAGGATGCCTCCAGCCATGTTTGACGAAGTTGTGGAGCGGCTGAGACCCAGGTTGACCAAGCAGAGCACCAACTTCCGGCCCAGCCTGGACCCTGGGCTCAAGGTGGCACTGACTCTGCGCCACCTGGCCTCAGGGACCACCTACAGGAGCATGCAGTACGGCTGGAGGGTGCCACACAACACCATCAGCATTGTGGTCAGAGAAGTGGTGCAGGCCATCATCGAAGAATACCTGGAGGAGCTCCACCAGTGTCCCACCACTAAAGAAGGCTGGAAGAAAGTTGCAGAGCAGTGGTATCAGAAGGGGAACTTCCCCCACACCGTTGGAGCCATAGATGGGAAGCACGTGGCCTGCAAAGTTCCACCCAACTCAGGGTCCACTTATTTCAACTCCAAGGGCTTCTTCAGCATCATCCTCTTCGCCATGGTCGATGCTGACTACAAGTTCATGTACATCGATGCTTCAGGCAACGGCTCATCTTCAGATGCCCAAGTATACAACGCCAGTCACCTCAAGGAGGGGCTGGAACACAACCTCACCATGGGCTTCCCAGATCTAGACCCCCTGCCCAATGACACACAAGATGTGCCCTACTTCATCATGGGGGATGACGCCTTCTCCCTCAGAACCTACCTCATGAAGCCCTACACTTCCAGATGCCTCACCCGTGAAGAGAGAATCTTCAACTACAGGCTGTCCAGGGCAAGGCGGGTGGTGGAGAATGCCTTTGGCATCTTGGCCAACAGGTTCCAGGTACTTCTCACCACCATGCAGCATCGCCCAGAGACCATGAGGAGGATCGTGGAAGCTTGCTGCATCCTGCACAATCTCATGCGCACCCGCTACTCAGGCTTGCAGAACAGGCTCGTGGACCGTCAACAATGCAATGGGGACATGGAGCCTGGTAAATGGAGGCAATGGTGAAACCTGATAGACACTGTGGATGTGCAAGGCCTCAACAGAACTTCACGTGAAGGGAAGAAGCAGCACAACCTCCTGAAACACTGGTGCAACTCCCCAGCTGGAGCAGTGGAGTGGCAAGACAGGATGATAGATGCTTAATGGATGTTTCCTTCAGCCTGTCTCATCACACTGATGAGATTGGGCCATGTATGTTGAGTGGCCCTACAATGAACAGGGCATTTAATAAAGAGTTGTTTTTATGTTGAAATGTGTTGATGAATGATTAAATTGTTATTGATAATAAAGGGCCAGAGGTGTGGCACCTGGGAGGGTGCACTATACAGTCCCACTATGCCTGCACTGGAGGCTTATCTATCCCATAGCTATTACCCATCCCAAAGGTATCCTTGCTCATCCCACAGCTATTACCCATCCCAAAGGTAGCCCTGCCCATCCCACAGCTATTACCCATCCCAAAGGTATCCCTGCCCATCCCACTGCTATCTTAACCCATCCCACAAGCATGCAAAGGCTTCAACCATTTCTAAAAGTTTCCACCAAGACTTTATTTAATAAAATAAATGAAGCAAGTGTGTCAAGCAAAAATAATCTTTATTAATAACAAGCTGTAAAAGAAAAATGACCCAAGTGTCTTAAGCAAAGATAAAGTCAACAGGTAGCCACCCAGTCTCTGGCACTCTTCTTGGTCACTCTGAGGCGTGCCCAGTCTCAGGGGTGAAGGGTCCAGGTGCTGTGGAGATGGCTGCTGCTGGAGTGCTTGTCTGAGGCGTCATTGGGGTGCCTGGCCCCGAGAGGACAACAGGGGACGGTATGTGGAGGAAGCTCTCAGACAGCTGGCTCAGTCCTGTGATGTTGAGAGCCCCTTCCTCCAGGACATGGGGTGTCAGCCCCAATACCGATGACAGATGTTCTGAGGCCGGGCTTGGCTGTGGGGTGGAGGAAAGAGGAGTGTAGTGGGGATGTCTGGTCTGCAGCTGAGCGAGGTGAGGCGTGGGTGACATCTGTGGCGTGGGTGGCATCTGTGGCATGGGTGGCATCTGTGGCGTGGGTGGCATCTGTGGCGTGGGTGGCATCGGTGGCACCGGTGGCGTCTGATGTACCTGTGCCTGGACTAGGGAGGGCTGCCTGTGCTGCTGGAGCTTCGCTGTGCTCTCCCGGAAGCCCTGCGGATGTGCCATCCGCTCCCATCCGCTTCCATCCGCTAGGCTTCCATGGAGCATCCGTTTTACATCCCCTCTACGTCCTCCCCCTGTCCGTTCCTTTCTGTTGTTGTCCGCTCTGTTTATGCAAATTCGGGGCACTTTTGAGAGTGGATAACAACGGATGGAACATTTTCTCGTTCGCTGTGTCCTTTTTACAAACATTTTGCATCCATCGGCCAATGTGACAGGCCCTTAAGATTGATGTGAAGGCACACTTTTAAATGATGTAATAAAAAATATTCATGTATGATATAAAATTTTTAAAAAGCAGATTTACAATTCTATAGCCATCTTCTTCCTTCCTTTTTTAGATCTATAAATATACAAATGCTTTTCAGAAGGACCACTTTCTTTTAAATTTCATAAATAGGATTATATGACCCATTTGTTTGATAGTCTTTGAGTCTGAGCAGTGAAATACTCTTGCTCCACCAAGTCCTCTCTCTAAGGTAGCGGTCCCTAAACTTTGTGGCTTGGTGCCCTGGCTGGGAGTGGGGGGAGAGGGGGAATTGGGTTGTGTGAGCAATGGGCTGCTGTGCATGCATGCCCACAGGCAGCCCTTGGCAAGAGGTGGGCCGGTACACATGCACACAGCTCTACTTGTGCGATAAGCTGGTCTGCATGTGTGGGATGACCACTGGCTTCCTGTTCACATGAGTTGTTTATGCAGAATCTCAGTTAGGGGTTCTCCCAAACCCCCCCCCCCCCCGAGCCCCCAGCAGCCCACACCTGGTTCTAGGTCTTTCTTGATAGGTTGCCGTCTGTTACTTTTTGTCCTGCCTTCAGGTGCTTTGGAGAATAGGTTGATCCCCTCTTTTCTGTGGCAGCCTTTCAAATACTGGAAAATGCTATCATATCACCCTAATCCTTCATTTTATTAAACTAACATACCCAATTCCAGCAACTGTTCTTCATGTGCTTTTACCTCCAATCACCTAAACATCTTTGTTGCTTTTCTTTGCACCTTTCCAGAGTCTCAACATCTTTTTTTATATCGTGGCAACCAAAACTGGATGCAATATTTTAAGTGTCATCTTACCAAGGCATGATAAAATGATACCAACACTACACATGATCTTGATTCTATCCCTCTGTTATATATCATTTAGCAGTTATAATTCAGCAGTTCAAAATCTCTTCTGTTGATGTCCATTGTTTCTCTTCCTCTACTTTGGAGTAGAAAAGGCTATCCAACTTCTCAGTCATACCTGGCAGTTTCTGAAAAGCTAAAGCCATTGTTTATGTGTTTCAGAATCCAATAGGATTATTTTTGTCATGGGTGTTAGAGTGCAACCTCAATTACTGAAAAAAATGATGTCTGTTCTGACCCCACCACTCATAAAACACTGCTTAATTGTGAGGAATGTGGCACTCTCTACTCCAAATGTCCCTGACTCATGATGTGCCAACAAGTTCAATTTCAACATAGTCAGACCTTCTCCAGATGATTTATTCCCAACCTGACCCTTGAGATCTTCCCACAAAGCCCCACTGTTTCTGTAATTAAGTCCATCTACCTTGCTGTTTAATAGTCATCTTCTCTTCCATCGCATTATCTATTTAAGGAGCTGGGTTATCACACAATGTGTCCAAAATATAAACATTTGAGCCTGGCCATTGGTGCTTTGAATGAAAAGCCTAGATTGGTTTGTTTTAGGATCCATTTATGTTCTTGGCTGTCCACTACATTCTCCAGATTCTTCTTCAACTCAAAAGTTCAAAAGCTTTCATCTTCCTTTTCAAAGCCCAAATTTTGCTTCCATAGAGGGTCACAGAAGAAGCCATTGCCAGCACAGTTCTGATTTTTGCAGGTCTACCTTTTCCAAAAAATTTCATAACTAACCTACCAAATGTTAGCATATTTTTTGACTGCACTTTTATTAGTCAATTCTAAAAGGCAGAAGCTGGTCATCATCACTTCAGTATCTTCGTTTTGAGATAGATTGTATCGATTGTCATTAGTTTGGTTTTTCTATTTTATCTTCGTTCCATTTTTCTCTATGCTCCTTGACTTTCATTATCACAGTTTCCATAATAATAATAATAATAATGATAATGATAGCACAAATTGTAGACACGCACCAAGAAAAAAATCACAAAGTATCAGGACTTACAAATTGAAGTTGAGAGACTTTGGAAAAAGAAATTGTGTGTTATCCCAATTGTAATTGGAGCCCCTGGAGCAATACCTAAATGGCTGCCTCACTATTTGGAAATCCTGAATTTATCAGACTTGAATACCATGATTTTACAAAAAACCACCCTACTTGGAACAGCTTATATCCTCTGATGTTACCTAAACAGATTCTAGGTTCTTGGTTAGGACTCGAGCTGTTGAGCTACCAACCAGCCCCAAAGGCTGTGAATCTCACTAGAGATTAATCAATAATAATAATACTTTATTGTCATTGAACTAATATACACAGTATACACATACAACAAAATTCACATAACACCCAGAGACCAGACCCAACAGGCACATACACATGACAATCCCCAAACACATTTTGCATTTTCACCTACCAGAACACTGACATCAATGTTCATTTTTCAATCTAGCCTCCTTCAATATATAATCAATACATATAAATGGCTCTAACTAGTTTATAATATCATATTGGTTATGTAAGAGAAATAAGCATCCTCACCTAGATTTATAGTATCTTCTAATGATTAAAAGAATCGTTAGTTTTTTGTTTTTTATTTGCTTAGGAGCTTATTCTTCATTGCCATTGCTTTCTGATTTTCTGCTTATGTAAATAAGCATACAAAGGGTAGGACAGATATAAACATAAAAAGCTACAGATTTAAAACAGTTTACTCCACATGCACTGCAGTTGGCTTAGAATAAATAAAACAACAATTCACTTATAGAGCACATAGACAGGATAAAATCTAATCCTCTGTCACCCCAAAGAACGTGTCACACGACCAATTATTAGGGTTGTTGGGAACTCTTGTTTATTCTTGCATTCAAGAGACTTTTTTATATTTTATTTGTAGCTTCTATGGAAGTATACGTACTGTATTACAGCCTTGTGCTATTTCCTATAGTTTTATATCTGCTCTGAAATTAATTATGCTGCTTGAGCAATGCTGTTCAACTGGGTCAAACTGACTCGGAGAATGCACAGAAATGATTTAAAGCACAGATCCTCCCTTGTGATGCATTGATGTACACACCACACAAAGCTTCTAATCTCTAGGATTGTGAACAGCCAAATTCCTGCTTGCCTGAATGATTAGGGATCACCTAAAAGCGATAAAGTATATCCGCTCTTCTTGCCCCGTGGACGACTACCCTTGGTATTGTTGAGGAGCTGGTGAACCTATTTGTTATTTGCTTGGGTGAGCTTGTTGTAACTTTGGTAAATTTGCTAGATTTCATTTTTAGAAGCCAATTCACAGAAGCAGATCCTTCAATTGGAACATTGATTTTTGACCAAACTGTCGGAAAACATGGCAACGGCCAATAACTTACATATTCTTAACATGGTATTGTGTTCATAGGGGATGTCATCTATGAGTGGTGGTCTGTCAAAGCAACTAAACCAGGGGTCTCCAATCTTGCAACTTTAAGCCTGGTGGACTTCAACTCCTAGAATTCCCCAGCCAGCTTTCCCAGAATTCCCCAGCCATGTAAATACTACTAAATATAGAAAATCTGTTGAGATCAGAGGGTCTCCAATCTTGGCAGCTTTGAGCCTGGTGGAGCCTGGCTGGGGAATTCTGGGAGTTGAAGTCCACCAAGCTCAAAGTTGCCAAGATTGGAGACCCTCTGATCTCAACGGATTTTCTATATTTAGTGGTATTTATATGGCTGGGGAATTTTAACAAGAGGCAGTGAATGAGACTGAGAAAACAAACAAGCAGGCAGGTGTGCTTGCTTGATATTAAAAGGTATCATCAAAGGATTCTTCCTTTTATTACTATTATTACATATGCAAGATAAGCAGGTAATACATACATAGGTACAAGCCACCAGCCCTACATTCTCTGATGCAACTAGCATATCCTCCCCATTTTTTTTTTTTTTATGATATCGGGGCATCTGGCACATGGAACACATTATTCTTTCTGGGCTGATAGGAATCAAGCCTTTTGAAGCTGGTTATTTTTTAGGGGGGGAGTGAGCATTTGGTAAGCAAAATCTTGAACCTGCCTGTTTTTCTTTCTCTTCTTCTCCAATGTTCTTCTGAGAAAAGCAGGTGTCACCACCCACTGGTACTCAGCAGGAGTCAGATTGTACCTTCTTTCATCTAGAAAGAACACCACACAGTGTCCACTTAATGTCAGAACTTGAACTGCCTCTGCACAAACTTTTCAAAACTCACCGCTAATAATGATGAGTTTTATATTTAGCTTAATTTCTATTTTGGGCCCTCCAAAGGACGTGTGAAGTTCAAATAATACCAGTACTGTTCCTTGGGTGTAGAGGTTATATGTGTGCATTTACACAGAGACATTTTTGTTTATTCCAAGGATGAACTTGAAACAGGACCAGTGAGTTCTATTTCTCAGCTAATTGCCTTTCCAAAAGGAACAGTTTTCTCAGGCTGCAAGCAGCAGAAAGAAGGAATTGTGTGACACTGTATTTTTTTGTCTCTCCCTTTAACAGCCAGGGGCATTGCAAAAGAGATTGAGCTTCTATTATAATACCATGCCCACAATCTTGTAGATTTGAGCCCCACTACTTTCTTTCCATTTACAGACCCTCCTGTTAACAGCAAAAACAATTGAGTCCCTTTCATTGGGCAAATGTCTACAGTGATTCTCAATCTCCAAGAGAAAAAAACACAGAAAATCCGGTTGCCTTTTGAAAAAGCAGCTTTGGGACTTCCCTTGGGCAGAAAATACATCTCGTGAAGGATACTCTAAATTCGCAAAAGCTTGTGACATAATAAATCTGTTAATCTGTGTAATGATTGGACAGGAAACATCATTTTTCAATGTGGCTTCTTGAACAACTTAAAACATATAACACATAGTAAGCCATGAATTATGGTCTATCACTCACAACATGATCAACTACACTCCACCCTCCTTATGCAGGTCTTGGATTACAATACAGATTTGATCTGATAAACCAGAGATCGAACAAAACAAAATCAAACACATGCATTATGGATTAAATGTAGTAAGTGAACCAAACTCTTAATTGTTTAATTAGTTAAGACTGAGAAAAGATAGTCAGAATGCAACATTACCACTCCCCCTCCTCCTTTTCTTAGATACAAGGGTGAGCAAAACACTCCTGTTTGAAATTTTGAGTTCTAGATACCTTCTTTGCCAAGAAGGTTGACTGAGATAGAGAGACTTTTGTTCTTTAATCCATTTGAAGAAGACTGAAGCTATTTGGAGCAGCACACCAATATGTGGGCTTGCAGAAGTGAGTCACCTATCTGGACGACACACCAATAAAAGTGAAATCTGAACACACACACACACACACACACACACACACACACACACTGTCCCAGAGACCATACCCCTCCCACGAAAGGAAGGTTTCACAAGACAGAAGAACTCTGAGGAAAGATGGATTTATCAGCACCCCTCCCAAAGTAGTAAGCTACTCGTCAGAGTGAATGGCCTCCTAGGTGATTATTCAGAGTAGTTCAGTCAGAGGTCAGTGTCCCAAGAATGGAAGATCAACATGGCTCTTTCAACATCAAGTGTTCAAGCAGTGGCAGCTTGGTGTAAAGCAATTGGAGTGAAGCAAATGGCCTTTGCAAGACTCTGGGTTTTAAAAGCTACAGTGCTACAGTTATTGGGAAACAGGACTCCGAGTCTTTCCATCAGATCGATGCCCAAGTCCAACCTTGGCAAGATTTCAAGGGATCTTCTCAACTGAAATGAATTTTCCAAGGGGTTGCTAGACCCATGGCATTCTAGGTCAGGGGCGTCAAACTTGTGGCCTGCAAGCCAGATGCGTCACATGCAGGCCACGTCTACCCCAGCTCCATTTAGGGAAAAAAGTAACGAAATGTCACATGACGACAATGTGACGGCGTGAATTTGACACCCATGTTCTAGGCTCGTGATGGCAAACCTATGGCATGCATGCCACAGGTGGTACACAGAGCCATTTGTACGGGCATGTGAGCCCCAGACAAAATTATCTGCACTGCACATGCGTGCTCCTCCTCGCTGAGTTTTCAGCCCGTTTGAGCCCTCGTGGAGGCTCAAGGGAAGCCTCTGCAGCTTCAGGAGGCTGAAAAATGGGCCTTCTGGAAAAACCGGAAGTGCAGAAACAGGCCCGTTTTCAGCCTCCAGAGGCTCCAGAGGCTTCTCTTGAGCCTCTGGGAGGACGAAAACGGCCTCACCTGGGCTCCAGAGGCCTTCTGGAGGCTGAAAATGGACACTTCCATTTCTGCAAGGTCCATTTTTCAGCCTCACGAGGTTGCAGAGGGTTCCCTCGAGCCTCCGGGAGGGCAGAAATGGGCTCAAACAGGCCGAAATTCAGCTGGGAGGCACGCGCATGTGCAGTGCAGGTAAGGAGGCAGGGCGGGGGTGTTGCATGTGCATGTATAAGGGGGGTGGGCGCATTGGATTGTGGTTGTTGGCATGCTTGCACATGCATGCACCATTGCATGTGCGCTATCGTGCGTGCATGCGCTTTCAGCACACCACAATAAAAAGGTTCACCATCACTGTTCTAGGCGTTCACCTTAGATTTCTTAACACATGAAGGACTTTGATTTGGACTTAAGGCTAGATGATATAGTAGACCTCAACTTACAACTTCTTTTGGTGACTGTTCAAAGTTACAAAAGCAATGTGACTTATGATCACTTTTCACACCTATGACCACAGCAGCATCCCCACAGTGATAGGATCAAATTTCAGATGCTTGGCAACAGATGGTGGCAGAGTCCCGACGTCATTGGATTGCCTTTTGCAACGTTCTGACAAGCTAAATCAATAGGGAAGTTGGATTCACTTTACAACTATGTTCAGGGGTGGGATTAAATTTTTTTATCAACTGGTTCTGTGGGAGTGGCTTAGTTGGTAGGCGTGGCTTGGTGGTCACGTGACTGGGTGGACATGGTTTGGTGGTCATGTTATTGGCTGGGCATGGCCAACTCAATATCACTTACATCGAGGCATGCATCTCCTCGCCTGGCCTCTCGTGAGTGTGGGGATGCTGCAACAGTCGTAAGTGTGAAAAATGGTCATGTCACTTTTTTCAGTGCCATTGTAACTTTGAATGACCATTCAAAGTTACATTGGGACAATGGTACAAAGTTACAATTCCACACAAGCAAAGTACCAGCAAAGGAGGGAAAAATATCTCCAGAAAAGTTCCTGAGACAGGAAGTCTAATCCTGTCAAGAATGTAATAAGGGTTAATGGAGAGGCAGTTTCTGTAAGCAACACCAGAATGTTACCTTCCTTACAGGATTAGACCAGTAATTTCTTCTAACAACCGGTTCTCCGAGCTGCTTAGAATGTTAACAACCAGTTCTAGTGAATAGGTGCGAACTGGTAGAATCCCACCCCTGACTGTGTTGCTAATTTAACAACTGCGGTGATTCACTTAACTCTGGCGAGAAAGGTAGAAAAATGAAATGTCTTGCTTTGGCAACAGAAGATTTGGACTCAATTGTGTTCATAAGTCAAGGACTACCTGCAGTTCAGAACAGAAATTGGAAATATGGCCCCCTATATATCTAGAGTGTCTTTTTTTCCTTGGCCATACTTGCAAATCTCAAAACAGATTTTCTAAACAAAGAAATGGCCCCAATCTTTGAGATTCCATGCAAAATTGCCTGCATGGGACAACATCTTGACAGATTTCAAGCATGCTCAAAATTTTATGAGATATTTATTTTATTTATTAACAACCGGATCATAGCACACAATGGGACATGGGACCTAAAAAGCTTACCAGGTCCCTTTTAATTCTATCATGGACTTTTCTTCTACCAGCATGGACTATAGATTTTTTGTTCCAATTAACTGTGTTTATGTTTCAATACAAACTCTTCAAACTTATGTGTGATTGTTCCATGAAACTAACTAGGACTATGAGTAAACTTGATTTATTTTTCCTACATAATTGTTCAGATTACTGTAGATCAGGGATGAGCAATTCATTTTCCCAAGAGGCCACATGAGAAACTGTGAGTGTTATGAAGGGCAGAACCAATAAGGGCACATGTACATTGAAAAAAACAGTCACCTTCAAAATAAAAGCAATGCAGTTGTATTGTATCCACAACACACTTATTTATATTCAATTTCTAATTTCTGATTGAGCTCATGTGGGTTAGACAGGGACAGCCAAAAGACTGTAAAATGAGCAGCTCTGCTGCTTACTGTCCCCTAACCTCACAATTTATGTCTCCCGTACCTTCTCCTAATCTAATAATTTCTCCATACATTCTATAGCAATATTTATCTACTTCAATCTGCATAGATTGCACCATTCAGACATAACGGTGATATTTGAACAAAGAAGTAGATGTTCCAATCTTTTCATTTCTGTCCTAAAGGGATGGCTGACCTCACCATCAAGCACTGCAAAATGAAATGGAACTCCAATAGCCTTTAAGATTAAAATTTAGGTGCGTACCTGTTCATGCGTGAGCCAGTGCTTTGCAATATCCCTGACCTTTTGGTCTGCAGCTTCTTCGCCTTACCATTCCAATAATATAATATGTAATGACATGCATTCAGTCAAATTCATCTCTCAGGTGCAAGAAACCAGGAACTAGGGTTGTTCGAATGAGTACAAGTTTATACCCTGTTAACTCTCTACAAGAATCTAAACTACTAATGATCAAAGCAAATTGGCAGGAGATAAGAGTCAACAGAATTTAAGGAGGGATCGATGTAGATATCTTGTGAGTGTGAAGGAACTTCAAACTTATAATACACTTGACCCCTCCCTCAGGCACAACCTAATAATCACCTACATCATCCTTGCTCATAAGTTAAACAAGAGTTGGAACATGCATAGATCATACTGTGTTTCCTCAAAAATATAATATTTCTTATATTATAATTTCTTATATTATAATTATGTCTTATAATATTTTCTGTCACCAAAAAAGGCACCAGGTCTTATTTATGGGGGATGTCATCCATTGACTAACCTCACTTGCGCGCATCAACCCCAACTCCTTTTCGCTGTCAGAGGCCTTCAGAAACTTCTTCTTCTGCGGCCGGCAAGGCTTTCCTGAAGGCCTCTGAAGCCAATAACAGAGCTCCCGATCGATCCGCTGAATCTCCCGATTGTTATCAGCTACAAAGGCCTTCAGGAAAGCTTTGCCAGTCTTGCTGAGTGCAGAAGAAATGGGCCAGCAAGGCAAGTATCGGGGAGTGCGAAGCCTGGCTACAACTGTCCAAAGATAAGTAGTAGGGCAGCTCCACCATCTCTCATCCCCACCCTAGCTTAATTTTACCTGGATTGGGTCAGATCTTAATTAGGACTTATTTTGGGGGTAGTGCTTATATTGGGCACATGTGTAAATTTGGGAAAACAAAATGTTTCCCACTAAGGACTGTAGGAGACCAAAGGTGGTATTCAGCAGGTTCTGACAAGTTCTGGAGAACTGGTAATGGAAATTTTGAATAGTTTGGAGAACCAGAAAATACCACCTCTGACTGGCCCCGCCCCCATCTATTCTCTGCCTCCCATTGAGTCCCAACTGATTGGCTGGGTCTTCTTTTGTTGCCCTGCACAGGAGAATGGAGCTGGAAAGCAGGTTAATGGGTGTGGGGAGGGAATGGGATTTTGTAGTATTCTTCCCCTGCCATGTCCACCAAGCCACGCCCACAGAACCTGTAGTAAAAAAAATTGAATTCCACCATTGTAGGAGACCCATGAGCTACGGCAATAACAAAAATATCTTTCACCACATAAGAAATAGGTTCATCTTTGCTTCATACATTGCAGTACAAAGGGGAAAAATAAGTCATGTGTCATGCATACTTGTCTATTTTCAGTGTACAGATTTTTGCTTAAGGACATCATTTAAAACCAAATCAGATTCCAAAAACATGCAGAGATGTTCTTCTCTGGCACTGAACTTTGGAATCATCTTTCATTAGAGATTCACCACAAAGAATCTCCAATTATAGATCTTCCTGAAATGGAAGGAGTTATGTTAGATGTGGGTTGCAAAAATCTGGAGAACCACCAGATGATGACAAAGAGATACAGGAAACTCTCTGCTGCTCTAATGATTGCTTGGAGTTTTGCAGCCCACATCTGGGAGTCCTAGAAATAGCACAGAGTATTTAGGATAAAGCTATTTTGCCTGTGTCTTGGACTGAGGAAGGTTATAAACTTAACAAATACAATGGGAATGAAAACCAGATTTTCTGCATTACATTTAAATAGATGCATTCATGTTTTTTTCAATGCCTGTAGCAATTTTCCTCCTCAAGCCTTAATTTTCAGACGAGCTGATTAGAATAATCTGATGGAACACACACTTTTCAGTAAAAAATACCAGAACAGATGTTCTGGGATAAAAATGGAAATGTATAGCAATAAAAGAATATCAAGCAGTTGAAAGGCGTGTTGCATAATGCAACCTGAAACAACATCTTTGGAACTGTGTTATTTTAGTATAATTACAAGATACACAACAATGCCAAAACTAAACTAAAGCTACTATTCTATTCATTTTTAAGTGAGATGGATGCGTGTTGTTATTTCTTAGAAAGAAAACAATTGTTGGAGGCGAGGGGAAGGTGTTTATTTCTGGATGGGATGGGGACTAATACTAATCTTATTTATAATATAAATGTAGTAGTTATATTATTCGTATTTATTATGGTTTGTTGCAGTCAGCCAAGTGTTCAGACTGGATTTGGCATTTTTATGTGCCTATTGAGTCCTTCCCAAGGACCTGGGATAGGCAGATGTGTATGTCTGTTGATGTCTGTCTGTCTGTCCATCCATCTATCCATCCATCCATCATCTACAGTATCTATCATCTATCATCTCTATTATCTGCCTGCCTGCCAACCGATCTACCTACCTATCATCTGTCTGTCTGTCTGTCTGTCTGTCTGTCTGTCTGTCTGTCTGTCTGTCTGTCTGTCTGTCTGTCTATCTATCTATCTATCTATCTATCTATCTATCTATCTATCTATCTATCTATCTATCT
>BLBF01000002.1:13885701-13922908 GCA_015471245.1 Laticauda colubrina
TCTATCTATCTATCTATCTATCTATCTATCTATCTATCTATCTATCTCATACACATATCTATCAATCTAAAAAACCCACTGAAGTACTTAACCTTGTGGTCTTGATATTTGGTGCCAAATTGCTGAAAACTAGCAAAATTATTTTCTTGGGGAAAATGCAAAAAAACAAACAAACCCCACTCTCTTCAAAAACAAAACCTGAAGCTACCTACAAAATCTAGAAAAAATAGCACCATCCATTTGCCACTTTGAGGACATCCTTCATATTATTACTGTGTTTTCCTGCAATCGCTATACAAAACCATAGAAGTTGAATACTAAGTAGTAGTGTTGACACGGGCCACTTAAAACTGCTAAGTATGCTGCTGTTCTCTCAGGAGGAGTCTAAAACTAACACCTGGCTGCTAAGAAATAAAAATAAAAGCAAGAAAAAGAAAAAACTCTCTATTCACCCTTCCCTTCTGCATGGATATAAATGGAAGCAAATCTTTTTGTTTTGAATTTTGAACCTGTCTCTTATTTTCCTGTTAAATTTAAATTAAGAGAAAGGAGCCTTGTTCAAACCATGGGCATTTATAGCAAATAAAAGGAGTGCAGATCTCTACTCAAGTAGGACATTTCCCCAGGCTTTCTTCAACTGTGAGGTGAGGATATATTCCTTCATGGATAGTGCCTGCCCATCAAGCATCAACCCTGTCAGCAACAGAGAAACCCAATGGACAAATAACAACTCCATCTCACTATGATTCAGTTTCAACCTGTTGTCTCCCATCCAAACCCTTACAGCCTCCAAGTGTTCTCTAAGGGGGAGAAAGGGAGGGGGGAATTTTAGATAGCTTGGCCTGGCCATCAAAATAAAATGTTTTCCTGTGGGAACCAAGGTCATTCCAACAGGTGGCTGAGAAGGGGAGGAGTGGAGTAACTGGGCAACCTGCCAGCACTACTATTGGACAATGTGACCCATGACCTGGAGGGGAAGGGGGAAGTTTTACTTTTTAATTCGGTGAAAACCGTGAGAACCTTCAGAGTCGGTTTTCACCAGTTGTGCTGATATGATGTATCCAATAAATTGTTTTTTGAGGAATATATCTGCCCTGGAGTTCTGCTTTCAATGGGTGCATTACTTGGAGTGCTGACAAACCCACTGAAGAAGGAATGGAACCATTTCAGCCTTTGTACTGTATCCATCAGATATCTGGGGCAGATGAATGGAAGAGGTTCCTCTAACCCACAGAGGCATGGATGGGGGTGGCTACCAAGGCAAAACTGGATCAGAACACAATCTGACCTCGACAATGAAGTGATGAAAATCCCTGCCTTCACCTAACATCTGCTCAGAGACAAACACAAGATCTGAAGCAGAGGTTTCCCAACCCTGGCAACTTTAAGACTTGTGGACTTCAACTCACCAGCCAGCCATGGATTTGAAGATTTGTGGACTTCTGGGAGTTGAAGTCCACAGGTCTTAAAGTTGCCAAGGCTGGAGATCCCTGATCTGTTATATGTCAGGCCTGACATTACCTAAGATAAGCAAATGGATGCTCTGGAGATCATGCATGCCCAAGATTTATTGAAGCCAATCCCAAGATAAATTAAAGTTCTACCACATCAAATCTGTGTGAATGCAAACTGACAGCTGTTGGGATGCAAAGCTTTACAAACCAATCATTTGTCACCTATTTGACAATGTACTTGATTCTAATGTTTTAGTCCGGGGTCGCCAACCTTTTGGAACTCAGGGACCACCAAACTTATAATTTTAAATCCTGCGGATCAGAGACCCTGGGAAAAATTCCCCCAAAAGTCTGCAAGAAAATTCCCCACCCCGATCATTCTTTATTTGGGATTGCAGGATACTGTCTCCAGCTCCATTCTCGGGGGGAGGGGGGAAGGAGACTTTTTGCTTCATGCAAGGAAAGCAGCAGGAGCAGCAAAAGTCTTTTTTTCTCTCCCCCAAACTTGGCCAGAAATGAGTCTTTGTGAGACTTGTCGTGCCAGCGCAGCCTCTTGGAGCAGGAGGTCTTGCAGGGTCCCAAAGACTCATTTCTGGTGGAATTTGAGAAAGAAAGACTTTGGCTGCTTTCCTTGTGTGCAGCCAAAAGCAGAAGAAGAAAGAATCAGCCCGGTGGCCAGGCCAGGTGTGTGGGGCGAGTGAGGCAAGTTCCCCCCCTCCGCCCTTTCCCCCCGCCCCTCACTATCTCATGTTGTTCACAATGCAAGCGATGCAAACCTTGTGTTCCTACACAGCCTGGATTAATTGCTTTTGCGGGTGCTTTGGGAGTGACATTTCTCTGTGGACCACCAAAATTTTCTCGTGGACCACCAGTGGTCGCTGGCCCACTGGTTGATGACCTTTGTTTTAGTCAGCTACAATAACATTCATTTCACATATTTCACATCTCATGTAAAGGTTATGTTTATGACTGTGCCAGGCTTGGAAAAAACCAGAGAGGTTAAACAAACTTAGTAGCATGCAGGGATTCCTTGCTGAATTTAAACAGTATTGTTACATTATTTGATTTTGACATTTATGTTATAGGTCAAGGTTTTACTTCAAAAACAAATATTTAACTTCAGCAGAAATGGGATATTGCAGCATTTTATCATCATCTCTTGCAAGGTGGTTTATTACTATATTGGTCTATTTCACAAGACCTTATCTTAGACAACAAATGGGCAAATTCATGGAAAAGTGGCTACTTTTTATGGTGTTTTTGAACAATGTTCCTTCTGATCTTTTCAGCGAGATCCTCTTCTATATTCAGATAAGTCATTAGAGCCAATAAATAAATAAATAAATAAATAGGTAGGTCATTCATAGCGGAATAATGATATTTTTTCCCTGATTCTCTCTCACTCACTCATATGCACAACGCTGTTTTTACAAATTTTTAGAGAGTTATGGAAGGTGGGATCCTTAAAATGTTTCTGACCATTGCATATCCAAATGTATATCCATAGCTCTGATACACTGCGAAGGAGGCTGGTATTACTGAGAATAAACTATAGCAGAGTTCCCCAACCTTTTCGGGTTTGCAGACCTGAAGAGAGAGGGGATGAGTCCATGAGTAGCTCCATTTGCATGGAACATGCACACAAGAGCTCGCCTACTACATGAGAGGTGATGTGCCCACATGCATGCTCGGCTACCACTTCTGCAGCCTGTTCCGAAAGGTTCAAGGCCTGGTAGGGGGCTGCAGCCTGGGGATTGGAGACCCCTGAACCATGGCAATAGGGTGCTTGTGATTGGCACCATTGTTGCCAATATTAGGCATATAATTGTTGGGCATCCTAGAACAGTATTAAAGGGGGACCCGGTGGCACAGTGGCTAAGACACTAAGCTTGTCAATCAGAAAGGTCAGCAGTTCGGCGGTTCGAATCCCTAGCGCCGTGTAACAGAGTGAGCTCCCGTTACTTGTCCCAACTTCTGCCAACCTAGCAGTTCAAAAGCAAGTAAAAAATAAGCAATTAGAAAATACGGATCGCTTTGGTTGGGAAGGTTAACAGTGTTCCATGTGCTTGTGCTGGAGATGAGCACCGCCTCCTAGAGCCAGAAGCAACTAGCACGTATGTGCGATAGCATCTGCGTTCTGGCTCCCACAATGCAATGGGCCCCGCCCCCAGTGCATGCGCACGCAACACCCCCACCCCGCCCCCTTACCTGCACTCTGCATGCACGCACTTCTGGAAATACTGGAGGTGCCTGTTTTCAGCCTGCAGAGGGCTTCTGAAGCCGTTTTCGCTCTCCCAGAGGCTCAAGGGAAGCCTCTGGAGGCTGAAAACAGGCCTGTTTCTGCACTTCCGGTATGTCTGGAAGGCCCGTTTTTCAGCCTCCTAAGATTGCAGAGGCTTCCCTCAGGCAGGCGAAATCGGCCTCAAACAGGCCGAAAATCAGCTGGGAGGGCCCACGCATGCGCAGTGCAAGCAAGTTTGTCTGGGGCTCGCATGCCTACACAAAAGGCTCTGCTTGCCACCTGTGGCAGGCGTTCCATAGGTTCGCCATCACGGTTATATGTGAAACTACCCTGTTTCCACTGAGCATTATGTATGATAGTGACCACATAGTTAAGCAACAAATACATTCCCCATCCTACAAATATATTCTCTGTCCTAAAAATAACTGGCCCCTAGACTAGGTTTCTCTGTCATGTGAGTCTGCCACTACTCCTGGTTGGAAAAAAATAGATAAAGATTTCCTACTTTCTCAAAGGTTTGTTTATGGATTTTTCTCTTCCTGGGTTTTTCCAGATGGGCAGACAATAGACATGATAATCTAAGTGGCTTCACTTGAAATGACCCCAGACCATAATGGATGGCTGTCTGGCCATTCAAGAGAGAAGCTATTTTTGCTAATAAATCAGGGAAAGGTAAATCCATAGGTAAACAAGTCTATACTGCAGTAACTTTTTTTGACAGACACATTTGTACCCTGAGACCTCCACAGGCTCATAATACATATATACCTTCTCCATGAAGAAGTAGTATCTAGCACAAAAGTTGGCTGTGTTTGACAATTATGACAGAATGCTGCTCTGCCAATTTCTTGGTCCACTGCCCCAGTCAATACAAACCAGATGCACCTCTTCACATCTTTGCTAAATTGTTCACAAATGCAACCATATTGTAAAGCCAAAGCAGGAACCTAAACAGCATGGAACAGTATAAATGTATCCCCCTGTGCCTTCAAATAGCTTCGCTTTTCAGCTGTTGGAAAAGGAATTGGGAGAAATGATACCTATTAAATGGGCCCAACATGCCAGAGGTGTTTGCCGTGCAAATATATGTTAAAGAAATAAATTTAAAAAATCTTGCCGGTTGGCTTTCTGCTGAATTAATGGCTTGGGAAAAAAAAAAAACACCTCATCCCAAGATCTACCACTCCACCGGGCAGAAAAGGAGGTTGAAGGACTTGGTGAAAGATTCTCAGAGCAAAACTGCACGCTTTGAGAAAGAAGAGAAATCGTTGTTTAAAAAAGAAAGAAAGATGGAAAGGGTGGACCTGCAGTAAAAGCTTTGAGTCATGATGACATGACTTTGTAAACACACAGGCCTTTTTTTTTTTTTTCAGTGAAAAACTTCCTCCTGGCAAGATGCTGTGTTACCCACATGTGTGCTCACTCTTTTCCCATTCCTCCACACCCATCAGGTGAAGAAACAGAAATCAAGAGTCATCTGCAAGTCAGTGGCATTCCCTTGAGAGGTGTTATTAGCTGGGATTATGCATTCCTGGATTACCAAATTTGGGCCATGGTTTATGTAGTGCAGAGAGTTTTTAAAATAAGGAGCTGACTTGCACACGATGGATCAGGAATGAAAGCAAAAGGAACTTTACTTGCTCCAAGGAAACCACTTCCCCCTCTGATGTCGAAGCACTTCAACATCAGCAAAGGGGGTGGAGGAAACATCTGGAGAAGTCCTCAAGAGTTATGACACATGCAGCCATCAGTTCATGCTATCCGGGTACAAGGAGCAGGATTTTGATCCTGACCGGCTCCAGGTCGACTCAGCCTTCTGTCCTTCCAAGGTGGGTAAAATGAGGACCCAGATTGTTGGGGGGCAAAATGCCGACTCTATAAACCGCTTAGAGTAGGCTGTAAAAGCCCTGTGAAGCGGTATATCAGTCCAAATGCTATTGCTATTTCAAGAGTACATGGATCTTTTTTCAAAGACTGGCCTTCACAGAAAACACACTACTTGCGGCTTCCGTGCTAAAATGATGGGCAATTCTATGCCAACTCTCTAATCTACTGAGCAGCACTGTTATACTGAGCTATGTATACAGAGAGTGAGAAAAGCTGGGTGTTATTCAGAATCGACTGTCCTTAAGAAAACAGAACTAGACAGAAATTATTTCCAGTTTTTAAAAATGGTGCTTCCTCCCTGGCACTAAGAAATCAGTGTGTTTCTCTCAGATTTCATATTTTCTGAAATGTATTAAAATTGGACCATCTGTTTGTCAAAAATTGTAGAATCAACTACTTTGGGGTGGGTTTTTCCCCCCCCCATCCAAGCAGCTCTTGGGAGGATCCCAGGCACCATGCAAAGCTACCAGAGTCCCTTTTATGATCTGATTTGAAATGCCGGTCATTTTTGCCCATATATCTGTTTAGGACTACATCTATATGCAGAACCTCATTGTCCATCAATAATTGTTTTTCTTCTCCAAATTTTGGTCTGCTTATCCTCCTGTCTGGTGAAAAGCTCTGAAAAAATGGAAAGCTTATCTAATGCTTTGTAATCTTGAACTGATTTATGAAAATTCTACCATTATGTGAATTTAAAAACCAGTTATTGAATGTAATCATGGATTACTGAATGTATTAAAGTTGGCTGAGTTTGCATTACTCTGAAAACCACAGATGAACAAATTGCAGCAAACCCCCCAAAACAAGAACCTCATAAATTCAATATCAATCTGGACAATGTGCTCACAGTACACTTATATAGCCATAACCATAATAATAGAGTTGGAAGAGACCTTAGGGGTCTTCTAGTTCAACCCCCTGCTCAACTAAGAGACCCTATACCATTTCAGACAAATGGCTGTCCAATGTCTTCTAGAAACCTCTAGTGATGGAGCACCCATAACGTCTGAAGGCAACCTGTTCCACTGGTTAATTGTTTTGTCAGGAAATGTCTCCTTAGTTCTAGGTTGCTTCTCTCCTTTATTAGTTTCCATCCATTGCTTCTTGTCCTGCCTTCAGGTGCTTTGGAGAATAGATTGGCCCCTATTTTTTGTGGTAGCCCCTCAAATGTAGGAAGACTGTTATCCTTTCACCTTTAGTCCTCTAGTTTTTCTTGGATGTCTTTTGACTTAAAAGTCACTGTCAGCCTAAGAGTACATTGCCAATGTAAATATTCTGATTGACTGCAATTATACACACCACATGAGGCAGTCATGCAAAGATTCCACCTGAAGTCTTATCAACTTTTCAACATCTTGTCAATGAGAACTTTGCACAATTAATTATTTTATTGTGTCATATAAATATACAGTGTATTGATACTCTGACCAGGCCTTGATCACATTGGATTGATCACATTCCAGCTTTACAGAAGAGGCAGGCTGAATTCCCAACAGTAGCTAGAAAACCAAACAAATAAGTGCAGCCTGCTAAATATTGCCCTTTCCAGGATAACTTTTGGATAGCTCATCAAAAAAAAAGGAACCAGGATGTAAACAAAAAGACTTCTAGATCAGTAGTCGCCAACCAGTGGGCCGGGGACCACTGGTGGTCCATGAGAAAATTTTGGTGGTCTGCAGACAACTGTCACCCCCAAAGCACTTTCCCCAAAGCAATTCAGGCTGCATGGAAAACAAGGCTGTGCTGACCATATGGCCTGTGGGAATGCTAAGTTTGCATCACATTGTGAACAACACGAGGTAGTGTGGGGGCCGGAAAGATGGAGAGGGGGAAATTGCCCCACTCACCCCATGCGCCTGGCCTGGCCACTGGGCTGCTTCTTTCTGCTTCTTTCTTCTTCTGCTTTTGGCTACACACAAGGAAAGCAGCAAAAGTCTTTCTTTCTCTCCCCCAAACTCCGCCAGAAATGAGTCTTTGGGACCCTGAAAGGCATCCTGCTCCAAGAGGCTGCGCCAGCAAACACTCATTTCTGGTGGAGTTTGGGGGAGAGAAAGAAAGACTTCTGCTGCTTCTGCTGCTTTCCTTGCATGAAGCCAAAAGTCTCTCTTTCTCTCTCTCCCCCGGGAATGGAGCTGGAGATGGTATCCTGTGATCCCAAATAAAGAATGGTCAATCGGTAGGAAAATGGGGTGGGGAATTTTCCTGCAGACTTTTTTGGGAGTTTTCCCAGGGTCTCTGGTCCACAGGATTTAAAATTATGAGTTTGGTGGTCCCTGAGGTCCAAAAGGTTAGCAACCCCTGTTCTAGATGACTCTTGTAAAAGAAATATATAATAAAAGTGGGTTAAAGGTAAAGGTTTCTCTTGCACATACATGCTAGTTGTTTCTGGCTCTAGGGGGCGGTGCTCATCTCTACTACAAAGCCGAAGACCCAGCGCTGTTTGAAGATGTCTCCATGGTCATGTGGCCAGCATAACTAAACGCCAAAAGCACATGGAATGCTGTTACCTTCCCACCAAAGTGGTCCCTATTTTTCTACTTGCATTTTTACATGCTTTCGAACTGCCAGGCTGGCAGAAGTTGGGACAGGTAACTGGAGCTCACTCCATTATGCGGTGCTAGGGATTCAAACTGCCGAACTGCTAACCTTTCTGATCGACAAGCTCAGCATCTTAGCCACTGAGCCACCGCATCCCTAAAGTGGGATACAAACAAATAAATGGGTAAAGGGGCTGATATAGAAAAACATTACTCTTAGCTATTTGGATCGAGCAACATTTCATTGGTGGAAGATTGGACAATGGATTCCAAGTTGGTGATGAAACTCACAGAGTTGAAGAGTGTCAAATGTGAAATGGTCATTTCCCCTCTCCCCCCTGAGGAATAAAAGTTGAAGTCTCAGCCAGTTTTAAGACTTCCACTATGTTTCATGTTTCACATCTGAAAATAATGAGAATAATGAATTGCTATGGCATATTCAAAGAGGGTTCCACAGAACTCATAATGCTTCTTACAGCTGCAAGTTGCCTGACTAAGCAGTACAGTGGCATTATGTAAGAAGCAACTCATCGTAAATAATTGGAAGGAGGAAGTGGGTTGTTTGTCATTTATAATATCCATACCGCATTGGATAGTATGGAAAGAAGTCTCATAAGGGTCCCTTGTTTGTCAGCCTAGCACCACTTAATGTGTCTTAATGACACTTAATGTGTCAGATGTGCCTCTTTCAAAATTCTTAGCCAGCCCGGGTCTTGACAATCCCAATATCTCAAGAGCATCATGTTAAGGAACTAAGTTGAAATGATGCTAGTAATCAAAGTAGCATCTCTGGAAGAGAGAAGGGCAGCTGAAAAGGCATTACTATAACACCTAAGTGTGAAGTCTACATCATGAAGGTTGAATTGACATGCTTATTAACCCTGAAATCAGCCTTACAATCCAATCTGTCTTGTTTCTCTATCAGTAGTCTCTACCCCCTCTTTTTCCTTATCTTGGGCCTTAGTCCTTTAGGGCCAAGAGTTGCTCCAGTTCTACTTAAAGGTGTTGGTAACATATTTCTTTTTAGGACACAATATAAACCATGCATAAATTTACATTTTGAATAAATGGGAAAAGTCTCCCACGCTCCCTTTCAGTGAGCAATGTTCTTCATCAATAAATAAATAAGCATATAAATAGCTTGCTGAAACGACAGTATTTTAAAAAGAGTGCTTGGAGTGGTGATGAAAAGATGGATTCAGAATGTGTAAGCAAAGAATTGCAGTGATAAGGAGATTACTGCAAAATTGTGCCTCTGCCTAAAATCTTATCAAAGAAATCATCAACAACGAAGGGGGGAATCTTAAGTCATGATCCTGTTAAATCACATTTCTTTTAAGAACCTTTGGAATCAACAACCTTCTTCCATCCTGAAAGATGGCCACAAAAGTCACTGAGTTCACATGCCTCATGTTTGATCTGGTACTCCCAGAATGAAACCTTCCAGGAATTCCCAGATAGCATGGCCATGGTGCATTCCAGATGTGAGGTGCCTTTCAGAGAATTGTGGGACCTGCTGACAATCTTGAGAGTCATCTAACACACCTGGAAAGATCAAGGTGGGAAAGGCTAATGTATAGAATGTAGGAGGTGACCAGGCTGAGGATGAGGAAGGAGTCAAGAGTGTCATTAGTCTTGAATACCTTTGCCTCCACAAAAGACTTAAGTCCCGCTCTCCTTGAATACCATTGACTCTTATCTACTTCCAATTTGCCTTGTCCATTAGTAGTTCAGATTCTTGTAGAGAGCTAGCATGGAATAAATTTGTACTCATTTGAACAGTCTTGGTTCCCGATTTTTTTCTCTTGACACAGAAAGTGCTTTGAACTCTCAAAGTCCTCAACTTACAGTCAATTGTAACAACTGTTCAGTTACAATGGATCCTCCAAAAGGTACTTACTACCTGCTTCCAAAGTTCTGATGGCTACCCCTCAGCAGTCACATCACCGCATTTTGGGTACACAGCAATTGACCCCTATTTATGGCTACTTGTAGCATTCCACGATCATGTAACCACAACATCCAGCATAATTTTTCCCCCCCCCCCAAAAAAATAACTGTTTTTACTTCCATTTTTTGGCAAATTCATTTAATAACCATTGCAAAAAAAAAAAAAATTAAAATCAGATACGGTTGCATGAAGACCTGCTTTACAATTGTGACAACTTATGACCAGAATGGGCAGACTGCATTGTGATTATTAGTCCAGCACTTCCTGTATCTATTCTTAAGAACTGATGTTCCAACCGTTCTAAGAAAGTATGTTAGCTTCAAGTCTAAAACACTTTGCTTCTTAATTTTATGAGCATGGTGGAAGCATCATGTCTACAAATCTAGAATTTGGGATTCTATTAAAAAAAAAAAAGTAGATTCTCTAATCCTTAAATTACTCTCCCACCCCAGAGAAATAGTGGCAAAGTAGGGGAGGGGGGTTGCAGATCTTCCTGCCCCTTTTTCCCCTGGGAAAGAAAGTGGTTTGAGTAAGCAAGAAAATGCTACCACACCCTTTTGTCCCTTTTGATAATTAACACTGATGGGGCCATCTCTAATCTATATGATGCAAGCCTTTCATTTCCCTGGGAATCTTCCTACAAAAGCTTTGTAAGATGTTGCCATCTCTCCCAGTCCCATTAATGTCCTTGGCTCATTTTCTACTCTGGTCAGAGGCTGAGAGGGAGGGAGGGGGAGAGAGAGAGAGAGAGAGAGAGGGAGAGAGGGAGGGAGGGAGGGAGAGAGAGGGAGAGGGAGGGAGGGAGGGAGAGAGAGAGAGAGAGAGAATCCTGAAGGTGCTTTTTCAAAAGGCAACTGGGCTTTTGTTTTTCTTTGAAGACATTTCACTTCTCATCCCAGGAGATTCTTTGGTTCACTTCAAGGAAAAACAAAGTCCAGTTGCCTTTGGGGGAAAAAAAAAAGAACCCACATTTGGGGCAACCATGGCCTGCATGACTGAGAATCTCTGTAGACATTTGCCACCAGCTTCAATGTATCTGATTTTCTGCTCTTATTGCTTCTGCAGATTCCTGCCTGGTAACGCTGTTTTCGATGGTTTTGTCTCTCTTAAGGAAAAAGGTTTGAAAAAAAATGTGTAGGGCTGCCATGGAGATTATTCCAGGCCTATGACTGATAAAAACATTCAGATTTGCTCTGTGTTGGAGTGTGGCTTGGCATGTCCTATTGAGGGTAACTAAAGCATTGGTTTGGCTTGGTCATCTGGGAGACGTTTGAGCATATCTCAAGAAACTGGCCTCTCTCCTTGAAGGTATCTGACCATCCCACCAGACAGGAGGAAGTGGGACCTGAGGCACACACCTATTTCCATAGTAGCCCCTGCCTTGTAAAACACCTTTCCCCATGAGATCTGGCAGGCCCCTTTCCCTTCCAGAAGGCCATAAAGAGCTGGCTCTTCCTAGATTGATTTCTGAAGGTGGAACTCTTGCCAGCATCAGAGAATGGCTGAGTGACAGGTGTTTCCTCAAAGCCCTTCAGAGGACTTTTAACTTGGGCAATCTGGAACTGAGGCTCCTGCGGTCTGATCTAAGCATCGTGTTCTGACTAAGGCTTCCTGAGACCATAATTAATCACACACTTAGTCCAAAAAATTCTTGTTTTATTTCAACGCTGGGAATTATTTTCATTACCAGCCTGTAATAAGTCCCAAACAGTCCCTCGAGATAAGCACCCACCTTTATCTCCTTTGAATTGCTGCCAACAACTAAAGTGCCAAATTAACTGTAAAAAACCAACTGAAGTACAAAGTCCACGCACAGCTTCAAGGTTTAATCTGAATAGAGCAAACCACTTTGCTTCCTACAAAAGTTCCTCTACCTTTGCATCTCCTTTATACCTTAGGGGAGGGGGTAATCACTTCCAAGCCTTACTCCTGAGTCGCTCCTTTTGTCTCAGCTACTCTTGACTTCTAGCAGCTCTGCGCACATGCGCATTGGAAACAGACTCCCTTTGTTCCTCTGCCTTGCTGCTGCCAGACTCCGGAGGCTCCGGAGTCAGCACATAACTCCCAGATGGTCCTGGCCCCATGTGTGCATCGGATGCAGGACCTTCGTCCAAGTCCTCTCCAGACTCCCTGACTGGTCCCCATTGTACCCCATTGTCCGATTCCACTGTTGTCTGCACAGGCTGCCAGCAAACCACAACACAGTTCACAAAATTGTCTGCTATAATATCTTGCCCGTCAATGACTTCTTCAGCCTCAATCACAACAAGACATGGGCAAACAACTGATACAAATTCAAGGTAAACCGCTCCAAACTCGTTTGCAGAGAATACGACTTCAGCAACAGAGTGGTCAATGCCTGGAATGCCCTACCTGGCTCCATTGTTACAATCCCTCACAGCTTCAACCTCAAGCTGTCTACTGTGGACCTCACCCCATTCCTAAGAGGTCCTTAAAGGGGGCATGCATAAGTGCACCAGCATGCCTACCATCCCTGTCCTACCGTCCCCATTTATCTGTATTTACTTCCTTTGTTCTTTTTCATCTTCATACTTATACCTGCTATCTTGCACATGTTTGACAAACAAACAAAATAATATAAAATAAATAAGATTCTGATAGGTATGAGCACCATAAATAGCATACAGGAAGTCCTCAGCTTAAACCATTTGTTTAGTTACAGTTCGATGTTATAATAGGACTGAAAAAAGTGACTTCTGGCCATTTTTCACACTTATGGCCATCGCGGCATCCCCATGGTCACGTGATCAAAATTCAGATGCTTGGCAACTGACTCACATTTATGACAGCTGCAGTATCCTGGAGTCCTGTAATCTCCTTTTGCAACATTCCGACTAAACAAAGTCAATGGGGAGGAGAGATCCTCTCATCAACCATTATTACTAACTTGGCCACTTGCAGTGATTCCCTTAACCACAGCAGCAAGAAAAGTCACCAAAATGGGGCATAACTCATTTAACACCTGTCTCGCTTTGCAACAAAAGTTTTTGGGCTCAATTGTGGTTGTAAGTCAAGGACTATTACCCCTATTGCAATTAACTTTTTATTTCTCTGTCCAATATATTATTCATTTACAGACACTGACTGCCTGGAATCGGTGCATCCTCATCATTTTTTGATTTTTATGAAGCAGAATATATACCAAAGTCATGTAAAAATAAACTGTAAGTACAATGGAAACTTCCCAGTGAATGAATCATGCTGGACCGTAATTGGTATGCACAGACCTAGACAAATAGCTCAAAAAGACAGTAGAGCCCTGAAGGGAATGTTAGACCAACCACAATGTCCTTTAAAATAAACTCCACTGATAAAGGATGTGTCTAGAGATTCCTGGCTAGCCTTGCTGGCAAGGTTCTTTGGTAGGCAGAAGAAGATAGGAAACATTCAGCTATCCCTGGCTCTCTAAGTCAACAAGGAACATTTCACTGATAAAACTAAAGTAGCCAGAACGCTGGAATGAAACTGACTATGTACAGTGGAAGTTCTAAACCAGGGATGTCGAACTCAAGGCCTGGGGGGCAGATTTGGCCCATGGGGTGCTTATATCTGGCCTGCAGGGCCGCCCTGGAAAAGAGCAAAGTTGACTCTGCTAGTGAAAATGGAGCTCAGGAGGGCCACATGCAGCCCTCCTAAACTTAGGTTTTGCTGGCAGAGGGTTGCAGGAAGCTATTTTAGCTGAAACCTCCATTTTCTCTGGCAGAGCACTTGGGCCACCACAGGCACCCCTGACATGAGTGACATCAAGCTGCCCACACACACCCTCCCCTGAGGTCAAACACAACCCTGATGTGACCCTCAATGAAGTTGAGTTTGACACCCCTGTAATAGCCAGTACTTAAGTTCCCCTTCTTTGGATATTTTTCAGGACAGAGAGAAGCTGTCAGACAAGGCTTTCATTTGCATGTTTATCCTGAGCAAAGGGTTGGATTTGAAAAAAAACCCTTGATGCTAAGTCGGTCAACTGTTCTGCCGGTGAGCTCTGGCAGGGTTACATGGCTATGGAGGCAGCACTCAAAGAAGCAACAGGTTGGGAGGGGGTCTGAATCAGGATCAAGGGCTTTGCTAGTCAGAAATACTGTGTTGCCTTCAAACCTTGTGGGTGCTTCATCACTTGAAGTTTTTAAGAAGAGGTTGGACAGTCATTTGTCTGGAGTGGTATAGATTTCCTGCTTGGAATGGTACAGGAGTTCCTGCTTGATCTCCAGGGTCCCTTCCAAACTCATGTGATTCTGCATTCTGTATTCAGATCTGGGCTGCTCAGGATGACCACTAGATGGTAGCAAAAATATTTTTGAAAGTCCATTGCTGTTTGCTACCATCTAATGGTTGTTTCAATTTTTGCAGCCCAAATATAGTAGCCTGGAACAGTGCCTGCAGTTTTCTTGGCAAGATTTTCAGAAGTGCTTTCTTCCTAGAAGTGAGAGAGAAGGGATGGTCCATAGGTCACCCTACTAGCTTCACCCCCAAGGCAGAACTGGAACTCACTGTCTCCTGATCTCTAATCTGCAGCTTTAACCACTATACCAAACTAGCTCTCAACCAATTCTATTGCCTATAAAAATGAAGTCTAATTCAGATCATCTCTGATGATATGCTCCTAACTATTCCAACTTGATTTGTCCTTAGCTTCTCTGACCACTGCTGAGATTAATCCATGGGGCTAACTGGAATTACAATGCTGTCCATCTGTCCATTACAGTGCTGTCCTTTGGCCCCAGTCAAGAGTGGACTCTTATCAACTTATTCACTGAAGACTCAAAAAACTCGGATCCACTTCTGAGAAAACCAAAAAAAAAAAAAAAACACCAACCCAACAACATAACAGTTCATCAATAGTCAATTGCTAAAGCAGGCCAACTTACAGTTTTACAGAAATTTGTTTGATTTATCTGCAGCCAAGAAGAGACAAGAATTGCGCAATGAGAGGGGAATTTCACAAGATGATTGGAGAAAATTGCTGAGAGTCATTAGTAGTTTGGAAATTGCCTTTCAGGTGGGTGAAACCTTATAATCCAAACCTTATAATTATTTTACAACTTGGATTGAAATGTTACAAACGGTCCATGTTCAGACAGGCGTCAGGAGTTTCCCTTTCCTTAGAAATTGGAAAGGGGGAGGGGGGAACTATAAAGACAACAAAATCTCTGTGCTGGTGTGAGTGGATAAGTTGCCTTGTAAGATGAATAAGACTTTTCATTCAGTTTTATAAGTTGCCTTCCTTTGAGCAGGGCCTATAATTATTCTTCTGTTGCAAATCGGATGTGTGGTAATTATAGAGTGGTTAGCATCCAATACAATTTATGGAACTCACCTAATGATGTGGTGATTATGTTAGCCTTCTCTTCTGCTTACCCAGATCAAAATCTGTAATTCCTTCTCCCTTGCTTTGTTTGTCCATATTCATTTTTTAGATTTTATTTGCAAAGTTAAAATACAAAGCAAAAGGAGAGAAAAAAGAGAAAACAAACAAACAAATTATCCAACACCATGTATTCTTCTCTCCTTACATAGCAGGTAGTTACACTCTTTCCCACCTATATTGGATAAAAATACTATATAACATAAAATTATGTCCCTGGTATGGAAATATATTGTTAGTACATATTTATGAGCCCTGAAATCACTACAACCAATAGATATTTATTTCTAATACTTCTCTTAGAAGATTTTAAAATCCGCTGTACTGGTTTTGCAGTCCATAAAGAAGTCTGATTCAAAATAAAATATTAGGAAATATTTTAAACAGGGAGAGCTGGACGGTTAAGGATGCTTTTATTGGAGGTTGGACTTATTGGTTTTTATCTTTTTCTTTACTAAAACTCCATCTGTCCAACAGATCATGGCAGAGTTTTAATAAAATGTTTCAGGTATGTTTCAAGTTGACATGCTCAACATTCAGATATATTCATTTTAATAAACAAAGTTCATCTTTGCTACAGATTTTTGTTCCTAGGAGGAATTTTTCTGAACACTCTAACCAATTATGCACTTGTTATTCATTTTTGTCCGGTCTATAGATTCGTTAAGATCTGACTCTAAGTTGTCTACCCTTTAGTTTCCTTAGTAATTATTACAACTGCTCAAAGACAAAAATTAAATTACAATCTACCAATACAAAAAAGTATGAAATTACAACAAAATAATAATCTGGGGTCAACCTGATGCACTATAAGTGTAATGAATTTTAATTTACACAAGGTCCAGCCAACATGGTCAAAAGCCATGTTTTGGTGGGAACTGAGAGTGTTAAGTCTTAGATGTTTGGAGGACACCTAACTTAGATGAACCCTAAAGATACTAAATGAGACATTAAAGGTACTGTATCTTTAAAAAACAATAATATAAATAGTCCTTTACTTATCACTGCAGTTGGGACTGGAATTACATTCATAAATCAAGGCACCCATGGTGATTGAACCCGATTTTATAACTGTTTTTATGGCACTCATTAAATAAATCATGCGGTTTTAAGTGCAAACCTGTTCTCCCAAATGGGCATTTTTTTGTCGGCAAAAACCATTGCAAATGATGGTCATATGATCACAGGACATGTAAGTCGGTTTCCAAGCACCTGAAATGTGGTCACATGACATGGGGGAAAGAGAAACCACCAGAAGTTATCTATGGGCCACAAAAGCACTGTAACTCTGTAATATACACTGTAAGTTCATTGTAACTCCACACCAGTGTTTAACAACTGTCGTGTCAGTCAAACACTATCTGTATAACTGTGCATAAATCTCCATCAGAGCTTTAAGAAATTTCCTGGAATTTTTAAATGCTCTTTTCAACATCAACCCATTCAAAACAGTGTTTTAAAAACAGACGTAGGAAACATACTAGAATCTTTGATTAATATACTATATTAGAAGCCCAATTTAAAAAAGAAACTCAAAGAAGCAGGTGTAATCAATCACATTTGTCTGTCTGTTATCTCACAAATTATCCCAGCTCCAGAGAGAAGATTAACCATTTATGAAGCATTGCAGAGAACTTAAAAATAAAACAAAACAAAATGCAGACATAAATATGAGCCACTTCAGATTATCGATTGTTTTCTAACATAGGAATCAGTATCCTTGTTCTGACAATTGTCTCAAACCTACATCGCTAAGCCAATTCTTCTTTTGGCTTCCTGACCCATATACTCATGAATAAAGGAACACCTAGTTCACTTTTAAGAATAATGCAAAATATTTACATTGACAGTGACTTCCTTGACAATGAAATCACCTGAGTAATCAAAAGTGGGATCTAATATTATTCTCAAATAACTAAGCAATCAGAATATGATGAAAATAGGAGGGCAAGGTTTTTCAAGATCCAATGTTGGCAAGTTGGAAGTTGTCTCAGAATAATTTATGCCCATTTTTCTGCCAACTTAAGATACTCTTTGAAGCATCTGTAATTGGCAGCAACCAGTCTTTGTTTGAAAACATACAACCGAGGAAAATACATTGTCTTTCATGCCTATCTTTCCATTGTCAGAATTTATCATTCCAATGGGCTCGCTCCACCATATTGAAGTCAATGCTCCATCTGATAAATAGGAATTAATTGAAGCCATACCAATAGAGAATTCTGAAAGATGTAATCTCAAGATACTCACATTTCAGAATAACAGAATAACAGAGTTGGAAGGGACCTTGGAGGTCTTCTAGTCCAGCTCCCTGCTCAATCAGGAGACCCTATATCGGAGATCTCCAAACTTGGCAATTTTGAGATTTGTAGTCTTAAACTGAAGTCCACAAGTCTTAAAGTTGCCAAGTTTGGAGACCTCTGCCCTATACCATTCTAGACAAGTAGCTGTCCAATCTCTTCTTAAAAGCCTCCAGTGATGGAGCACCCAAAATTTCTGAAGGCAAGCCATTCCACTGGTTAATTGTTGTCACTGTTAGGAAATTTCTCCTTAGTTTTTAGGTTGCTTTTGTCCTTGATTAGTTTTCATCTATTAATTCTTATCTTGCCCTCTACCGCTTTGGAGAATAGGTTGACCCCCTCATCTTTGAAGAAGTCCCTCAAATATTGGAACACTGCTTACCATATCTAGTCCTGGTCCTTCTTTTCACTAGACCAAACATATCCATTTCCTAGAGCTTTTTCAGATTTTAGCCTCCAGCTCCCTAATCATCTTTGTGGCTCTTTTCTGCACTCTTTACAGAGTCTCCACCTATTTTTTATAATATGGTGACCAAAATGCAGTATTCTAAGTGTGATCTCACTAAGGCTTTATAAAGCAATGTTAGTACTTCATGTGATCTTGATTCTATCCCTCTGTTAATGCGACCTAGATGCCTGGAGAAGGAGTCAAGAAAGGTTGCAGAAAAGCTGTGAGGCCCCATAACTATCCAAAAAAAAAAATTCAGGCCACTTTTTATCAACAGCAGTGCATACGTAGCGGGTGATAGGTGGGGGATGAGGAAGAGAAATTAAGTATTTGCAAATATTATGTTAGTTGGGAAACACCAATTCCCTGTAACTGAGCAATTTTCCTTTTTTTTTTTTCTTTTAAAGGAAAGACATATAGCTTCTCTGTGCTGCTGGGTATGTGAGAGGGTGGGTGAGGTGGAGGCAGCAACTTCATTTCTTGTGTTCTTTCAGCAATTTTGAAAGAGTGCATGGCTGGCATAACCAGTGATTCATATTCTGACATTAGTAAGAAGCAAGACCTTAGAAAATGATCTGGATCTGCTTACAATTTTGACAAAACTTGCATGATCACAGACTGTGGATTATTTCCAGTCCTAAAAGATTAGATTCAGCTTGGAGGGGGCTGTTCAATTTATTTCCCAATTTACTTATTTGTCTCATCTCATTCTTTCTCCCTTGAAGATCACCACACCCAAGACTCCCAGTCTTGGGTAACTGTCTTTCTCCCTTTTCAAATTCAGAATGCTGAGCTCTGCCTCTTCGGTCTGAACTTCAGCTCAAGGACAGGATCTTATGCACATGTCATCTTGCACTTAAGATTGCGGCAACTCATTCTATGTGGTGTTGCCCTTGAAGGCAAGTCCAAAATTACAACTTCCAAGTCCAAGATTTAATCCCTGCAGAGGAAAAAAAATCCATTCCAAATTAAATCAGTTTTAGAAGCAGCTTTTGAAAGTTAGGAAATGGACCAGAATGTAAATATAAATCTGTACTTCTTAAAGGCACCACCTTGCTTTAAAGCAGGGGTCTCCAACCTTGGCAACTTTACGACTTGTGGACTTCAACTCCCAAAATTCCTCAGCCAGCATGCTTTAAAAGGTTAATAATGTTGATACCCTTAGCTTTGTTAAATAACATATTTCCTTTCTGAATAGCTGTGAACACTCTGTTGCTTCCTCCTTTCATTTTTGTTGAGTAAAACTTTTCAACAGCTGGTTTCAGAAAATTATTTCTACCAGACTGTCCTCATTTTCTGGGCAAAATAATGAAGCTCTTTGTATTTATAGTATCTGCTATATAACTTCCAGAAAACATGGGTGTGGGGGATGGGATTCCTTCAACACTCAGAGGTTGCCTGTAAATGTTCTGATTTGCAGGAATAAAATGGGAAAGCCCATTGTAAAACTGTTGCATCACTCCCTTGCATAGCACAGATCTGAGCAAGCAAGCACAGTGTGAGATTTTCAGAAGTTTCAGCTGGGGTTTTCCATCGTGCTGATAAGAAGTTTGATTGATAAAATGTGAGCAATCCTAAATCCTTTTTTATATGGATTAAAAAGTGCTGCATTGTCAGCATGGACAGGTACTCCTTGACTCACCACCACAATTGAGCCCAAAATTTATGTTGCTGATCGAGAGAGTTGTTAGGTAAGTTTTGCCCCATTTAAGACCTTTCTTGCCATCGTTGTTAAGTGGGTCGCTGAAGTTGTTAAATTAGTAACACAGCTATGAAGTGAATTTGGCTTCCCCATTGACTTGGCAAAATGGGTGCAAAATGGGATGACGTGCTCCTTAGGACACTGCAACTGTCATAAATATGAGTCAATTGAAGAAAAGTGAAGATGAATTATGTTATAATTAAGAGTAGAGGAATGAAATTTTATTTAAATTACAGGGGTAAAATTTGGTTATGTGAAAATAAAGAAAAAATATGAAATGGTTATATGAATAGTGTTGGAATAAATATAAGATATATTGTAGATTGAGGAATATGCCATGTGGATCCTAAATACATTAATTTTAGTCTAATTTTACTTTTTTTAAGTGTCCATTATATATTGATCTTGAGTTAATTAATGAAGACAATAATGTATAAGGTAAAATAAAATAGATAAGCTGAAAATGGAAATAATAGGAGATAAAGAATTGAAAATATATGTCAGGAAATGATTTTGATATTGCATTAATGAATTAAAATATGAAATGGAAATTTATTTGAAGATTAATAGAGTGGATAATAATTTGGTGTGATATTAAATAAGAAAGTTGAAAATGTAAGTATAATTATGTATAAATGTTGTAATCTGGAATCACATTGCTCACGTTAAGAGATGTATAAAAAACAAAAATAAAAAACTTTTATTAAAAAAATAATAAAAAATAAATATGAGTCAGTTGCCAAGTGTCTGGAATTTTGATCACATGATCATGATCACATGATGCTGCAACAATTGTCATAAGTTGCTTTTCCCAGTGCCATTGTAACTTTGAACGGTCAGTAAATGAACTCTTGTAAGTCGAGGACTATCTGTACAGATTAAGACCATTATTTAAACATCCCTTGAAAAACATAAGCTTATAATACTGGTAGTCCTCGACTTACAACAGTTCATTTAGTGACTGCTTGAAGTTACCATGGCACTGAAAAAAGAGACATGATCATTTTTCACACTTATGGCCCTTGTAGTATATCCATGGTCACATGATTTACATTTGGATGCTTGCAACTGACTTGTATTTATGATGGTTGCAGGGTCCTAGGGTCACGTGACTATCTTTTGCGACCTTCTGACAAGCCAAGTCAATGGGGGAAACCAGATTCATTGAACAACCGGGTTAGTAATTCAACAACTGCAGCAATTCACTGAACAAACTTGGAAAGAAAAGTCGTTAAAATGAGATAAAACTCACTCAACAAATTTCTCACATAAATTCTGGGCTCAATTATGGTCGTAAGTCAAGGACTGTCTGTAATAGATCCCTGTCCTACTTAAAGTATTTCAATAAATCCATATGGATGAGGGTTTGTTCTCACAGGCGATTCACAATATACAAGGCAGTTCTTGACGTACAATTGCCCACCCAGTGACCATTTGAAGTCACAATGGACTTCCTTTGGGTCAAAGTTATGACAGTTGTCTCCCTCCCCTGGAGGACCACACTTCAACCACTTGGCAAGCAGGCCACATTTACGGCTGCTTGTAGCAAACATGGTTATGTGATCACATTTTATAATAGCTTTGCCAAAACCCAGTATTTCCGGGTTTGGAGCAAAACCAGCCCATAACCATAACCAGAGTAGAATAGAATAACAGAATTGGAAGGGAGTTTGGGGGTCTTCTAATCCAGGGGCGGCCAACCTTTTGGACCTCAGGGACCACCAAACTCATAATTTTAAATCCCATGGACCAGAGACCCTGGGAAAATCCCCCAAAAAGTCTGCAGGAAAATTCCCCACCCCGTATTCCTACTGATCGATCACTCTTTATTTGGGATCGTAGGATATTGTCTCCAGCTCCATTCTTAGGAGGAGAGAGAGACTTTTGGCTTCATGCAAGGAAAGCAGCAGAAGCAGAAGAAGTTTTTCTTTCTCTCCCCCAAACTCTGCCAGAAACGAGTCTTTGTGAGACTTGTCTTGCCGGTACAGCCTCTTGGAGCAGGATGCCTTGCAGGGTCCCAAAGACTTGTTTATGGCAGAGTTTGGGGAGAGAAAGAAAGACTTTTGCTGCTTTCCTTGTGTGCAGCCAAAAGCAGAAGAAAAAAAGAAGAGGAAATAAGCAACCCGGTGGCCAGGCGAGGTGTATCGGGTGAGTGGAGTGCATTTCCCCCCCTCCCCTCACTATCTTGTGTTGTTCACAGTGCAAGCGACGCAAGCCTTGTTTTCCCACGGGCCATGTGGGCAGCGCAACCTTGTGTTTACATGCAGCCTGGATTAATTGCTTTGGGGGGAGTGGTTTGGGGTGACATTTCTCTGCAGACCACCAAAATTTTCTCACAGACCACCAGTGGTCCCTGGCCCACTGTTTGGTGACCATTGTTCTAATCCAATCCCCTGCTCAAGTAGGAAACCCTATTCTTTTCATTAAATTAGACAGATTCATGGATAATAGTAAATGTCTTAGTGTTAAGGATATTTTTATTTTGAATAATAGATATTGGGGAGAAAGAATGGGAACGGTTGTTACTTTTGTCCCATGCTTGTGAGTTGCTAGAGATCATTTTCTGTAGAAGGCTTTTCATATGCAGACATATATGTAGAGCATTATCCAATCTCTCCACCCAATTTATGCATAAACCCTCATAAATTTCATTCATAGAATTGCCTCATGTTAGACCCTTGTAAGGGTGATGTCAGCTAAATACCAAATACTAAATACTCCACCACACCTCCTGCTGGCCCTTGGTCTTCGGGTCTCTGCTGCACATGCGCGGGGGGGTGTCGTGTGTGGGAGTTGCATGCATATGCACGGGTACATGCGTGGTACATGTGTGGGGGGTCATGCATGTATGCGCGGGTGCATGCAGAGCAGTGACTGGGGAGTCACACATGCATGTATGGGGGGGTTGTGCACAGGGCACACTCGTGTTGCATTTTGGGGATGCGCATGCACTTTGGGTACTTGGTGCCGAAAAGGTTAGCCATCACTAACACTTCCAATGTTGGAGCATTCACAACATCTGGAATCAAGTTGTTCCACTGGTTAATTGTTCTCACTGTTAGGAAATTTCTCCTTAGTTCTGATTGCTTCTCTCCTTGATTAGTTTCCATCCATTGTTGCTTGCCTGCCCTCAGTTGCTTTGGAGAATAGCTTGACTCCCTCTTCTTTGGAGCAGCCCCTGAGATATTGGAAGACTGCTATCGTGTCACCCATAGTCCTTCTTTTCATTAAACTAGACATACCCAGTTCCTGCAACCGTTCTTGATATGTTTTATCCTCCAGTCCCCTAATCATCTTTGTTGCTCTTCTCTGTCCTCTTTCTAGAATCTCAACATCTTTTTTACATCGTGGTGACCAAAACTGAATGCAGTATTCCAAGTGTGGTCTCACCAAGGCATTATAAAGTGTTATTAACACTTCACATTATCTTGATTCTATTCCCCTGTTAATGAACCAATGGTTCACTTAACAATTGCAGCATTCATGTAATGACCACTGCAAAAAAGGTTATAAAATCAGACTGGTCATGTGGATGGCTAAATTCATGCCTGTCATGAGTGATGACCACGATGGGCAGGCTCCATTAGAGTCGTAACTGGAGGAGTACCTGTATTGAGTTTTATACATACAGTACAACTGGAGTTACAAGGTGAAGAAATGTTTTTCTCCAGGTTCAACTTTGACTTAGCTGAGCCAGTCTTTCCGATGACTTTTCCCTCCTGCATTGATATTCACTAATGGCACTCATGAATAAAACTGTAAACCTTTCCATTTTTAAAAGACATGCAATATGGATGATATTCTGATACGCTGGTTTTCAATTAAAGTTCACCTCCATTCCACAATACATCTATCATGGTATTTACATCCTTTAACTGCAGCTGTCCCTGAAGACTCATTACAATTCACCCTCTACTCATAGTAGCAACTAACTGACTGACCAAGGATTATATACATCAAAATCCAACCCATCTGAAGGGCACCAAGTTTTGGGAAGTTATTTTATTGCAGTTGAGAATATAGTCACATTTTTTAGTAAGTCGTTTTTCAGGGCACTATTCAGTTCCTTCTACAGGAAAAACAAGTAATCTGCAAGTTCCTTCTACAGGAAGAACAAGTAATCTGTATATTGAAAGTACCTTTTATTTTAACTTACTGCCTACTCAAAAACTTATTTTTGTTACAAATACAGGGAACTGAATAAGCAGGTGCTCAAGTCCCGAGTAGGTTATAGCCTGTGTGCCTAGATATCAGTCTTTACTCTTTCATACTAATATTAGATGAGGAGAAAACAAAATAAGCATTTTTCTGAATTCAATAATCTGAACTCAATGTCCACTTTACAAAAAACACTGCAATATTGTGAAACCCATAGTAAATGAGTCAAAACCAGAGTGTTGCAAATTCCCATTGCAAATTCTTGCAAGCAGGTGTTCTAGTGTTTTCCATGGACCTAGAACAGAGATCTGCTTCCAAGAATTAGTAAAAATGGTCTGCTCACCTTAAGTGAAACCAAAGGAATTACACATGGAACAAAGCATAAAAATGAAAAGAGTATTTGCCATTGTTGTGAGCTCTTAGATCACAACACAGCCTTCAATTTGGACTGAGCCTTGTGACAAAGAAGTTCACAAAAGTAAATGAACAAGAGAAGCAAAATAACAACTCAGCATCAATATCCTGTTACTACCACCTTACTCACCTGTCCACTTCTTCCTACTGCACAGGTCATGTTAACTGGAATTAGGAAACAGTCCTGTGGGAACAGACCTGTCCTGTTTTACTTATCTTCTTTCCTGTTACAGAGCAGCTGGTACCATCTAACTTGAAAGTTTAAAAGTTACATAGCATCTCTGATTTAAAGAGAAATTCTCATAGAGAATACAAAGGTTGGACGGCACTTTAAACGGCCTTGTTGAATGAGGGGAAGAGATGCTGCCTAGGAAACAATCAAACAAGAGAGGCAGGGGCCCCTAGTTCAGTGATGGCTAGCCATTTTGTCGTCGCGTGCCAAAAGTGTGTGTGTGAGCATGTGAGAGCACGCCTATGTGCCTGCACCCATAATGCAATGCGCACGGAACCTTTCATTCCCCCCTCCCCCTGCGCATGCATCTCCTGGCAGATACCCCAAAATCAGCTGGCTGGCAGGAGGCGCGCGTGCATGCACAGTGGAACTGAGCTGGGGTGATGGCTCGCGTACCCGCATAGATGGCTGTGCGTGCCACTCCCGGCATACATGCCATAGGTTTACCATCACAGCCCTAGTTGCTTAACATTCAGAGAAAGAAACGTAGGAAGGACCCATCCTAATGGATTGAGTATTTAAAAGGGGAGGTGGGAAGTTTGCACCTTCAGACTTGCAAGTTTCTATTAATGTAGCCTTGTAATAAAATAGAATTGGTTCATCTTGTCCTGTATCCTGTCTGGTTTACCTGGGAAGGTGGACAGATGGCCATTCAGCTTCTCTTTGGGTATTTCCAACAAAGCAGGGTCAGCCACCTTTTGAAGAACACGGTTCTCTGCTGAAGAGTTCTTACTGTTTCAACTCTTCCTTGATGCTTACTTGCCTGCTCATTCCACCTAATCACAATCTTATTATTTTGATTTGGTTTTTTTTTAAAGAAATCAATGGAGACTTGACATATGACAACCCCAGGTAAAGGGGGTAACTCCGTTATTTACATAAGTGCCCTTGTGCCGGGAGGGGGTATCTGAGAGCTATCATCCTTCACACTCTAACCCAGAGGTCTCCAAACTTGGCAACTTTAAGACTTGTGGACTTCAACTCCCAGAATACTCCACAAGTCTTAAAGTTGCCAAGTTTGGGGACTCCTGCTCTAACCCATATGCTAGGACTGTTTCTATTCCAGCTTTGTTTCTACTAATTCATTGCAAATTCACACCAAAAACAAACATTGTGACTGTAGGTTCCAGAACAGAAGGTAATGCAAGGAGTTCCTATCTGCAATATACAGGTAGTTCTCAACTTACAATCACAATGGGGCCCAAAATTTCTGTGGCTAATTACCAAGACCGTAGTTGAGCCTCGAAGTTTTTACGATCTTTCTTGCCACCGTTTTTAAGCAAATCAATGCAGTTGTTAAGTTAGCAACGTGGATGTGAAGTGGATCTGACTTCCCCATCCACATTGCTTGTCAGAAGGGTGCAAAAAGTGATCACATGACCCCGGGACTCTGCTTACATCATAAATATGAACCAGTTGCCAAACATCTGAACTTTGATCAACTAACCCTGGGGATGCTACAACAGGAGTAAGTGTGAAAAATGGACACAAGTCACCATTGTAACTTCAAACAGTGACTAAGCAAATGGTTGTAAGTTGAGGACTATCTAATATATTCTATTCTTCTCACCTCCATCCTGGAGAAGCAACTAAAGTTCACCCATTTTTCCTAGACCCCTTACCTGTATCCTATTACTGAAAGCTGCAGGGGACTCAGCACTTAGGTGATTATAATAAAGCCACAGTCGACAAATCCAACACTTATCAGTATTAAATGGCTGTTCTATTTCATAGCAAGCACCATGCATAATTGCAGATTCTAGGATTATCTACAAGGTTGAGTTTTTTTCTTTTCAAACCGCAGATTGACCTGGCTCATATGACATTAATGTCTGATTCTGAGAAGAGTCCACAAATGTCAGCAAAATGCTCCTTTGATTTCATACTTATTTCCAAGACCAGCAAGAACCACGAACCTGAAATTCATTTAAAGATTTCATTTCTTTTTTTTAAAAGGCCTTCTTATGGATTATATTTTTAAAATGCCATTATCCCTGTTGACTCCCGGGGGTTTCCATCAAGGACAGAGCAGAATACCATACATATAAATACCCGCGAAAAACTTAAGAAAACAAATATAAATATATATATATATATTCCAAGACCAATAAACACAGACCAAGACTCCCAACCAATCAGGATGAAGAAAAAAACATTCTGGCACAGCAGTAGGCTAGCACCAAATTTAAAACAGAAACGGCTGTGAAAGTCTGACTCGCAGACGAACACAATACAGAAGCCTGATAATGGCGGATGGGATTCTGCCGAAACATTGCTACAACTTTAAAAGCACAACTATAATGACGTGGGAAAATACCCGAACAAAGCTGAATAACACACACACACACACACACACACACACACACACACACACACACACGAGCAAAAGTCCCATTCCCCTTAGCATCCATTCTTTATTTTCTTTGGGTGCCTTTGAAAATTTTTCAAATGTTGTAGAATGTTGTCTTATTTATGGAGAGGCAATTTATGGAGAGAAATCACATCAAATAATGGGGACTACAATGTCTTTGATTAAAGGGCTGTCTGGTTCTACAGTAAACAACCTTCAGAAAACCAACAAAAATAGATGAAAGGCCATGGCAACCCTTGAATTTTTCAAATTAAAATTGAAAGTTATGTTGTTCCAGAACACTTTGACATCTATGTCAATAGCTGTATCTGGACAAAATTAATTCTCTTCCATGAAAGATTGCCTAACCTTCTAAAAAGCTCATCCAACCCACTGGCTATCACCATATTCTCACCTATTATTTCTGTAGACAGTTTTATTACCTTCTTCCTCATTCAATTTCTGTACACAAACAGTACCTTTGGTTCCAGAACATTGTGTTCCTCACACAGAGACAGAGCGAGAGAGACAGAGACTTGTTATAAATTAGTTCGCCTTCAGTTCTTACAATCATTGTCCAGATGGGCACAGATTATGAGATGTGAACTCCAGTGTACCACATCTGGATGAAAGGAATAGGATATTAGAATTGTAGAATTTAAAGAGTATTTATAGCTGCTAAAATAACCAGACTGACTTTAGACTCTAAGGCTCACAGAATTTGCAATCATTGCTAATCTGTTTTTCTTCACTAAAATCAGATTGTCATATTGGAAATATGACAATTTTTCAAATGGAGTCCCCCAGATTTAGCACTGGCCTCTGAGTTATACATAAGGTGTCAGCAAATACACACAGACACACAAACACACACACACATCATATAAAAATATAAATACATGAAGTCAGGTTCAATAGACAGTCAGGCACTATACCCAATTTATATATACTGTATTACATTAAATTTCCAATTGGTTAATATTTCCTTCTAAACATTTCCTTGTATGTTTGAAGTATGAGCTTTGTACAATACTTAGTGCAGTAACATTTTCACTGGAAAAAAATAAGAGCGATCTCAACATTAATGATTAGCATTTGTGCACAGTCTGATTTGGTACACTGTGTGTATGTATGTGTGTGTATATACAAAATATGCATACATACAGAGGCAGGCATATTTTAATACTGTTTTTATCTTGCTTTATGATGCTTGCAGTTTTAAATTCTATTGTACATTGTTCAGGAATATTTTATCGTAGAAAATGTCCTTTAAGCCCTTCTAAGAAACATAAACTATGGAAATTTTATTTATTGGAAATTCTTCTGGTTTTCTTTACAAAATGCCAATAACTATGTACAAATTTTGTGGGAGGCTTTTAGATTTTTTTAGCCCACTTCCTTTGCCACTTAATCTTCCTCAAATCTCATCTGCATGTATTACTGGAGAATCCTTGAGTTTATACAAAGATTCTTAGTAATAAAGCAAGAGGACATCTGGCTACTACTATGAACATTTAACATTTTTGGAAAAACACCAGCAGCTTAGTATTGCTCTGAAACAAAGCAAGCTTGGCGTCTCAAGCTCATTTTATATATCTTTATCTGGCAAACCCTACAATAATTCTTCCAACTATTATTAAGGACCTCTTAACCTGAGTGTAACAGAACATTCACAAAACCACTATCTAGTAAGGCAACAGTGAGCATAATGTCACTTCTGAAGCTGAAAAGAAAGCCTTTTAAGAAAATTTGCTTGGTGTTTCCATTAACTGAATAATTCTTAATTCCCTTTAAGCTGAGAAACATTGATCTAAATGTAATGACATGTTTATGTCCATGCAATACTCTGGATCTGAAAGCAAAACAGAGAGCAGTACAGAGGTGTGAACATAGCAACTATATGCAACCTCTTAAACCAAGCCTGATTTGTTGAGGAAAAAGGCAAGTCAGGAATTCCTGTGAGATTCCCAAGAAACATTTCTAACTTCTCATCCAAAACATTGCACACCCCAGACCTTTACCTAAACTTCCGTACAGGTGACTTTTTGGAATACATTGAAAATAAGTCCAAATATTATGGTCACATGTCTATTAAACCTAAAGTCTTAAAAAGAATAGACAAGAAGAAGAAAAAGAAAGAAAAAACAATTGTCAGCCTGTTATAACAAGATTGGAAGGGACCTTGGAAGTCTTCTAGCCCAACCCCCTTCTCAAACAGGAGACCATATACCATTTTGAACAAATAGCTGTCCAATCTCTTCTTTATAAAACTCCAGTTACAGGATGGAACATCCATAGCCTCTGGAGGAAAGTCATTCCACTGATTAATTGTTCTAACTGTCAGGAAATTTCTCCTTAGTTCTAATTGGATCTCTCTTTGATAAGTTTCCATCTTCTTGTCCTGCCTTCAGGTCCTTTGGAAATAGGTTTGACACCCTCTTCTTTGTGGCAACACCTTAGGTATTGGAACACTGCTATCATGTTACCTCGAGTCCTTCTTTTCATGAAAGTCTTACTCCAGATGTGAAGCTTCTTCTCTCCTCTTTATCGACCACTGTTGCCAACTAGCATTATGAAACAGCTGCCAGAGAGCCACCAGAGATGTCAAGAGTTTGTCAAGCCACGTGTTTAATTCCCTCTGTAGTGGTAGGATGTTAAAATGAAGGCTTGCTAAGGAACTCTTTCTGCTGCCATTACTACTGGAATAACTTGTCTTTAAGTGTTCTGCTAAGAGGCACTTTAAAATTGGGACAAGCTACATTTTCTGCTAGCAAAATGCCATCAGACTATTTAGAATAGTTGGTTAATTATCCCTTTTCATAGGGATATTCTCATTTCCCTCACATCCCAGCACCAATTAAAGGAACAACCGCATTAGAAAATCATTGCTTTCTTCTGCTTGGGACTCGTTCCAGAGCAGTAGCAACAGACAACTTACAACTAATTAATTGGAGTAAGTCACTACCCACACAATATGAAATTCAGGGCTCATTCCATTTTTATCTGAAGCATCAGCACCACACCACAATGCTGACACATGCTGAGCATTGTGTTTTCTTCATTTCCAAGAATCTTACAGCTTATAGCAAGCAGCATGATGCTTTTACTACAAGAAACCCTCACAGAATTATATTGGCAAGCGCGTACCGAAATTAAGCAATGTATCTGCAAAGGGCCCAAATAAATCAATAAAAGATCAAGAGTTGTGTTTCTGCAGTACGGAATGGGAAGAAAAGTTGCAGAGCAACCCACTTAAGTCTGCTGCAATGACTAAGCCTTGCATCTCGCTACACTCACAGGTAGGTAATGAAGCGACTGGGAAGCCTGAAATACATGTATATTGCATTAAGTCAGGGAATGACTTATGTATTGTGCATTAGCCCAGGTCCAGTCCAAAGGTTGATGTGACTTTTTAAATAGATGCTTCCCAAGGGATTCATTCAGATATCTCACTGACTTTGCAGACTGTTAATAATAAATTCATTCTGTGGTATTTAGCTGACATCACCCTTACAAGGGTCTAACATGAGGCAATTCTATGAATGAAATTTATGAGGGTTTATGCATAAATTGGGTGGAGAGATTAGATAATGCTCTACATATATGTCTGCATATGAAAAGCCTTCTACAGAAAATGATCTCTAGCAACTCACAAGCATGGGACAAAAGTAACAACCGTTCCCATTCTTTCTCCCCAATATCTATTATTCAAAATAAAAATATCCTTAACACTAAGACATTTAGTGGCTATTATCCATGAATCTGTCTAATTTAATGAAAAGAATAGGGTTTCCTGCTTGAGCAGGGGATTGGATTAGAACAGTGGTCATCAACCAGTGGGCCAGGGACCACTGGTGATCCGCAAGATAATTTTGGTGGTCCGCAGAGAAATGTCACCCGCAAAGCACACCCCAAAGCAATTAATCCTGGCTGTGCTGCCCACATGGCCTGTGGGAACCCAAGGCCTGCATCATTTGCATTGCGAACAACACGAGATAGTGAGGGGAGGGGGGAAGGGCAGAGGGGGGGGATTTGCCCCATGCGCCTCGCTTGGCCACTGGGCTGCTTCTTTTCGCTTCTTTCTTCTTCTGCTTTTGGCTGCACAAAGAAAAGCAGCAAAAGTCTTTCTTTCTCTCCCCCAAACTCTGCCAGAAATGAGTCTTTGGGACGCTGCAAGGCATCCTGCTCCAAGAGGCTGTGCCGGCGCACCAAGCCTCACAAAGACTCATTTCTGGCGGAGTTTGGGGGAGAGAAAGAAAAAATTCTGCTTCTGCTGCTTTCCTTGCATGAAGCCAAAAGTCTCTCTCTCTCTCTCTCTCTCTCTCTCCCTGAGAATGGAGCTGGAGATGGTATCCCATGATCCCAAATAAAGAATGATAGATTGGTAGGAAAACTGGGTGGGAAATTTTCCTAAAAACTTTTTGGGGGGATTTTGCCAGGGTCTCTGGTCCATGGGATTTAAAATTATGAGTTTGGTGGTCCCTGAGGTCCAAAAGTTTGGCGGGATAGAAGATCTCTAAGGTCCCTTCCAACTCTGTTATTCTGTTGCTTTTAAAATATTTTATGGTCCCAGCCATTGCCACATTTTGTGATAACCCTATGGTCTGTTTTTTAAAACTATTATCTGTTCAGTTTCAGGAAGTGTCCCAATTTCCAGCTTTATTATATAATTAATAGCAAGATAAACATTGCATGTTATAATCAAAAATTTATACTGGCTAAGCATTACTGTCTTTGACTATGTTGAGCATTTTGCTGAAGAACCAAGATGAAAATTCAATAAAAGAGAATGTTTGCAACTCAAGATTGAAATTAGGGGTCTTTGGTGTTTGTTTTCTAGCAGATACTTTATTACCCCAAATAGGTAACATCATCAGTGTATGAAAACAACCAAGCTCAGAGAGCACCAAGGACCCCCCAAGATGAAAATAATGGATATGAAATTTGCTCAAATCAGCACCCAGCTGGGTTGCTAAGATCCAAAACATTTAAGGGGAAGGAAAATTTGAAACAGTAGATGAAGAAAATTAAACTAATTAAGCTTTGCAATCCTGAGAGGTGCCTCACTGAGACAAACTTCACACTAAAGAGACTGCACAAACTGAAATGTTTCATAACACGCTAAACGTACAGAGTTTTTTGATGGGAATGGCACGGTTGGAAGATGCCTAAGTCTTAATTCTATTGCATTGCATCTCTGTACAAACACTTTGAAACAGAGAGACGAAGTTGCAAGCCAACCGCTTCATCTCATCTCAATAGCATACTCAATTGAAGCACCTCAACTTTCTCATGGTTGGGAACAAGTCATCAATGTTACTTTATTGGCAATGCCCTCTGTGCATTTCTTCACATCAGGCAATGAATTTGCAGGTTCTAATTGGGAAAGAATCATAAGATGCCAATCGCCAGCATGTTAATGGGGCTTTCATTCTATGTATAGGATTGATCTTAACCAAGAAGTGGCAAACACATTGAGCAATATATTGGATAGGATATGGCCTTAAGGGCTGTTGCATTTCAAAATCCTTGTTGACTATGTGTGCAACTACTCTTTATCACCACTAGAGAGTTTTCTTGGAGGTATTGACAAACCCATTAGAAGAACTCAAAAAAATAATTATCTGAAGCCAAACCCTCTTGAAGATGCTCAGATTGATAAAATTAGTTGGCAGATCTTTATTACTGGCAGTTGTTTCTGCAACTGGCACCTGAGAGTAATTCCCTCCTACCACTGCTATTCTTCTCATAATCAGGCTGCAACAGCTTCAAGGAAAAAAACATTCCATGTCATCTTATAATCAGGATGGTCTGTTGCAGGACACTGGTACACAATTGCCAGCCTGTCAATACTAAACATAGGATTTGCTTTGGGAAAACGTGAGTGCAAATCAGCCACACAGCTAGTCTAGTTGAATAATTTCCTCACTGTTCCAACAGCCCAGAATAAAAGAGGGGATTCCAGGGACCCTGATGCTGGCTAGCTGTCACTTTCCTTGTTTTTTCCCAGGAAACAAAAAAAAAAGGGGGGGGGGAAACAAGGCCATAGCAAATGAGTCGACAGAAGTAAATCCTCTGTGTCCAGATGTTTACTTTTCCAAACACTCACAAGGAATGGGAGGGGGGAATGAGAAACAAAATAGGACAGGCTCATTTAGCACCCCCCTGGCTCCTATCTGCATCTGAAAATGGAAGGTAAAGAAATTTTCTTTTACTAGTACTGAGCCAACCTATCAATCTGTTATTTAGGATAGCTCAATATGATATATATACATCTCACAAGACCAGACACGGGGGATAAATAAGTAAGCCTTTCCAAATCATGTGCCTTCCAGGTGTATTAGAACCACAATTTCCAGATTTTCCAGTCACCTTGCCAACTGTTGTTGCAACTAAGAGGTCCATGCTTGCGAGCTCAATATCTTGGGGTAGGAATAAGAAATAAGCAAGCCCTGGAAAATGGCATAACAACAGAAAATTGCTCCATCATGCCTCAAGCAACATCCCATCTGACTAACTGTAGCAATGCAGAACTTCAGCTGGAGGGTTTTCCCAGATCGGCTGCCTGAGATCCTGTCAAGGGAAGATACCAAAGGCTGAATTAAAAACCTTGTGCAGACAAAGCACAAGGTTATTTATCACACTACAATCTCCCCTCAGTTCAAGGAGAGCTATGCCTACGCAAGGTATCTTGTCCTCTTCCATGTGATTTCCTTTCTGTTTAGTTTTTTCCACTGCGGACAGAGAGTGAGAAAGATAAAGAGTGGTTTTGATGCTTCACGGGGCTCTCATTTGCCAGCTGTTCTGAGCAAGTGAGAAAACGCTTCAAGCTGTGTGAATATTTTACAACTCTACTCCTGAGAAACACACCGTAAGGGCTCGTCCTCAGGGTAAAGAAATTTCAAGGATAGATTTGGCATCTAGAATTTGCTACCTGGTTCTGTTTTGGAAGAAAACTCAGAAGAATTGCAACACTCCAAAAAAGTTTCTGATTTGGTCAGAACTGGATCACAAGATTTGGAGAAATACTTATTAAGTGCTTTTTTGAATTAGAAAATCCAACCAAGAAAGAAGCAGAGATATAACCAGTTGCCAAACAGCAAGTTTCCACAATCTGCTGCATCTAGATACCTATCTTTATGAGCCAACTCAAGATAGTGTAGCAGGGTGCAAGTGTTCACGTTTCCACCATCTTATTTGATTTAAAGGTCCTTTGACCCTTAACCACCATCATTCCACACTGGCATTCTCACAACAGCATTTTGTCATCTTGAGTTGACCTAATAAAGTTCATATGTTGCACAGTTTGCTTTATGTATGAAATGTTAATGCACAACACTTGCATTTCTACATCCAATTCCAAGCAACAAAGCCAAAACCTAATCAACCATGTTTGTTCTGTGTAGTATTAGTACTATGTACCTCAAGAGATGTAGATGCTATTTGAAAAAGGGATTTTGCAGCTAACCTATCTAATCTACCATCTTGCCCATCTCTACCATCATGACAAATGATATTTTGCTGTGGAGGCCAACAATCTTAACTACAACAGGGAAGAACTTCCTCAAAGGTTAAGAATTTGGTTCTCTGTCTCTTTTTCGTATTGTTTTGACTTATTGTTTTGTTGTGATATTAAGATATAAATACAAATGACATAAAGATAGAAATTTGTGTGGCTTAATCAATAAATCCTGGTTAAAATATGGTTTAGTGCTCCTTAGATGACAGGTCTCCAAACCTGGCAACTTTAAGGCTTGTGGACTTCAACTATAGCTATGCTGTGCTGGCTGGAGAATTCTGGCAGTTGAAGTCCACAAGTCTTAAAGTTGCCAAGTTTGAGGAGTCCTGCTATATACCCTTGCATGCTACAGCTAACTTTGGCCCAAATGTATGCATTATGCTTAATGTTAGGATAGTTTGTGGTGTATAGCAGCAATACCGGGAGTGTGATGTGGCATGATGTACTCACAAGGTTCTTCTATTGGAAAGTATATATTTCAGTATTAATCCCAACATTAATAAGCAGCATGGCCCTTTGTCGTAGTAGTCAAACAGCTAGTCCTTTACACTCAGCTTTCTGGGGTAGTCTTCCCTAAACTCATTCCTCTTGTTGGTCATTGTTGTGGCATGCTGGCGGAGCTGGCAGGAGAGTCAGAGAATAGTGAGGAGGTTGGGGAGGAACCCAGGCCATTCCTGGAGGCTGAGGAAGGCTCAGATGAGGGCTTTGCATCAGAGGCAGAGATGGGGCCAGAGCAGGCTGGCAGTCATCAGCTGCCTTCGGGCTCAGACAGCAGTAATGTGGAGGAGCTTTTGGAACCGGTTCCCAGCCTGTGCAGGTCTACCAAAAGGAAGGCATAATTAAGAACTCAGGGTCAACGTGGGAGTAAGGCCACAGTTGAATGATAAATGGTCCCTCCCATCAGTATTAAAAGAGAAGCAAAAGGGGAGGGGGCTTTTGCAGGAAACAACTCGCTCATTCCTTCGTTCCAGCCTCGTGAGGATTGTCTGCATAACTCAGCCCTTCCCTGCCAGCACTGTGTGGAACTATTTACTGGGCAGCATTCCAGGATTGATAAAGGTCTGAGCTCATTAGTATACTTTCACAAAACTGTTTGCCAAGCCGCTGGCTGACCGTGAATGAAATAAATTCACATTAATGTAATAAAAGAGGTTCTTGCAGAGACTCAGAATTGACTTCGTGCTTTTTGGGGAGGCCTAGGACAGAACAGGTCCTGCTGAAAGGACAATTATGGAAGTTGAAGCTGGAGGTCAGTGGATCTATAACTCTTCATCTTGGAGAACATGATAGAATTACAGGTAGATTCATTACAGGATACAGAATACCAGAGTTGGAAGGGACCTTGGAGGGCTTCTCATCCAATCCCCTTGCTCACGCAGGTGACCCCATAGCATTCTGGACAAATGGCTGTCCAATATCTTTTTTAAAGCAACTTGGAGGCAAATAAATATGATGCATTTGTCATATTTAAGAATTGCCCCTCTCCCTCATCAAGGGACTCTGGGCAGTGCACAATAAAATCAACCTTGGGCGCCAACAGTCTTTCCGAATTTCTCCACCATATTTGTGGGCAGAGAAAATGATAGTCAATTTCTCTGACATTCATTCTCCCACTTTCTAAGGTTCTCTCTCTACCAAGCAACTCTAGGCATTTTACAGTAACCTCAAAAAGAGCAAAAAACACACCAATAAAAAATACCACACTGAAGACAGGCAGACTCCTGGTCCACATGATTAATGAGTTTGCACCACATCCTGGCCTATTTCTGCAGGGAAGGAAGAAGTGAGTAGGATGATGTGAAGATGTGGCTCTACTACTTTTAAGCTATGTGCTCAGAGCTGCAGTCACATCTCATGAACAATATATACATATTATCCCACATCTTTGTAGTTCTGCTTTTAAAGTTGTAGCAATGTTTCGGCAGAATCTCATCTGCCATCATCAGGCTTTTGTGTTGAGTTCATCTGTGATGGCAGATGAGATTCTGCTGAAACGTTTCTACAACTTTAAAAGCACAACTACAATGACGTGGGATAATACCCGAAGGAAGCTGAACAGCATACATGTAAGTACCCGCGAAAACTTAAACACACACACACACACACACACACACACACACATATATACATATATACATATATACATATATACATATATATATATACATACATACATACATACATACATACATACATACATATATATATATATATAAAACATATCTCATAGGTAGGAGAGTCTCTAGAACAGTGTTTCTCAAATTTGGCCACTTTAAGAAGCGTGAACTTCAACTCCCAGAATTCCCTAGCCCACCATGCTTAAAGCAGCTGAGTTTGAGAAACACTGTTCTAAAATTAGCCTCATACAAATGTATGTAAATAAGTAAATAAATATATTTTGGATAGAGATTGATCTCTTCCCCAAATCACTGAAAGTTTATTTAACATAGCCTACCAAGACTCATCCAAACATCCCATGATCAAAGCAGGACAGAACTGCCCACCCATATCATCTATCTATCTATCTATCTATCTATCTATCTATCTATCTATCTATCTGTCTATCTGTCTATCTGTCTATCTGTCTGTCTGTCTGTCTGTCTGTCTGTCTGTCTGTCTGTCTGTCT
>BLBF01000002.1:13922918-13963050 GCA_015471245.1 Laticauda colubrina
TCTGTCTGTCTGTCTGTCTGTCTGTCTGTCTGTCTGTCTGTCTGTCTGTCTGTCTGTCTGTCTGTCTATCTGTCTATCTGTCTATCTGTCTATCTGTCTATCATCCATCCATCCATCCATCCAGTTAGGTTGACTCAGCCTTCCGAGGTCAGTAAAATGAGGACACAGACTGTTGGGGGTTAGGGTATATAAGTGGTATATAAGTGCTGTTTCTACCTACCTACCTATCTATCATCTATCTATCTACCTTCCTACCTAATTCCCTTAATTTACTCAGCAAGTTACAGTTCATTCAGTGTCGTAAGAATGCCTTCCCAGCTGTTCAGATGGAAGGGATTTAGATTTTTTTACTTATCTGTTTATGCTGTAGCTATTTGATTAACAAATACAAGCTTACAGGATTAGTGAACAAGGATGCCGGCAAAGATATATTAAACAGCCTATTGACATTGTCTACAGCCAGATTTCAGACAATAGATCAGTTTCTTCCCTGTTTATTCCTCACTTATAGAAGCAAAACCATTTCACATAGAGAAGTTTATGAGTTTAAACATTTTCCAAGAATAATTCAATGCATGGCACAGGTAAACTCATTAAACGATCTATATACACAGGGATGGGGAAACCATGGTATATTTTTTCACAATGCAATAAAAAGGCACCGTGATTGGGTTCACACCTTATGCTATACACATAATTATGGTTTAATGTGAGTTTCCTTTATGTAACATTCTAAGACAGTGACTGTGCCATGGGCTGTGACACCCTGTTCTAGTTTCCTCTATCACACTTTGCCGATCATCCCCGTGATTCAGCCTTTAGCAATCACTCCAGCCACACAGAAGCCATTCAAAAGATATTAACTTTCTTGTGGCCAGGATGGTAATAATATATAAAGGATCCCTTGGAAAAGTGAGAAAATGCTAATAATTTTTCCAGTTGCTTTCTTCTATGTTGTTTTGTTGGTAGTACGTATATTTGGATTGGATCTGGGCACCCCTTATAAGACAGGGGTCTCCAATCTTGGCAACCTTAAGACTTGTAGACTTCAACTCCTAAAATTCCCCAGGCAGCATGGCTGGCTGAGGAAATCGGGGAGTTGAAGTTTACAAGTTTTAAAGTTCTCAAGTTGGAAGCCCTGTTATAGGATCGTATGAAAAAAAAATAATCTACAATTCTTCCTTAATGGAAATGTAGCCACATTGGTGGTATTTACCTGGGACTTCATAGCAGTCTACGTGGAACCCAGCATATATAATTTAAAATTTACCACATACAATAAGAGTAGCTAAGAAAGTTCCCATAAGGATTTATGTGTCCTTGTGAAAAAAAAAGTGTCTTTAGTTCCTATTAGGGTAGTGCCCTTCTCGTAAAGAGTTAATTTAGGGTGAGAATTTTTTAAAACATTACATCCCTAGTTCATGATCACAGACAGCAGGAAAATAAGGGGAGACATGATAGCAGTCTTCCAATATTTGAGGGGCTGCCACAGAGAGGAAGAGGTCAAGCTATTCTTCAAAGCACCTGAAGGCCAGACAAGGAATAATGGATGGAAACTGAACAAGGAGAGATTCAACCAGGAAATAAGGAGAAACTTTCTGACAATGAGAACAATCAACCAATGGAACAGAAATTGCCTTCGGAAGTTGTGGGAGCATCATCACTTGAGATCTTCAAGAAGAGATTGGGCTGCCATTTGTCAGAAATGGTGTAGGATCTCCCGCTTGGGCAGAGGGTTGGACTAGATGACCTACAAGGTCCCTTCCAACTCTGATTATCTGTTATCTGTTATAACGCAGACAATGAAGCTTTAGCCTGGTTTGAATATGCTTCTTGAAAGCATCTGCCACTAAACTTATTGGCAGGCATTTTAAGGGGCAAATTTAAGTTCTGATCCATGTATCTAAGAAGAGGCTGGCATTAGAAAGGGATCCGTTGCAGGAATTGGGTATGCCTAGTTTAATGAAAAAGAACAATGTCTAGTTTAATGAAAAGAAGGACCAGGAATGATATGCTAGCAGTGTTCCCAATATCTAAGAAGCTGCCACAAAGAAGAAGGAGTCAACCATTTATTCAAAGCAACTGAAGGCAGAACAAGAAGCAATGGATGGAAACTAAGGAGAGAAACTAAGAAAGAAGGAGAAATTTCCTGACAATTAGAACAATTAATCAGTGGAACGACTTGCCTCCAGAAGTGCTTCAACACTGGAAGCTTTTAAGAAGAGACTGGACTGAAATATTATGGGGGTTTCCTGCTTCAGCAGGGGGGTGGACTGGAAGACCTCCAAGGTCCTTTCCAATTCTGTTATTTTGCTATCCACTCTTCTGTTGCTGGCACAGTCTGTCCAAAAGCATATATCACCCCTAGTCATGGGCACCTGATACTTTGAATAGCAAATATTGAATACTCCAGCGGTCTAAAACCTTAGCCAAGGAAATGTCATTTTGTACCGAATAGATATTTGGAGATCCAGTTTGCAGAGTCAAAGGCTATGGACAACAATGTGTGGGGAGTGTTTGCATTCACAGAAGAAGCCGGGGAGTGACAGATGCTCTTTCTATTCAAAAGTTCTGCTTCAAACATGCTTAAGACTTGTCCACTCTATGTACTTTTCATGGTTCGTAGGATGAAATGGGAAGAAACATCAAGATGGTACAAGTAGCCTTCGACGTACGATCAGTTGCTTAGTGACCAACTGAAGTTCCAACAGACTTCCCAAATTACCATCTAGTTCTGGAATTCCAATGTCTCACACACCCCCTCTTCCTCCCATGGTCACATGACCATATTTCAGGTGCTCGGCATGGTCACATGACCATATTTCAGGTGCTCGGCAACCAACCTTCATTTACGGTGTCTCAAAGAAACTGTACAAAAGGCCAATAGACTTTTCTTGGTTTTTTTTTTTTTTTTCCCTTGAAAAAATGCTTCGCCTCTCCTCCGAGAGGCTTCTTCAGTTCTGGCTGAATGGGGCGGAACGGAAGGATTTACAAGCAGTCCTCAACTTACAAGGGTTCATTTAGAGACCATTCAAAGTTACAACAGCACTGGAAAAAGTGACTTATGACCAGTTTTTCACAGTTGCAACCTTTGCAGCATCCCCGGGATTGCAATGGGGAGGGAATGGAGATTTTGCAGTATCCTTCTCCTGCCACGCCCACCAAGCCAATTGTTTTTTACTGGTAGTAAAAAACAATTGAATCCCACCACTGCACCCATGGCTATATTTAATGAGGAGTGTGCAATATTTTTGAAAGCTAGCCCTGCCTCTGCCTCCAAGTGCCACATGAACACAGCCTGCAATAGGCAGAGAATGCCACAAGGACAATATTTTTCATTTAAAAAAAAGAGAGGATTTGGAGACTTTGCAGCAAATCTGCTTTCTTTTTCACTGTATTAAAATAACCTTTAAAACCCAGAAGTAAAAGGAGGGTGGGATCGGTGATTCTGTAAATTGGGACAGAGATATTTTTCCTCTCTCCGTTCCAAAGCAAAAACTGTTGTATTAATAAATCATCAACTTGTGAACACAGGTTTGGCAGAGAGACAATGGGAGCTGCAAAAAAAAAAGGAACAAAAAGGTGAGGTCTGCCAGTGGTCCAGATATTTAATTTACTCTGATTTAAAGAGTAGAGCTGAACTAAAAGGGTGTTTCCCATTTTCTAGGTTGTAGATGTAAAAATACGAAGAAGCTGGCAAGGCACTCTGCTCCTCTTAGGAGTTATTTGGTGAATAGACCAAAGCAAACAGCAGGTAACAACTGAGCCTCTTTCAGTGCTTCCAAGGGGATATTTTCTTCCACAATGAAGTCCAGCAATTTTAGAGGGGAAAATGTGTTCCTGGCAAGCTAAAGCCGTGGCAGAAAAAAGTGATGATTATCCCAAAAGATACTATTTCCTGGTGGTTTCACAAAAGACATTTGTGGTTGTCTGTTAGAAAGCTCAGACCTCTTATAGACATAGCACTTACTGCTCTGCCATCCAGGAGCCTAATGGGGAATAGATATTAGATTCTGAAGAACATCCAAGGTTCAAAAGCTGGAGACCAGAGTAGTCTAAGAAGAATCAAAGGAGAATCAAAACTAGGGTTTTTTCCCCCCTCACTACAATTGCTATTTGCTTCTCTTGCAAGCTTTCAAATGCTACCAATAATTCCTCTTCCTTCCCCATTTTTTTCTCCCCAAGAATCATAAATACAGAATATAGCCAGCCCCACTCTCATTCAGTGGTGTTTACTTGAGCCTCAATAACGTTAAAATGACATGCATGTCATAACAACATTCATGCCATCAGCAAAGGCTGAAAGTTAGCCCTTGCATCACCATGCCTGACCCATTTGCATCATGCCTGGTCTGCACACCTCTGTCTGTCATGACCTCTTGCTGTTTGTCCCCTCTTGGCTCCCTGCTGAAACCCAGGCTCTCATTTTCATTCCAGTGGAGCCCATGTTGTTTTCCTGTTTTCTGTTCATGAAAGTCAACAGCCATGAGGGAAACCCCACCGACAGAGAAATAATCCTCTATAGAAAGTGACCTGTTCTTCTACCTTGAATGAGTAGCATTCATCCATCTGTTCATCTAAATACAGGTAATCCGCTAACATCTTGTTTAGTGACCGTTTGAAGTATAAACAATGGCACAGAAAAACCTGAGTTTTGGCCATTTTCCATAGCAATAGCACATAGACTTGTATACCACTTCACAATGCTTTTACAGCCCTCTCTAAGCGGTTTACAGAGTCAGCAACTTGCCCCCAACAATTTGGGTCCTCGTTGTACCCACCTCGGAAGGATGGAAGGTTGAGTCAACCTCATACTTAGGACTGTTGCGGCATCCCCATGGTCAAGTGATCAACATTTGGATGCTTGGCAACTGACTCATAACTATGATAGCTGCCATGTTTGTGTGATCACTCTGTGACCTTCGAACAAGCAAAGTCAACTGGCACGCCAGATTTGCTCAGCAACCAGGTTACTAACTGAACAATTGCAGGGATTCGCGTAGCAACTGTGGCAAGAAAAGTCACTCAAATGGGACAAAACTCACCTAACCATGGTCTCGCTTAACAACAGAAATGTTGGCCTCAATTGGGATTGCAAGTCACAGACTACTATTGAGTCATATTTTGGACTGTGCTCAGGGCCCCCACTGTACTCTCCTAAGGCCCTGTTTTTTATGATAAGGGTCAGTTGCCTATAGTGGCTGAGGCCCTAGACCAGTGCTGGCTATCCTTTTTGGAGTCCCGTGATGATAATTATGTGCACACTTGCCTGCTCGTTCTTGCGTGCCATCACCCAGAAGGTAATGTGCGTGGCCCCTCCATGTCTCCTGCGCATGTGCGCGTGACTCATGCAACTCACACGACCTGCATTTCTGTGCATGTCATGTCCGGGCAACCCACGCTGCGTGCTTCTGTGTATGCACATGTGACCCCCCCATGCCCTGCGTGCTTTTTGCATGCGTGTCTCCTGTGTGCCTCTATGCCCCCACACATGCACGCCAGGTACCCGACAATCAGTTGGCAGGCAGGCAGCATGTGCACATGCACAGTGCATCTTTTCTGGGCGAGTGCTCGTGTGCCGGCGGTAATGGCTCTGCATGCCATTTCCAGCGCACGTGCTATAGGTTTGCCCCCATGGCCCTAGACCAAGATGGCGAAGGCCTAAGACAAATCCATTCTCACATATGGTATCACAACAGATGACTTTAGATTGTGAATTCTCTCTCAGCCCAACCAAGTTGGTTGATGTGATGGAAATCCAACAGAATGCTTTGTACGCCATCCTTAACTCCTGAAGGGAAAGTGGGATTAACAACAATAACAATGATAATGTTTTCATACACTCTTTGGCATCTACTCCAAACAGCTGGACAATATAGATGTTTTCACTCATATGTGATTCAGTGATAAACATTGGGGGTTGGGTGATGTAGGCTAAAAGCTAACTCAGTTGGAAGCTGCTTTGGATAAAAAGATGTCTACTACTTTCCATATGGATCTGCCAGTAAGCTCCATGTTTTCTGATACCAATATACATGCACAAACTGTTAATATATGAAAAAAATGGTCCATGCAACCAAAAGCAAATGAAGCCCAAAACTCAGCAAGCCAAGACATTTTTTTTTTGGCATCTGTTTTTCCAGAATTCCTTGAAAAAAAAAAGTGATTTACTGTTGCTTTCACTTTTTCTCAATATCACCATGATATCATCAAATCCAATAAGTATCTACAACTTTATCTCCTGAGATTTATGAGTTGAGGGTTGGAATTGGGCATCAATAGCACTGGCTCTTGCCAAGATCCCTGCCCTGAAACAGTCTCTGATGCCAGCTTTTGCAATCTTCTGGCCCTGCTCTTCCTTTGGGATGTCTGGCACATTGCCCCACTCCAGCCAATGAGAGGGGGGGAGAGAGAGAGGGAGGGATGGAGGGAGAGAAAGGGAGAAGGAAGGGGAGGAGGGAGGGGGAGAGAAAGAGGAGAGGGAGGGAGGGGGAAGGAGAGAGAGGAGGAGAGAGAGGGAAGGTGGGAGAGAGAAGGAGGGTGGGGGAAGGAGAGAGAGGGGGAGAGAAAAGGGAGGACGGAGAGAGGGAGAGAAGGGAAGGAGGGAGAGAGGGGAGGGAAGGAAGGGAGAGGGAGGGAGAAAGGGGAAGAGGAGGAGGAGGATGAAGAAGGAAGAAGGAAGAAGGAAGAAGAAGAAGAAGAAGAAGAAGAAGAAGAAGAAGAAGAAGAAGATGACAACAAGGACAGTGTGTACTTCAGGCCCCACCTACATTTAATGGCAGCATTGAACCAATCAACAAAGACAGCAGTAGCCATAGAGGGAAAATATCTTGTATATGAGAATCCCACCTCTTTTACTCTAGATGTTTTACCACATTCTGACAAGTCAAACAGATTGTTTTCTTAGCAAAAGTTTGGTAGGGCTACAAAGGTCATTTCAGTAAGGAACGCTGTGGTCAATTTGGGCAAGATAACTGTTATTTAATTGTCTTGATTATGAGATCACTTTCACTGCATGGGCTGTTTTCTCTTTACATCAATGTAACAGAGAAGACAATGTGGTCCCTTGTCCGGAGCTAAGATATTCATGCCACCCTCCTCCCACAAAAGCTGCACAACACCTACTAAGATATCAGATATGCATCCCAGTTTGGGATTTGAAGTTGCATCTGAATGCTTCCATTGTTGCTAATCGTACACAAAAGCTTCAAGTGAAAGAAAATGTATTTTTCAAGGTCCTTCTGTAGAATAAGAGGAAATTATGAGCTTTTCCCAGAATTAAAATAATCCAAGCCTGTAGTTCATTTCGAGAAAGAGGAAGGAGAGGGGGAATTTTATGTATAAATATTAGCATACATTTTAGTTCTTACAGCATCCAACTATGAGTTGGGATGGTGGGCCTTTGCCACATAAAAGGTGAACAGAAAAGAGTGCGTGTCAGTTTCATGAATGTTTTCTCCCTTTTTTTACCACTTGGAAAAGGACAAAAAGATGCTTTCAGCACTATTAATATAATCCTAGTATCAATTTTATTTTTCTTTTTGTCATTCTTGCTGTGAGACCTATAGCTTGACATACCTGGAAGGTATCGGATTATGGAAAATTAGATGTTGACTTCCCTTTCCTTTTTGTCTCCTCTTCAAAGTGCTAGCAGTAATTTAATACGTTATTTGAATAATACATTCTTAGAATCATATGAATTTTTTTTTTCCCAGAGATCGTTTAATAAAATCCATCTTTGGGAGTCCTCCTTCTGTGTCCCATCATTCCCTGTAATTATATTTCCGCTACCAGTTCTCCAGAACTGGCCAGAACCAGATGAATACTACCTCTGGGAAGGAGGGAGGGAGGGAGGGAATGCAATGCAATGCCAGAGATTATACTTCAAAACAAGGGAAGAATGCAGGACAAAAAGGAAGAAAAAGTAAAACAAGATTGACTGGAATTGATGACTAATTATTAGAATTCACCACATGAAAAAATTAGCTTAGTTCAACCTTATTCCATATACTGAGATTTATGGATGAGATCTTGGAGGCATTGAACTGTTTTTTCCGTTCTGTCTGCAAAAATAAAAGATAATCCCTATTTACATAGAAAACGTCCATGTTTAATTGAGACTGACCAGTGCAAAACTTGCCCTGGACTACATGAATAGATAACACCAGGTGATATACTGGTATTCATCCCTCTTGAAGCTGCAACAGCAAGTTTTTCTTTCTACTACCTATAAGTATAATTTAAACTGCTTGCTTTCATGACCCAATTTGTAGATCCTTGCCAGCTTTAAACACTATGTTCCTAAGAACTAAGGAGAAACTTCCCGACAGTGAGAACGATTAATTATTCGTGGAATGGCTTGCCTTCAGAAGTTGTGGCTGCTTCATCACTGAAGGTTTTTAAGAAGAGATTGGACAACCATTTGTCTGAAATGGTATCATGACTCCTGCATAAGCAGAGGGTTAGAATAGAAGATCTCCAAAATCCCTTCCAATTCTGCTATTCTGTTTTGCTGTTCTGTTATTCTTTCTATGATCATATGCATCCATCCCACCAAACCCGAAGAAAATCTGGAATAGTATCGGATCTCCAGATACGGGCAGGCCAGGGGTTGGACTAGAAGACCTCCAACGTCCCTTCCCACCAGTAGTGGGATTCAAAAACTTTTACTACTGGTTCTGTGGGCGTGGCTTGGTGGGCGTGATCATGTGACTGGGTGGGCGTGGCTTTTTTTTTTTTTTTTTGCAGCCACCACCTGTTTTTGGGAGCTTCCTAGCCTCAGAGGAGCCTCTGGGGACGGGGGTGTTTTTGCTCCCCTAAGGCTTCTCTGGGGTCAGGAATAAAAGGAACAGAGCATGGGAGGGGCATGCAGCACCCCTCCAAGCTCCATTTTGGGAGCTTCCTAGCCTCAGAAGAGTGGGGTGGGGCATTTTTGCTCCCCTGTGGCTCCTCTGGGCCTTGGAAGGCAAAAAATGGAGAGGGGGGGCTGAGCTCCTCCCTCCATTTTTTTACTTTCCTGGGCCTCAGCAAGAGGAATCCGGCACATGTGATTGTATCTACAATTGACTGTTGGGAGGGATAAAAAAGAAAGAAATACCTTAGGCAGATGTCAGGCAGGTGGGCGGGGTGAGCGAGCATTGGGCAAGAGGGTGACCGGATGGGGGGCATGGCTAGCCAGAACTCACTACCAGTTCGGTGACCCACGTCAAATTCTTGATACTGGTTCGCTTGATCCGGTGCGAACCGGATGAATAACACCACTGCTTCCCACCCTATTTTTCTATGTTCTGTGTTCTAATTATTCATATTCTTTATGAACCATTGGACTGTGTTGTTTCTACTGGAAGCTAAGAAGAAACTCTCTTGTTGAATTTCCCTTGGCTCTGCAACTCACTTGCAGGAGAAAATACCACAATTTTGTACTGACCTCCTGAAGACCTTAAGGAGAACTTTTAAGATATAAATTTCTCTAGTTCTTTGTTTATCGTTTTTATACCTGCTGCATTGTGTGGATTTGGGATTTTATGCTAAGCTTTAAACTGGGAGAAATTTTAAGAGTTTAATCATTGGCTTGCTTGGAAAACAACTGTACTTTACTAGGCTGTTGTGGGGGTTAAGGCCCAGTCTCACTGCACTTACGGATGCAAAGAGGATGTAAAACATTAAAAAAATCTTGCCATCTGTTGGAAAACGCTATGCATCTGTTGTGTGCTCACTGCATACGTGTTTCATACACTCTATCCATCGAGCATCCATCCACTACAATTTCATCCGTGCAAGAAGTTTTGAGCTGCACAAAACTTTGTGAATGGATGAACTTTCCGTCGCGTACAATGTACATCCGCGACATATACGGGCAACAAACGTTTTTTGTCCGTTATCATCCGTTAAACATCCACTGTATACTCTCTGCATCCTCTGGCCATCCCCTCAACTCACATCCACTGCAGCTGAAAACGGAAAGAGGGAGGAAACAAAAGATACACGGAACGTCTACACAGTGTTAGGAGCACGGAAATAGAAAGGATGTAAGCGTATGCATCTCGGATCTAAAGGATTAAAAACAGACAAAACGTTTGTATATGGGATGTATCTCGGATATTTAGGATGTCTGCAGTATGTCTAGAGTATGTAGAAGGACACCTAGCGGACAACCGATATTTCCTATAAAAAGGGGGAGAAAATCATCTGGATCTCAGTATGAGTCCAGCAGCCATGGTGTACAGACCTCTTCACTCTTGGTCTTGGTCTTCCACTTCATCAATTTTTCTCCACCATGGATGATGACACAGTCCGTATGATAGCTGTGCTCATTCATCACCAGAACCAAAACCTGTTCAGACTGTTTCACCTTTTATACAGAAGGAGAAGAAGGAGACGTCCAAGAGCTGTGTTGGTCTGAAGATGGATCGTAAGAAGAATGGAGTTTGGACTGTATGACCAGTTGATGGTGGAGCTGAGGAATGAAGAACCTCATGCATTCCATCACTTCATGAGGATGCCACCAGCCATGTTTGACGAACTTGTAGAGCGTCTGAGACCCAGGTTGACCAAACCAAGCACCAACTTCCGTCCCAACCTGGACCCTGGACTGAAGGTGGCACTGACTCTGTGGCACCTGGCCTCTGGAACCACATACAGAAACATGCAGTATGCGTGGAGGGTGCCACACAACAGCATTAGCAAAGTGGTCAGAGAAGTGGTGGCGATCATTGATCAATGGCGATCATTGAAGAATACATGGAGGAGCTCCTCAAGTGCCCCATCACTGAACAAGGCTGGAGAAAACTTGCAGAACAGTGGTATCAGAGGTGGAACTTTCCGCACACCATTGCAGCCATAGATGGGAAGCACGTAGCCTGCAAAGCTCCACCCAACTCAGGGTCCACTTATTACAACTACAAGGGCTTCTTGTAGTTGATGCTGACAACAAGTTCATGTACATTGAGGCTTCAGGCAACGGGTCAGCTTCAGATGGCCAGGTATACATCGTAAGTGACCTCAAGGATGGGCTGGAATGCAACCTCATCATGGGTTTTCCAGATCCAGACCCCCTACCCAATGACACACAAGATGTGCCCTACTTCATCATGGGTGATGACGTGTTCTCCCTCAGAACCTACCTCATGAAGCCGTACACTTCAAAACACCTCACCCATGAAGAGAGGATCTTCAACTACAGGCTGTCCAGGGCAAGACGGGTGGTGGAGAACGCCTTTGGCATCCTGGCCAACAGATTCCAGATACTTCTCACCACCATGCAGCATGAGGCACATACTGTGAGGAGCATCGTGGAAGCTTGCTGCATCCTGCACAATCTCATGTGCACCCGCTACCCAGTGTTGCAGAACAGACTTGTCGACCGTCAACAAGGGAATGGGGACATGGAGCCTAGCGAATGGAGGCAAGGACGTAACCTGATAGACACTGTGGATATACAAGGCCCCAACAGAGCTTCACGTGAAGGGAAGAAGCAGCACAACCTACTGAGACACTGGTGCAACTCCTCAGCTGGAGCAGTGGAGTGGCAACACTGGATGATAGATAGTTAATGGATGCTTCCTTGAGCCTGTCTCATAACACTGATGAGATTGTGTCATGTATGTTGAGTGGTCCTACAATGAATAGGGCATTAATAAAGAGCTTTGTTTATTTTGAAATGTGTTGATCAATGAATAAATTGTTATTGATAAAAAAGGGCCATATATGTGGCAGCTGGGAGGGTGGACCATACAGTCCCACTATGCTTGCACTGGAGGTTTATCTATCCCACAACTATCCTTATCTATCCCACAAGCATGCAAAGGCTTAACCATTTTTTCAAAGTTTTCACCAACACTTTATACAGTAAAAACAATGAACCAAGTGTCTTAAGCAAAGATAACCTTTCTTAATTTTCTTAACTTTATGAATTTATTAAATAAGCAAAATGAACCAAGTAAACTGTATTAAGTGTGTTAAGCAAAGATAACCTTTATTAACTTTCTTAGGTAAACTTTATGACTTTATTAAAAAAGCAAAATGAACCAAGTAAAATGTCTTAAGCAAAGATAAACTTAACAAGTACAACTCAGTCTTTGACACTTTTCTCAGTGACTCTGAGTCATGTCCCTGGTCTCAGCTGTTAAGCAGGCAGGGACTGTGGAGGTGGCTGTGGCTTGAGTGCTGGTCTGAGGCACCGCTGGGGTGCTTGGCCCCAAGGGTACAACAGGGGATGGTATGTTCAGGAAGCTATCCGAGAGCTGACTCAGTCCCGCGAGGTTGAGAGGCCCTTCATCAAGGACTTGAGATGTCAGGCCCAATACTGATGACAGATTGTCCGTTGATGGGCTTGGCTGTGGGGTGGAGGAAGGAGGAGTGTAGTGGGGCTGTCTGGTCTGCATCTGGGTGAGGAGTGGCATCTGTGGCATGCAATGAACCTGGGCCTGGACTGGGAAGTTCTGCTTCTGCTGTGGGAAGTCCTGGTAGTCGTAGCCTTGGTAGGTGAGGGGCTGTTGAAAGCCGTGGAAGGGCTGTGACATCTCCTGGGGTGGAGGAGCAGACCTGGACTGGGTAGGAGCAGCTTCAGCTGGGCCTTGAGGGTTGTGCAGAAATGCTGTGATCTTCTGCTTCATCACCTGGTACTGGGCCTCGGGCAGGTCCCTCAGGGTCTGGCTCACATAGGTGATGAAGGGCTTCCGGTCCGAGGATGGTATGTCACTGTGGACCAGGTGAGAGAGAAGTTCTGTGCTGGTCTTCATTTTGTCCCTGATCTCCAACAGCACACTGTGGTCCTGGCCCTCCAGTCTGCCTCTCTGCCTGCATCCTCTGGAGCTGGGGTGGGTTGGCCTCTGGTGGCTGCTGCTTCTTCCTCCATTTGTGATAGCAGGGCGTCATCCTCCACAGGATCCTCCAAATCTGCTGGCATGGGGAGTGCAGCTGTCGGGGGGGTCTCTGCCATGGGGCCCTCTGAAGATACCTGCCTGGATAGGCTCGCTGGGTCCTGGCTGGAAGAGGACTGGCTGTCTGTGGACTCTCTGAGGGGTCTCAGAGGGGCTGCTCCTCAGTGATGGATCTCACCCTCCAGGAAACTGCACTTGACCATGACATACATCTCCTGGTCAGTGAGCTTGACAGTGGCCTGCCCGGATTTCTTCAGGTGTAGCTTGCCATACCAGATGTGCATGTGCTTCCACCATCCAAGGAGTACTCCTGCAGTGTACCCCAGGCTCTCTGCCTTGTCTCTCCAAGCTGCCTGCTTCTTCTTGGTGTCCCGATACAGTCTGTGGCCCTTTCTCCAGAGGTACTCATTCTCCCTCAGCCATTCCAGCACCTCATCCTCATGCTCCTCGGAAACGGTGTAATGTTTCCTCTCTCCCTTCTCCTTCCCTTGCCTCTTCCTTCTTCTGGCAGGGGCTTCAGCAGGGCCTTCAGGGGCTTGAGAAGCAGGGCCTTCAGGAGCTTGAGCAGCAGGGTCTTCAGGGGCTTGAGCAACAGGACCTTCAGGGGCTTGAGCAGCAGGGCCTTCAGGGGCTTGAGCAGCAGGGCCTTCAGCAGCAGGGCTTTGAGGGCCTTGGGGCTGGTCCACCACAGCAGCAGCAGCAGCAGCAACAGCAGCAGCAGCAGCTTCAGAGTCAATGCCAGGGGGTGGGATGCTGGTTCTGGCCCTCTTGCCAGGGCTGGAACGAGTAGGCACGGGCTTCCTCTTCTTGCCTGACTGATGAACCATGGTGTTCCTGCTAGATGTATGCGGCAGCACGTCTTTCCCCTGTATGCTGACTGCATGCGTGTTGCATCCTTTTATATCCACGGAGCTTATGTAATTCATACTCCCCGCATGTGCAGTGAACGCTTTGCATCCAATATACATCCGCGCGGCATCCCCTTTGTTTCCTATAGGCATCCGTGATGCATCCGCTTCATCCGCTATGCATCCACCCCTTCTGCTATGCATCCGCTTCGAAATTCTCCCCCGGAACCCCTTCGGATGTGTCATCTGCTAGGCTTCCTATGAACATCCATTTAACATCCCCGCTACATACTTCCCATGTCCGTTCTTTTCCGTTCTATTCCATTCCGTTTATGCATATTTTCACCATTTTTTGGAGCGGATGACAACGGATGGAGTCACCCCCCAAATTTTGCTCGTCCGCTGTGTCCTTTATGCATATGTTTTGCGTCCGTCGGCCAGTGGGACCGGGCCTTAAATTGAAGAAAAGGACCAGTAGATATTTCACTGAGCTCCTATTACAAAAGCTTGTCATAAACAAGCTCTTTGGAGAGAGGTTAATTTAATAAATAAGCAATGTTGTACAGGGAAAATTTAAATATCTGTGACTAATCTCATGTGCTGGTTTTGTCATGTATTCCAGCAGAACAGCTCACAGAAGAACTCACAACATTGTTTTAAATTTGTGGAAAATCAAATTGACTGCTTATCATTATTAAGGTTTTTACTCAAATTTTCCAATTTTCTATGCATACTATTTTTTTTTACTGAAGGGATATCACTGAATCATTTAGTTTCCTATTTATATTCCAAAGTGGATGAGATAATAGTTCAAAAATAGTTTATCTTCTTAGCATTGTCAAACACGAGAAGATAACATGACCATTCCACCCAAATAAAACCGTGATTGCAAACCTTGCTCATACAATTAACTTGGTTTCTATATAAATGTGAATTAGAAATACAATGCCTGAGATCATGGAGCACCTAGACCACAAATTAGCCAATGAATTTTAATCAACTGGGTCAGCCTGTATGGTTATTTCAATATATTAGGTGAATTCAGAAAAAAATGAATATGCCGTGATTGAGTTAATCATATATTAGGGAATCATTTTGAGTCCACACAGTTTTGAAAAATTCCTAAATTGTTTCAAGAACATCTATTGTTTTTATATTTCTATATTTTTATTTGTGTAAATGAACTCTAAATGAATATAATGGACTAACAGTTTATCAGTGCTAGAAAGAAATAGAAGAAAATGAAACGAGGTCTTCATAGTCCAAAAGAAAAAGAACGTATATGCTTATAAATTTCAGATAGAAATACAAAGATGAGGTTTTAAAAATCTAGCTTCTTAACAATGCTTTTAAACAACTGGATTTCTTTAAGGCTCCTTGACCCCATTCCAAATATTAAAAGTCTAAATATTATCCACGATTAAACAAAAAAGTAAATATTATTACTACTGTTCCAGAATGTCATGCATTCAGTGCTGTTGTTTTACTTTTTAAAAGTGCTTTACTTCTGATCTGTAACTGTTCCTTCCTCAAAGAAACAGGTTTCTATGATGCTCTCTCATTTATGGATTTAAAGCACAAAAGCACTTCATACAAATTACTGTATTTTTTGCACTATAAGATGCACTCCCCCTGAAAAAAGTCAGTGGAAATGTCTGTGCATCTTATAGACTGAATATTACAGCAAGGGGAGGGAGGTTGGTGCAACGGTGCTTGCTGCTGCTGCCGCTTGTCAACGCCACCTGTCACCACTGCCTCCATTTGCCGCTGCCAGGGAACATTGGAGCCTTCGCTGCTGATCGGTGGTTGGAACGACTTTCTAGAATACTGCCAATCAGCTGTTCTAGGCAGCGGGGATTACCACTGCCGATCACCACCACTGCCAAATGGGTAGCAATAGGTAGCAGTGGCGATTGACAGCAGTAGCAAATGGCAAAGGTGACTGGCAGCAGCGATTGATGGCGGTAGTGATTCTCGCCACCTATAAGAGCTGATTGGTGGTATTCTGGGAGGCCAATCCAACCACCAATCAGCTGCTCAACAGTGAAGGCTCCAGCTTTTCCTGGTGGCGGAAGTAGCTCAGGTCAGTTGACCAGTGGTGGGCACAACAGACCAGAGTCCTGATGAGCCACGTGCTGGGGCTAACCAGGCTGTTTGCTGCAAGGACGCCAGCCAGATGAATATGGATGGATGCTGGGAGGCAGAGGCAGATTTCCCCCCCCCCCTTGTTTTCTTCCTCTAAAGCTAATGTGGGTCTTATGGTCTGGTGTGTCTTATAATGTGAAAAATACAGTAAACCCAGACAACATCCTGGATACAATTACTTTATTTCTGAGGTTCTTAAATAATAATAGTTATAGCAACCCAAACCTTAGAAAGAGATGCACAGGTAAATCCATGTTCCTGATGTAAAAACAAAATAGAAACCTGCAATGTGATTATGTGCTATTAAGGGATGTGATAAACAAAGTTGTGATGGTAAACACAGAAAGTTGTGCAGGATTTGTATACTTCCCACAGCAGTATTAAAACAGATGCACGCAGGATTCTATGGAAGCTCAAGGAATTTGGTGCAACCTCTCTTTCCACCTGGTGTTGGAGAAGACTTTTGAGAGTCCCTTGGACTGCAAAGAGATCAAATCAGTCAATCCTAAAGGAAATAAACCTTGACTGTCCATTGGAAGGACAGAGGCTGAAGCTGAAGCTCAAATACTTTGGACACCATGTGAGAAGAGAGGACTAGTTGGGAAAGAGCCTGATGTTGGGAAAGACAGAAGGCAAGGGGAGAAGGATGAGACAGTTAGAGAGCATCAGTTAGATCGCAATGAACATGAATTTGGGCAAACTTTGGGAGATAGTGGAGGACGGGGCGGGACTTTTGGACTGTGGTCCATGGGGTCATGGGGAATTGGACACGAGTTACTGACTGAACAAAAAAAAACACCCCAACTCTTCATGCTAGGGGTGCCCAGTCCACAGTCCATGGGTCACAGGCAGCCCAGGAGAGCTAGTAATGTGCTCCCCCGAACATCATAGTAAACTTTTAAAGTTATCATTTGATTTATATACATCTGTACATTATGTACAGATAGTCCTTGACTTACAATGTTCGCTTAGTTACTGAACTGAAAAAAAGTGACATTTTTCAGACTTTATGACGGTTGCAGCACACATGACTTACATTCGGATGCTTGTACAACAACTGACTCACATGTATGATGGTCGCAGTGTCACATGATCCCCTTTTGCAAGCTTCTGACTTGCCAAGTCAATGGGGAAACCAGATTCACTTAACAACCAGATTATTAATTTAATGACTGCAATGATTCACTATGGCAAGTAATGTTGTAAAATGGGGTAAAACTCGCTGAACAAATTTTTCACTTAGCAACAGAAATGTTGGGCTCAATTGTGGTCATAAGTTGAGGACTCCCTGTATTTTAAAGGCAGCCCAAGACAATTCCACTTCACTCATTGAGGCCCTGGCAAGGCAAAAAGTTGGACACCCATGCTTTGTACTCAGAGTATAAATGTCTCTACAAGACTAACCCAGGAATCTCCAACAATGGTGGCCAAGGAACAGATCTAATGATTGGAGGTACTCAAAGAAAATGAGGAGGCTGCTTGCCCATTATCCTCTGTAGCTGCCAGGCTATTCATTATCAAATCCCAGCTTCTCTTTGTCTTCTTCCTGGACAAATAAACACTTACAAACAAAGCTGCATTTCTAATACCACCACTGGTGGCCTACATGGAATCAAAGAATGTTCTTAAAAGGAAATTACACCGGAGGCTGGTGCTTTGTTTTATGAAGTATACAGTAAAGTTCTTTTCGGTTTTAATTTTATAGAATTTAAAAAGCAGAGTAGGTTGGGGACAAGCAGGGGAGGATAAATTTTTTGCCCGTGTTCAGGGAATCCAGAAATAGCAGGATTTCAGCTGCTCAAAACTGCTAGGTTTTTGTTTGTTTTTTTCTTAACTTCAAATGCACCAAGAGTAAATCATGTGCCAGGCCAGGCTGGCATATTCCTTCACAGTTGATTGTGGGCATTGTATGCAAGATGTGTAAAATGTTAAGAGGGAAAGGGAAAACAAGAACATTTTTGTACAGCCGCCTCTCTCTGCAGAGGAGATCAGCTGGAAATATTCAGTGAAATTCCCAAGAGTTCTGACAGAAGCAAATTCACTTTAGGTTGAACGTAGGCCTTTCTGCTTCAGCGAACTCCAGGGACATAGTGTGTGTGTTCATGACAACTAACCAGGATGGGATTCAGATTTTTTAACAACCGGTTCTGTGGGCATGGCTTAGTTGGTGGGCATGGCTTGGTGGTCATGTTAGTGGCTGGGTGTGGCCAACTCAACTTCACTCACATTGAGGCATGCATCTTCTCACCTGGCCTCTTATGACTGTGGGGATGTTGCAACAGTTGTAAGTGTGAAAAATGGTCATAAGTCAATTTTTTCATTGCCATTTTAACTTTGAATGGTCATTCCACACAAGCAAAGTGCCAGCAAAGGAGGGGGAAAAAAATCCAGAGACATTCCAGAGAGAGGAAGTCCAATCCTGCCAAGAATGTAATAAGGGTTAACAGAGAGGCAGTTTCTGTCAGCAACACCAGAATGTTTCCTTCCTGCCTTCCTTACAGGATTAGGCCAGTAATTTCTTCTAACAGCCAGTTCTCCGAACTGCTTAAAATGTTAACAACTGCTTCTAGCAAACAGGTGCAAACTGGTAGAATCCAACCCCTGCAACTAACTAAGATATGGGCTGGGGTGTAAACAATGCTGTCTCATCTCCTGTTCTCAGAGGTGGAAAGTATAGTTAGTGGCACGTGGTAAGTCATGTCAAATACGCAGAAGCCCAATAAAAAAGTTCCAAAAGTGACTCAAATACATGCAAACTCCTAAGTCAGCTGGTATTGTTCTAACTAAAAGGGAAGAAAGAATAGGAGAAAAAAGAGCTATTGAAAGAGGTCAAGGAATTTTTGCACTGCTCTGAAAAGTGGAACTGAGCTGCCTTTTCTATCTTTGAGTCACTTGCTCAACATTTTTACAGGTAGTCCTCGCTTAACAACTGGCCACTTTGTGACCATTTGAAGTTACAAACAGACTTCCCCAGAGCTAAACATACGACCAGTTTTCAAAGTTCGGATGGCTGCCCACATGTCCAATTGTAGTTATGTCATCACATTTTAGATGCTTGGCAACCAGCTCACATTTATAGCCATTTGCAGCATCCCGTGTTAACGTGACTGTGATTTTTGTTGACATTTTTGCCTGGTTTCCAGAAACTTCTATTTTCTGACAAAAAAAAATCCGCATTGGGAAAATAGCATTCACTTAACGACTATGGCAAAAGAAAAAAGGTCATAAAATCAGGCATGTTCACATGGTGACCTGCTTAATGACTGCCACAACTTACAACAGTAATTCTGAGCTCAATTGCAGTTATAACTTGAGGATTATCTGTATTTTCTGAGAATAGAACAGAGTTTTGATTATGGAACTTCCTTAAGGCTTCATTGAGGGATAGTGGCTCTGTACAGAACAATTTCTTGGAAAACAACTAGGAATCACAACCTGAATAGCCTATGCACAAGTATGGAAAACTTCTAATATTCCCAATGAAGAACTGATACAACAAAAAATAATTGAAAAGCACTGAAATGAATATGCTACATTGAAACTGAAAGAGAAAGAAGACACTGAGTATTTCTTAATTTGGAATAAATGATATGATTGGATAACAAACAGAAATAAAAAATAAGATAGAAAATTAACCTGTAAGAGACCTCAAGAAAATGAATGATAAATATGTAGAATATATAAGAATAATAATTATGGATAAAGTTATTAATCAATGTTAGATAAATGTAAATGCAATGTGTTAAGTCATATAAGACAAAAACCTGTATAGATGTCAAAAATGCTGTTGAAATCATGATGTTTTGAGTTGTAATAATGGAAACTTAATGAAATTTTTTTTTTTTTAAAAAAAGAATCACTGATGCAGCTGTTCCTGAAATCCACGTCACTTTCTGATTAACAATTAATGTTGTTTATCCACAGGCTGGGTTCTACCAGCACACCAGCTCATAGTAACAACCAACAATGGTTACAAATTGTTCTGCTCTACAGTCAGAATTTATAGGACACAGGAGTCCAACCGCAACACAACTATGTGGCGGGTCAGCAGTCACTCATCTACCAAGGATCAATTTCTGTTTATGTTTAATTATTCTTCGGGAACGCTATCATGCTCTCTGGCATTCAGCTGGTTCTATACATTAAGTGATCTTGTTACACACAATTAAATATGCCTAGCACATTACTCTTTGTTGACTGGTTGATTTTTATTAGCTTTTATTTTGGCGCAGGCCACTCTGAGTAATGCTGATGCACTGAAAAAGCAGGACAGAAAATATTTCAAATAAAAATGGGGAGAGCAGTGGTCCCCAAACTTTCCAGCTTGGTGGCCTGGCCAAGGGGAAGGGAGGGAGGAGAGGGGATGGCCTTGTGTGAGTGGCTGGCGCAGGCACGCACGCATGCCACTCACACAAATGGAGCTGTACGATATAAGCTTCCATGGGTTATTCTGGATTCAGTGGTATAAACTTCAATAAACAAATAAAATAACACTTTAGTCCCCAAAGTGAGGAATGTAATAATTCTAGTTTATTCTATGCTAGCTGAACCCCGTTTCTGTTCCTGATTCTTACCTCACACAAACTGGAACAGATTCAGAGGCCAGTGGAGAAAAACCAAAGGATTGGAAATTTAAATTTTATTAGGAGAGGTTGAGAGAAGTAGACAAGTTTAACATCAAGAACAGAAAACTGGTACAACCATGTTCTTCAAATACTTGTATGAATGTCATGAAAAATAAGTGATGGTCCTTTTTCTATTGTTCCTGAATGCTGGATATGGAATAACAGTGAGAGGAAAATCAAATTTTAATTGATTGTTGGGGAAAAAATTCTAACAGGAAGAGTTTGATAATGGACCTAATTATTGATGGAGATATTGAACTTCTCTCCACCAGAAGTGTTCTAGCTGAAGTTGGACAACCATCTGAGATTCCTTAATTGGACAAAGAGTTGGATTGGTGGCCTAAACTGCCTCTTTCAATTCTGTAATTCTGTTACTGAGCCAAGTAACAGGCAAATCTTTCCTTGTGGTTTTTCAGTAAGCTCAAAGAAGTAGGTCTGTTTCAAAAAAAAAGTGACATCCTTTGATTTATGAGACACTACTGCCTATCAAAATCTATTAAGGACACAAAGGAGATACAGTAATTTGCAGTTTCAACCTGGTACATCCACAGCTGTATATATTAAACTCATTCACAGCATTCTTCACATGGAGTGGTATGAGAAGAAATATCGGAGGTGGAAATAGAGAGATACATATTTTTTCCAGCTCTTTTGAGAGGAAGCCAAGATTAGGACAACATATGATGAAAGTTCAAGCCAAAGCTAATTTGGTTTAATGAACTAACCCGTGGAGGTATTGTGAAAGGATTGTGCAACCAAGTGCTTGGCTAATTATTGTGAGATCAAATAACCGTTGCCATCGTTACTGCACTGTGTTTTCTGCAACCACCTTTATCTCCTCCATAAATCAGGATGACGCAACCAATATACGAAGTTGACTATAACATGACTATTATATTGTGAAAGGCATTTGGCTAAAGCTGACCTGCGATTTATGATGAAGTTCTGATATTTGTTGGAGGATCATCAAGAGACCCAGATCTACTTGTCTTGACAATAGCAGAGTTAGGGCTTGATCTCCCAAACTGCTGATTGTTCATGAGAGATAGGTAGCTTGGGGCTTGGGAGTTTCCATACAGCCACCAGCAGCATTAACCTTCAGCCAAAGAGAAACCCCGTTTGTTGTTAAGCTTCTCAACCACATCCTTAGACTGTTATGCAGCATCAGCAAACAACGTCTCCCTCAATCAGCACGGCTCTTGATAGATCCCAGAGCACTCCAGATGGATCTAGCCAGGCCCCAAGGCTCTCTTCTTAGTCCCCTTGACCAACAGACTTAGGAGAAGCTCTAATGGGGTTCACCTGCGCTCACACACCTTTCAAAGATGATTCTGAATGACAGCATGCTATTTCCTGCCCCGCTGTTTATGCTTATAGGAAAGAGACTGACATTCTGTGTTTCAGTTTATGTGGAAATAAGTCGTGGGTGAAGGCAATTTTTGAAGGCCCCTCAGGCCTTATTCGGTTTGGCATCTGGCTGGTTTTGTTTCCATTCCCCTGAAATGCTATCCCTTCGAGTCAACGGTTGTTGTTTTTTTCTTTTCAGAAACGAATACAGATTCAATTACAGGCAGACATTTAACACGTACAAAAATAATTAAAACAATAAAAGGTAATTGCTTAAAGCATAAACACAAGTAAAATGTTCCACCACAATAGTTACAAAATCAGGAACGGGGCAATAAACAAAGTAAATAACAGATCAAAATGAGGAATTAATTAACGTGCAGACTGGGAAGCTGAGAAAGGAACCAGATCTACCTTCAAAACTGATGGTGACCGTAGCATCACAAAATGTAAACAATGTTTTGTGCTTACATCCTATTGTGTATTTTCCTAGTCGTAATGCTGATGGCTTAGATTAGAATGATAGGCACTATGAATGGAGTAGGTCTAAGCAATGTAAATCTTAATTTTAGTGTATATAATTTTCTACATAACGTATTCCTCCCCTCCCACACAAAGATCATTTTCTAACTCAGGTTCAAATGTTAATTGGAGAAAAGATGTATTGTTTAGATACATGTACAGAATGAGCTTGATAGAGAAGGAACCAACTATTTTGAAATCAGAGATAATTGCTGTGTCAGTATAAGATCTAATGCTTGCCAAAACATCAAAATAATAGTCAAAAATCTGTTGACTTGGAAAGGCAGGGAGAAAAAAAAGACTTAATATTTACACACAAACACATAAGCGTTTCTTATATACAGAACGAACTCCCTTTTTCCATATTCAGAACTGCAATGAGCCAATCTTCTCTGAGCTTCATATGACTTCATTGCAGTACAGGTAGTTCTTGACTTACAATCACAATTGACCCCAAAATTCCTGTTGCTAAGCAAGACAGATGTTAAGTGAGTTTTGTCCCATTTTACAAGCTTTCTTGTCACAGTTGTTAAGTAAATTATTGCAGTTAAGTTAGCAACATGGTTGTTAAGTAAATCTGGATCCACTATTGACTTTGCTCATCAGAAGGTCACAAAAGGAGATCATGTGACCCCAGGACATTGCAGCCATCATAAATATGAACCAGTTTCCAAATTTTTATCACCTGTAGATGCTGTAACGGTCGTAACTGTGATAAACGGTCATTAGTCACTTTTTTCATGCTGTTGTATCTTCAAATGGTCACTAAGCAAATGGTTGTAAGTCAAGGACTACCTATAAAGAGATAAGTGAAGCCATATTACCTGCCTGTCAGATATGCCATTACCTGAATAAGGGGCTAAATGTCTGAACGTGCCAAGATTTATAACTGAGCCTGGTGTGATGCCCTAAAATAGGCAAATGCATGTTTAGGCAGAAAAAATAAGACAGATATTCCACTGATCATTATTTTCCTCTTCCAGATTTATTTGCAAATTTCTCTCCTAGGCCCTACATCTGTTAATTTACATAAATTTATCACTGTGATGAATGGTTATACTGTATTTTTCCTCTACTGGGATACAGCAAATGTCTAAGCTCTTAAAACTTGCTATACTTGTACAGTCCAAATATCAGATATTGCAAATGATCTTAATGTACAGGCATTTCCTTTGTTTGGAAGTGTGGAAACCAAGCTAAAATACAGGTCTGGGTGCATGCCCTTATGTGGATAGTAGCCATATAAGAATCCTGCACAATATTTTCTTCAAGTCAGCATTTAAGTGTAAAGCTAATTATTAGTAAGGTCTTCTGGAAGGGCAGGAAACACCAGAAAAAGCTGTCAGAGTGAAGTTATCGGGGACAATCTTATTTATCCTATGATTTGGGAGCACACAATGGACTCTGTGAAGAGATGGACTAATTTATGAAATTATTACATAACAAATGAGTATATCTGATTCCTCAAACTTCCTACTAATGCCAGATATGTTGTCCTCTTGCTTAATCCGTGGTTCAAACATCCTTGTTCAATCCAGCAGGTCTCTGAGAATCCTAAAGTTGGGAAGAGGTTTAATAGGCATTGAGGTCAAACCCTACTCAATGCAAGAATTAAAGATTTCATGGTTCTGCTTGGAGGCATCTAATGAATGGAAGACCATCATATCCTTGGAATTTATTATTGAACTGGTCTTACTATTAGGACGTATTTTTCTAATGTTTTGTTGGAATGTGCCTTCATCCATCAGTTCCTCAAGAATGAGAAGAAACGGGTTTTAACTCTTTTCTATGCGTCATTCTTTCATATATCGATCGATACACTTCCTCTGTCTTCTTCTAAACATTCCCAGCTCTTTAAAACTTTTCCCTGGAATTTAAGTTTCCTCATCATCTACAAAAGTCCTCTTTGATACCCTTTTCAATTTATCTGTAGGACACGACCAGGCTGAGCCCGAGGGCGGGGTCAAACACGTCATCAGTCTGGAGACCTTACACCCCTGAAAAAGACTTAAGTCCAGCCCCCCCTTAAAGTCCCATTGACTCTGATCTGGAACCAATTTGCATTGACCATTAGTAGATCAGATTCTTGGGTATAAGTAGCATGGAATAACCTTATAGTGCTGTTGAGCTCTGTCTGGCTCCCAGATTCTTGCTCCTAAAACAGGGGTGTCAAACTCGCGGCCTGTGGGCCAGATGCGTCACATGCTGACCCTACCTCCGTCTGGTTTAGCAAAGAGGAAAAAAGTCCCATTATGTCACACAATGCCGCCGTGATGATGCGAGTTTGACATCCCTGTCCTAAAATATCTATTTTATTTATTTATTAAATATCTTTATGCAGTTGCCCATCTCACAAAAAAAGTGACCCTGGGAGACTAACCAGCATAATAACAATTAAAAGCCTATCACAAAAAAAAAAAAAAAACATCAAATGTAAATGAAAACAAAAATTTTAAAAACATGAAATAACTCCCAAAATGGCAGGTGTCAGGTGCAAAGAACCAGAACCACTGGTGAATAATTTCAAGCAAAAGCTTTATTATTAGTCATCGATGTTACAAGAATCTTACCAGACTGACTACATTCCCTCAGGAAGGGTCAGATAAGGTTCGGGGATGCTGGGATTGGTTAGGCCTGTGTCACTTTCTGCAGTGCAAGGACTCTGAGCTTGGTCCTGTCTTAACACCTCCCTCCAGTTTAGCTGGAGATTCTGCCACACTGGGAGACCAAGCGTTCAAACTAGGTAGTTGAATCCTGCTTTTTAAGTAGCCACACAATTGCTTTCTGTGATTTTAACCATAAGGGAAGATGCTATGGATTGGAGGAAAGAACCTTAAATCCAGTTGATGGAGCAGTCAAACCTTTAACTGGTTCTCCAGAGATCTGGAGCCCAATTGTGGCGCTGCTGCAGCAGCAAACCTCATCTATTTGCCAAGGTCTAATGACTGCTTGGAGTGTGTCTGGAAGGAAGGAAAGAACCCCTCTCTATGAGCCAGTGATTTTTGGCTGCCAGAACTGCTTCAGGGAATGTTTCCACTGGCAGCTGCCTGCCTGGTGGTGAAGAAACTTGTCCAAGATTCTTCTAATTCTGCTGGAAACTAGAAACAACACAGGCAGAAGCTGGATAATATGCTTGACTCTCTTCAAGCTTTGAGCCTCCCTCTATTGATGTCCAAAATATCTCAGCTCATTTTACTAATTCTTACAGTGGGGGATATTTAAGAGCATCAGTATGTGATGACAGGAGTGGAGGCATCCGTTAGAGAGATGGGTGGGCATGAGAGAGAATCAACACAGCCAATTTTGAGTAGTTCAGAGAACCGTCAAATACCACCTCTGACTGGAGATTTTACAGTGTCCTTCCCCTGCCACACTCACCAAGCCATGCCCACAGAACCAGTAGTAAAAAAAAAAATGAATTCCCACCACTGTTGCACACACTTTGTGTGTGTGCACCTGCCAAACACACTTTGCGCAGGCACAGAGGCATTCAACTCCCCTCCTGCAAGCCTGCACTCTCCTGGTTGCTTCAGCAGCTGCTGCAAAGCACTGTGATATGTCGCGCAAAGCAACTGCGCTTCAAATTCAGAAGATAAAGGTGAGTATGGGAGCCCGGGTGGGTGGGTGAGTCCAACAGCACAGTGGTGAAGAGAACCGGTTTGGTTTCCGCTGCTCATTGTTGCTACCGACTCGAAAGAACTGGGCCAAAACGGTAGAGTAGCGCCACTGCTCTGACCATGTGCTACTAGTGATTTATATGATTTTCTAGTATTGCCCAGCCATCACAGAGGCAATATAAAACCTATCCTCACTGTATTTGCATCAGCAAAATAATGGTTAGAGGATTCTATAAAATGCTATGAATCACTAGGGGTAAAATGGCCCTTGTGATTAAGCCACTGGAATTTATCCTGTCTACCATGAACAGTTTTCTCAGATTATTTTGAAAGGGGTTAATGTTCGGATCAAAGACAATACAAAGAAAAATGCTTAAGGTTTTTTAAACTGTCGATCAGATGGTCCCTTCTTGGGAACGTACTATCTACATACTATCTGAACGTACTAAAGTACTATCCGAATTCCTAACCTTATAGAAATGTTTATATGTTATATGTTTATATATTAACTGTCTTATTGGACAGTGGTCCAATAAGAGCGAGTACAGTTGTGTGATCAAACAGGATAAATGGTCTGATATTCTTTCCATTGGTCTTCTCCTGGGATTTGTTGTTCAAAAATGATTGAGAAGTACTTTATTTTATTTTATTTTATTTTTTTCTTTTGCAGTTTTGCCTACTTGGGTCAACCCTTGGTATGTAGTAAAAGACATAAGAATGACAGAACTTGCATATTTTAAAAAAGCAGTGCAGGCAAATGAAGAATAATACAGATAAGGCAGCTTGTCTTTAGGGACTTGTTAGGTAGGGTAAGCAGCCCTTCTAACCAAGTAGTAACAACTGAAATTGGTAGTAAATTAACAAACAAGGAGAGGATGATGGAGAAGAGAAGGAAAGAGATTGGCAACTAGGTTCTTTCAAAAAAACTATTTAGGAACTTGTTTGGATGTATGTTCAGTGAGCACTCACATTCCTTCCATTTGAAAAAGTAACTTCCAGGTAGCATACAAGACTGTTATTTGAGAAATACCAGACTATAAACCCTTTTCTTCAAAAAGGAGCATGAAGGAAGCCATCCACTTCATTCCAGATACAGGGAAGTCCAGACCAGCCACAAGAAAACATATTTGTGAGGCATATTCATAGTCTCTTCTGTTGATATGCATAAGAGCTCCATTGGACCAGGGCAATGGCCCACCTAATTCACCTCTTCACTTCAGATTCTTTCACAAAACTAAATTACGTTGGGCAGCAGGCATCTCTCACTACCTCTCCTGAGCATCAGCTCCTGTAGTTAGATCCTATAATTTTGTTTGCTTTCAAGTACTTTCATTAAAAGGGCTCATTTGATAAGTTTTGGGACTGCTGCAGATGACAGCAATGCTTGCCTGATTCCCTCACAAAATTATGGTACAGAAACAACCCCAGGCTGTTCTCATTGCCACACATGATATAAAATGGAAAGTATTCTTCAACGTGCTATATGAAAATTCACGTTGAAAGGACTGGGGTTGTTTGGCTTCACCCGATTAGCTTTTAACCAAATCCAGATATTCTGGCAAACCATATCTGCAAAGCTACCCAGCCACCTAATCTGTCAATCCCTCAGTTATGTAACTTTTCAAAGGATGAAAGTTTTGTTGTGAGAAAGTCTGAAATTCTTTCATAAACCTAATGAAGTTCAATCGTTTAAATCAGATTCATTGATTAAATTACATTCATAGCGAAGTCTGGCTCATGTCACTGCCACAGAAGCTCATTCAGATATGTGTGATATCAGCTTTGGCCTAATGCTAAATCCTCAAAATCCATGCCCTACAGTCTCTGCTGCAGTGCAGCTGGCACCTAGGGCTTTAAATTTTCCATAGAAGTATTACTGTGAAACATTTAGAAAGGCTGATATGCCTGAGCAACTCTTTGCTCTCAGATTTCATAGAAATGAATGTTTTTTTTAATGTATTAAACTATAAAAGGGGGAAAAAAACATAGTAGAAGCCAGCAGCAAAATGCAAATTGTGGATTCAGTTAAACAAAACAATTAGATGTACATCATCGATAAGAAAAATAAAAGAAAATGCAAGAAAGTGTAAAGAAATTTGTGACATAGGCAGATTAATGCAAGGTTATTTGATCCAGTTGACTGAAAACTTATGTGGGATGCAAAAGTCTAAATCAAGGGTCTTCAATCTTGGCAAGTTTAAGAGTTGTGGACTTCAACTCCCAGAATTCCTGAGTTAACATGACTGGAGGAAGAATTCTGGGAGTTGAAGTCCACAAGTCTTAAAGTTGTCGAGTTTGAAGACCCCTGGTCGAGATGACCATGAGATGGCAGCAAAGAGCAGCACTTTTCTATATCTCTTTGCTTCCATCTAGAGGTCATCCAGATTCCATAGCATATTAAAATAGGGCAGATATGGAATTAATCTTCCAATGTGCTACAAATATATGTTGTAAAAAATAATATAAAATTTCAGGGGCAGAAACAATTTATAGACAACCATTTTTTAACACACAGCAATACCAATAGCACTTAGACTTATATACTGCTTTCCAGCCCTCTCTAAGCAGTTTACAGAGTCAGCATATTGCCCACAACAATCTGGGCTCTCATTTTACCGGCCTTGGAAGGATGGAAGGCTAAGTCAACTTTGAGTTTGGTGAGATTTGAACTGCCAAATTGCAGGCAGCCAGCAGGCAGCAGAAGTAGCCTGCAGTACTGCATTCTAACCACTGCACCATCGCAGCTCTTAAGGTACAATACATCCTAAGGTACAATTACTATTTATTGCAAGTTAGCTCCTATAAACTATCTCCAACACGCCCATGCTAACTAGCCATTATGCAGCTGAAATCCAGCTCATCTGCAAAGAATGAGTTGCAGAAGAGACCTTGGAGACCTATGTTGTTGGGCAAACTGATTTCTGAACATCTGCAAATTGTAAAGCACTATCTAGCTAGCAGTTGCATTCCTTGTTTTTGGAATAACCCTCTAATATAGCCCAGAGGTTACTCCCAAACTCCAAAAAAGAGCTTTATTCCTCATCACAAAATGTTTTTTTTTAGCACTACTGAGGAAAGGCAGCAAACTCACACAAAAGCCAAATTTCACATTAAACTGATGGTAGAAACAGAATGTCCCTGTTTAGCACAGGCTGCAAATAATGATTGAATTTGCTAACTTTTTAAATGACATCCATATATTGTATCAGCCTAGGATGCTGCTAGCTTAGTCAGCCTCTCCTACCTCTCTTTCTCTATTTTATACTGGTTTCTGGTAGGATCATAGAAAGGAATTCGCCTTAAATGTTCCCCCTGTGATAACCAGTAGTTCCTGCTTAATTTTAAAGGCTGCATCAGCAACTGCTGCTCTATAATGCAATAAAATGAGGATGACTCTGTTTCTTTGAAGCTTGAAGAACTTTTATCTTGGCCTTATATATGAAACTGTACATACGCATTTTATCACATCTTCATTTGCTGACAAGAAAACTTGCTGCAGGGGCCTGATTCAGACACCAAGTTGACTATCCCTGACGAAGATTACAGAGGTTGGAATAGGGCAAATTAAAATAGGCCAGGATGAAGCAGGAAAACTCTGAGTAAGAAAGTAGTCAGGAGGGCTTTTTCTGTCATCATAACATTTGTATCAGAACCCACCATCTGCCTGGTTTGCATTTTCTTGTAACAGGGAAACAGCAGGTTTATGATGAGAAGAAAATATATGGAGGAAAGGTTTTAGGTGGGTGTTGTTATGCCGCTTTTAGGAAAAGTTAGGGCAGGTTCAGAGGTTTTTTTAAAACCTGGGACCATTCATTGACCTAATCTGAGGGCCATGGCTTAGAAAAAGGAAAATTTAAGATTACAATAATGCACACAAAGTAGGAATATCCTGTGTTTGCCTAATATCCTTAGTCTGATCTCTGGGGCTTAATGGGCCAACACAACATGCCACAATTAGTTTTGGGAGCTAGCTTGCAAACTTAGAATATTTGGATTAATTTGGAAACCAGATTGAGAATGCAGTTTCACAGTTGTATTGTTTGGAGGTTAAGGTAAAGCATTTGGAAGGGCTAATGGCAGGCCCCTCCAGTCAAAGGGCATATACATCAGCCAAAATCAAGCAGGTTTAAATGTCCACCGATTGCTGTGAAGAAAATTAGGCAGATGTTTATACTTCTGTTTAAACCACAACATTTGAATTGGACAAAGGTTTGGCTGAGTTATTTTTTTCCCCAAAGATATATATTTGCCATTTAAAATTTAAAGACCATTTTTCATAGGTAGTCTGGCAACTTCTAATAAATGAGAAACCCTATTAAGCTTTAAAAAATCATATATATTTATAAATTTTATTATATTTATAAATTTTGCCTTTATATTTTTCTTCCCCCTGTGCATTCAGAATTGTTCTTTATTTGATATATAGATGGCACAGAATAACAGAATAACAGAGTTGGAAGGGACCCTGGAGGTCTTCTAGTCCAGTGGTTGCCAACCAAGTGGGCCAGGGACCACTGGTGGTCTGCAAGAAAATTTTGGTGGTCTGCAGAGAAATATCACCCCCAAAACAATTAATCCAGGCTGTATGGGGGAACACAAGGCTGCATTGCCCACATGGACCGTAGGAACACAAGGTTTGCGTCACTTGCATTGTGAACCACACGATAGTGAGGGGAAGGGGGAAAGGGCAGAGAGGGGGAACTTGCCCCACTCGCCCTATGTGCCTGGCCTGGCCACCAGGCTGCTTCTTTCTCCTTCTTTCTTCTTCTGCTTTTGGCTGCAGGCAAGGAAAGCAACAAAAGTCTTTCTTTCTCTCCCCCAAACTCCATCAGAAATGAGTCTTTGGGACCTTGCAAGGCATCCTGCTCCAAGAGGTTGTGCCAGCACGACAAGGCTCACAAAGACTCGTTTCTGGCAGAGTTTGGAGGAGAGAAAGACTTCTGCTACTTTTGCTTCTTTCCTTGCATGAAGCCAAAACTCACATACAAACACTCACTCACTCTCTCTCTTTCTCCCTCTCCCTGTCCACCTCCCCCTGAGAACGGAGCTGGAGACGGTATCCTGTGATCCCAAATAAAGCTGAATTGATCAGTAGGAAAATGGTGTGGGGAATTTTCCTGCAGACTTTTTTGGGGATTTTCCCAGGGTCTCTGGCCCACAGAATTTAAAATTATGAATTTGGTGGTCCTTGAGGTCCAAAAGATTGTCAACCCGTGGACTAGTCCAACCCCCTGCTTAGGCAGGAAACCCTATTCCATTTCAGACAAATTATTGTCCAATCTCTTCTTAAAATCTTGCAATGTTGGAGCACCCACAACTTCTTATTTGTTCTCACTGTCAGGAAATTTCTCCTTAGTTCTAGGTTGCTTCTCTCCTTGATTAGTTTCCACCCATTGCTTCTTGTCCTGCCCTCAGGTGCTTTGGAGAATAGCTTGACTCTCTCTTCTTTGTGGCAACCCCTGATATATCAAAACACTGCTATCATGTCACCCCTAGTCCTTCTTTTCATCAAACTAGACATACCCATTTTTTTATTATGGCACCTTTATTATGACAACTAGAGAAGACACATGAATACATTTTTTAAAGGAATAACATTCACAATGGCAAAAGAAAAGAGCATCACATTATCTTTCCTGGATATCCTTGGATATCCTCATCAGTAGGGGGAAAGGCAGCAAATAAGAAACGAAAGTCTACTGAAAATCAAATCACGCTTAAGTGCTCCATTACCAAAGTAACAACCCAACCTCTCACAAAAGAAACTCTGTGAGAACATTATTCAGATGAATACAAATATACTGTAGCATCCAGAACACCAGAAAAAGGAAAGAGCATCTGTACATCTTCCAATATGAAGGATATCCATGCAGGATCACTAATCACTCTACCAATTGCAGCACAATCAACACAGACTATGAAAAGGATAACACTACCGTGTACCCAAAACAACTGATGGAAACAACTGACGGACTATTATAACCACGTGGCATCATTGTACCATGCAAACCATCTAAATGTTCCAAAATATCTTAAGTAAACCAAACAACCCAGCAGTTGAAGAGTAAAAAAGAGAAGTCATGTATAATATACTGTATAAGGACTGTAACAGCTATTGTGTAGAACAGATAGACAGAAGACTACCAGAACACAACCATAAACATCCACTAGTAGCCAAAAAATGAAAACTCCCTTATCTCATATCACATGGAAAAGCCAGTCATAGTTTCAACTGGAAAACTGTAAGCATCCTAGACGAAGCTAAATTTAAAAATGCTTGGCAATCTTGACATTCAGACAAATCAGCCATCAACAGACAGATAAATATAAACCATATTTACACACAACATTAAAGAGACAATAAAAAAAGCTTAAAAGGAAATAAAAAGACATCCTCCCAGCAGCCAACACCTACATAAACAGGGATTAACACCAGGCAAATAATCAAGCAGAAAGCGATGTCCTAATAAAAGAAGTACCAAGAAGAAAACCACACCCCACCAAAACTGGCAGGACAAACTACTGTATATAAGCAGGGAGAAAATCCCACAGTCACTTGCACAGATGATGTTACCTAGTTGAGTAATGAAATGTCTGCAAAGCAAGCAACGGAGTTCAGAGAATGTCAAGGATCTTATTGATCAACTTTATCCAAATAAATGGTCTATTTCAAGTCAACCTCTCTTTTCAAAATATTGTGATTTTTTTTTCCAATCCCAAACCTGAGAGAAGAAAGTAATGGACTTCAACATGTTGGAAACCTAATTGACCTCCTCGCCATGTTATGGATTACTAACAAGAACCCTATAATTTATAGACATTGGGGCCAAGTTAATTCAGAGCAGATGGTTGTTGAATTGTTATGTACTGAGATGATGGGAGTTGGAATTCAATATATCAGCATGGCTCTAAAGAAAAACTGACAGAGAAACATGACAACCTCAGTCATAATATCTGAATGCTGCCTGCGATGCAGCAGATATGGAAGGATCTATAGTATTTGATGGTGCTGGTATCCTGTTTACAGATTGCTCACTTATGCAACTTTTTCCCACTGTTTTAATTATGCTATTTGTCCTACATTTGCTCTGCTTATATGCAACCCAGAGAAATTCGTTTTGGAAAAACAAGCTTCAGCTTTTTAGCAAAATATTTTGCCTGCATTTATCACTTATTAAAGCCTAGTTCATGCACATATCTCTCTTTCCTTGAGCCACAAATCAAATGGGCACAAACTTTTGACACATCCCTACTCACAAGCAAGTCTGTTCAACTGTAAGCCATCAAAGGAGTAAACAAGTAACAAATGTGCCCAACAGATGCACCCAAGATGCACTGCTTTTTCACAACTACTGTGAAATTTAAGCCTCAAAGTCTAAAACAGAATACCAGTGCAAATGTTTAGGATCCATCACATTATTTCTAAGCAATAACAGTCTGCACGGACAACAAAATTCACAACTAACATCCAATTAATTTTAAATAAGGTGAAGATGGATGCCATGTAACATCCACTCAAAATTACATCAGAAAAAAAATGAATACCACCATAGGAATCAACATAGAACACATTCACAAATATATTTATATGATTCATACGTTTGCACATTCATGTTTGTGGCACTCGCAATTCACATTTTTAGAGACCAATTCTATTTTTAGGTGTCCTGTGTTGTATAAATAAGCTGCTAACATCTCCTTTCTGAGTAGGAAAAATCAGTCCAGCTTAACAAATGTACAACATGTAGTTTTTAAGGTATCACAAAACTGTGTTTTTGCCACAGAGAACAAAACAGAGAAACGGTTCCTGCTGCTGTGAACAAATTCATCAGCATTTTAGTGCTGAAGCCTTCAGAGATAATATGTCCCTTTGGTTCACCTCCAATGTCACCCCTGCCTGTCATAATTATGGAAGGAAATGTGTTCACTCCCTTAGAAAGACAAAGGAAAAAACACAAATGACTAACATTATCACAAAAGTGTAACTTCCTTCTTCAGTTAAATTGGTGCACTTTTATTGGCACGGCATAAAGTCACATTTTCACTTTCTGTTTCCTTGTTCAGTTATAAATCCACAAAAAGGAAGTTATTTTCCCTCTCAGAAATAAGACTTATTCCAAGCCTATACATAACGTGACACAATCTTTGTATTCTACAACTTGATAGGAAATGCATAGGCTTAGTTGAGAATGGCAGAGGTGGAAAATTGAAAATTTAGTTCCAGACCCCCAAAATCATCATTCCCAGCCAGGTCAAAAGATCTCAAAAGGTGATGCTCAGGAATGGAAGCTCTTTTTCTAAAATCATCACATTCATGATTTAAAAAGGGATCATTCACAGCATTCTCTGTAGGATGGGGAAGTTAAAATAGATAAAGTGGTGCAAACAACGCTGTGATGCAAGATGTCCCCAACTGCACAGACACCGCAGAAACTTCATACAAGTTCTACATATTTCAAAATATCTTTCAAAGGATTTACAGAGCTCTAAAAAATAACAACCTGTATTGTTTCTTTTAAAAAGTGTGAGATGTTTTTGGTTACATTTTACTGTGTACTCTTCTTGGTCTATTTTCTGGCCTACTAGCTGTGGTGGTGCAGTGGTTAGAATGCAGTACTGCAGGCTACTTCTGCTGATTGCCGGGTGACTGCAATATGGCAGTTCGAATCTCACGGTTCAAGGTTCACTCAGCTTTTCATCCTTCCGAGGTGGGTAAAATGAGGACCCAGATTGTTGGGGCCAATAGGCTGACTCTGTAAACCGCTTAGAAAGGGGCTGCAAAGCACTGTGAAGCAGTGCTATTGCTACTAATACTAATGCTAATATTGCTACTAATTAATAATAGCTCTGGTCATTAAAACTCAGGCCAATTCTCCTCTTTGTATGATTGCTCTAGTCCATCACTGATAGCACAAAACTCAGTCAAAAGGTCACTGAAATACATGCAGTTCTCAACTTACAACCAGGTTGCTTAGAGACCATTCAAAGCTACAGCGGATCTCCAGGGATACTTTGGACTCTGTTCCAAAGTTCTGGTGACTGTTCCCTCCCCCAGTAATGTGAATGCATTTTGGGCATCTGGCAACTGGCCCACATTTATGGCCGTTTGCACCATCCTACAGTCATGTAATCATGTTTTATGATGTTTTTGCAAAAACCCAGCATTTATTTCCATTTTCCCCCAAAAACTGGCTCACAGCGAGCAAGTTTGTTTGCTTAAGAACCACAGCAGTAGCTTAACAACTCTAGTGGTCACTTAAGGACCATGGCGTTTGCTTGACACCTGCTTGAAAAAAGGTTGTAAAATTGGCTCTGTCATTCTTTATGACTGTTATGATTTACAATCAGAGTAGTCAGACTAAGTCAAGGACTACCTGTATTATAAAATAAAATGGCAATTATAACTCATCAAAGGGAGAATGGTTGCCTGGCCATCTACTTTCAGCTGAATTTTCAGCTGAAAGAGTTTCACGGCATTTTAACCTGTAAGCCGTGGTCCTCTTGTAAACTATCATTATCAGAGCAGTGTTTTATAGCCATCATTGATGCAATCAGAAGACTGTATAAAATTCTGATTGGGTCCCCAAGCTGTCTTCAATACTACTATGATCTGGCCTGGCTTCGTTTGTTGTATAGACCAAGGGTGTCAAACTCAGTTTCATCAGGGTTGTTTGACCTCAGGGGCATGGCCTGGGTGGGCATGGCCAGCATGACATCATTCATGTAGAGGGGGCACCTGTAGTGGCTCGAGTGTTCTGCCAGCGAAAATGGGCTCCCAAGCTCCGTTTTCGGCTGCAATGGATTCCTGAAACCCTCTGCTAGTGAAAAGGGAGCTCATGGGGGTGGGCATGCGTAGCCCACCCGAGCTCTGTTTTCACTGGCAGAGGCACCATGGGCTGATCCACTGTTTCCAGGGCAGCCCTGCAGGCCAGATCTAAGCACCCCATTGGCTGGATCCGGCCCCTGGGCCTTGAGTTTGACACCCCTGGTATAGACTTACCAACAGTGGTTTATTCAAAGCCAAGGTTAAACAACCTTAGCTTACTACAATGCATTTAGGCTGCCCAGAGAGAAAAAAATCCCAGCCTGCCTTGGCATTTCTACATCGGATGGGGTTCTTCTTGTAAACTAGCAACTCTTTAAAATTAAACATTTGTTGGAAAATCCCCAACCTGGAGACCCTGCAAATTATCAAACAAGGAAGCAATAGCCAGTTAGTTCCTTGAATTGTCTGTTCAGTGTCTGCTTTTTAAAAGAAGGGAAAAAAGGGACTTTTCAATGGGAGCAGGTGGAACTATTGAAGCAATAGAGCTTTTAAGCAACCACCTCTTGACCGTTGTGTGGATCTGGCATCAACATGGCTTCATTGCTTCTGTCTGGCTCATCTGCATTTTTTTTTTTTTCATTTGTTCACATGCTCATTTGTTCACATGCTGTGCTAGCGAAGGATGTTTGGGGAGTTTTCACTTGACCACATCAGTCTAAATCTCTTCCAGTTCCATGCCTGGACTTGCCTGGTCTTTATGGAAGCACATTCAGTCTCTGCTCCATGACTGTAAACTTTCTCTTTTGGAAACAGAGGAGAAAGCCTTCAAGTGAGAGCAAAAGATAAATCTGGCTTTACATTTCAAATACAAAATTCTGCAACATAGGTGAATCAGCCTCAGGGTTCAAAACTTAATACAGGTAACTGTTGACTTATCACCATACATTCGTGGCCGATCAAAGTTAGAATGGCACTGAAAAAATTGATTTATCATTGTTTTTTGCACTTATGATTGTTGCAGCATCCCCATGGTCACACGATCAAAATTCAGACACTTGGCAACTGACATGAATTTATGTCAGTTGCAGTGTCCCTGGGTCATCTGATCACCTTCTGACAAGCAAAGTCAATGGGTAAGATTTACTTAATAACCATGTTACTAACTTAATCGCAGTGATACACTGAACAACAGTAACAAGAAAGGTCATAAAATGGGCAAAACTTACTTGCCGTATTTTTTGGAGTATAAGATGTTCCAAAGTATAAAACATTTAAACATTTAAACATATAAATGTTTAAATTACACATTAAACATATAAAGCTTTTGGGGAGGAAAACAAGAAAAAAAATCTGCCTCTGCAATTTGCCTCCTTGCAGCAAACAGCAAACAGCTTCAGCACAGCAGCTTCAGCACTAGCAGCTGATTATTGGTTAGATGGGCCTCCCGAAGATCAGCTGTTTCAGGCTGCAGGGCTTATTGCCGCCTCCATGTGCCTCATTTTCAGTTTCTACATTCTGTTTTCAGCCTCCACATGCCCCGTTTTTGGCCCGTTCCAGGAAGTGGGGATTGGAACAGGCAGAAAATGGGGCACACGGTGGCCGAAAACTGGGCATGCAGAGGCCAAAACTAAGATGCAGAGGCTGAAAATGGGACAGGTGCAGGCGGCAATAGGTAATGGCACTCCCTGCAGCCTAAAACAGCTGATCGACAGAAGGCCAATTCAACCAATAATCAGCTGATTGTGCTAATCAGGCTGTGGTGAAGCTGAAACAGACTGTTTGCTGTTTGCTGCAAGGAGGCAAATTGCTGGGAGGCAGAGGCCAACGGGTGGGGGCCGGCAGGTGGGTGGGACTTCGGCAACATTCGATGTATAAGATGCACAGACATTTCCCCCTACTTTTGGGGGTGAAAAGGTGCATCTTATACTCCAAAAAATATGGTAACCACTGTCTTGCTTAACAATTTTGGCCTCAATGATGGTCTTAAGCCAAGGACAACCTCCAAATTGAAAGCCAGGTCTTTCTTCAACATACCATTCCAATCATCATAGGAACTAAGTTTCATTATATTATCTCTAGAACATATTCTAAACCAAGGGTGTCAAACTCAATTTCATTGCAGGCCACATCGGGGTTGTGTTTGACTTGGAGGGATGGGTGGGTGTGGCCAGCTCAACATCACTGGTGTCTGGGGCGCCTATGGTGATCTGAGGGCTCTGCCAGAAAAAACAGAGCTCAGAGGGCTGCTGGCAGAGGGCTATGATTGCCTAAAATGCAGCTGGACGGAGCTGAGTATGGCCCTCCCGAACTCTGTTTTTGCTGGCAAAGGCATCGCAAGCCAGTCCTTCACTGTTGCCAGGGTGGCCCCGCAGTCTAGATCTAAGCACCCCACAGGCTGGATCTGGCCCACGGGCCTTGCGTTTGACACCCCTGTTCTAAACATTGCTTTCAAAAATTCTAACACAAATTGGTGAAAGTCTCTGTTGCATCTAGCAGTATTCCATCAATGTCCGGGATATCAACACAGAAATATTAAATCAGCATCATGTACTATACAGAGCAGAAAATGTAGGCCAGGAAATGTTGGTTTGATGTACTCCTTTGGGGGATGAGTGCCTGCATCTTATGTTAAATGACAAGTAGAGTCCAAGCAATTTCACAGGAGAAGAAGAAAAAAAAACAGAAAAAAGTTATACAAACCAGTATCACGTCCTTGAAGAAAACATAGGACAGAAGAAACGTAGGACAGAAATAGAGGCGATTTCATTCGATTTGGTTAAGCAGCTGAGGTTATTTCCCTTCCTGCTCTTGTCATTTGCCATAACAAGTCATTTTCTTTTTACCTTGTTATAGGTGTAATGTATTGATTTTGTTTTTCTTAGTTAATTTAATATATTTTCGTAATGGCAAGCGTGTAGCAATACTTTCCATTCCATATTGCGAAGAGACTGTGAACAATTCAGACAAGGATGGAAGGGTACCCTGTGGTAGGAATGTCACAATCATTGCCACACATCCTCAAAACTCCTTGCAATTCATCCAGAGTTGACCTGTGATGCATTGGGCAAAAGGGTGTTTAAAAAATACGCATTTTGAGCAAGTTAATAATGTATGATAAAATGGCACCAAGCTACAAAGTGGAAAAAAGTGAGTTTAAGACCTGTCCTAGCCATGAAAGCTGGCTGGGTGATTTTGGGAAAATTAAGTTATTTGTAAAAATAATAAAGGCAAGATATAAACAAACAACCATCTAAATAACACCCAAATGGGTCAGTAGGAAATGATGTGGTCACATTGTCTTATAAAAAAACCACAAAAAAAAATGTTTAAGAGATATAAAAGTACCCATAATTGCTCCTAAAATGTGAAACATATGAAGGGACATTCTATCATGCATAGTGGACTTGTGATAAAGTAAAAAGATGTTGGATACAAACACACAGATTGATGCAGAGATTTTAAAAATATGATATTCTGATGAAACTGGAACTGTTCTGAAACTGGAGGTTTACTTACTAGAACTTATGGACAGTCACTACAAAAGGCACTTGATTTTAGATATGATAATTGCGATGAGGTTATTATATGCATAAAGATGGAAGATTACAGAAATAGCTAAAATGAAGGAATAGATTTTTGAAGACGGCTTTTTGTAGAAAATGGCTAAACCAAGTTGTTTGATTAAGAAGGAACAACAAATACTTTTATAAAAGACAGGAAACTTTTATGGCTTTTTCCTGTAAACAGATAAAAGTGAACTGTTGATTTGGGGGATTTGTTGATTAAAAAGGTTTATGTATGGGATGAAGGAAACCATGGGAGAGTGAAGATGTAATGTTTTAAATTGCTGCAAAGAAGATCAAAAGATGTTTCTTTAAATACTCTTTCACTTTATTTCTTTCTTACTCATTTATATTTTCTTTCTTTTTCCTACTTTTTATGTTTCTGTAGATTTTTAAGCCCATGTAAAAACTTTTTATCATGAAAATTACTTTAAAAAAACATTCATTTTGAGAGGAACCTGACTTAACTGGTCTTGACCAAGCATGTTATCATTACTGTTGCTATGTTTTGAATTCATGCTTTACAGTTATATGATGCCATTGTTTTACAGTTTTGAGAACCTTTAAAAAGAGGGAGCCTAGGAAATAATGGCATCTGTAGAGAACAGGACTCAAAATCAAGACGCCACTGTGAAAATAGACTGTTAACCTGCATCCTAAGCTCTGATGGGGATATGTATGTTGTGGTATTTGCATGAGTATATTGTCATTATGTGTATTATTTTCCCCTTACCCTACCACTGAGGATGTCCACAGAAGTCAAGAAGAAAGGAATAGAATAGAATAGAATAGAATAGAATAGAATAGAATAGAATAGA
>BLBF01000002.1:13963060-13983773 GCA_015471245.1 Laticauda colubrina
GAATAGAATAGAATAGAATAGAATAGAATAGAATAGAATAGAATAGAATAGAATAGAATAGAATAGAATAACAGAGTTGGAAGGGACCCGGGAGGTCTTCTAGTCCAACCCCTTGCTTAGGCAGGAAACCCTACACCACTTCAGACAAATGGTTGTCCAATCTCTTCTTAAATACTTCCAGTGTTGGAGCACCCACAACTCCTGGAGGCAAGTTGTTCCATTGATCAAATTGTTCTAACTGACAGGAAAATTCTCCTTAATTCTAAGTTGTTTCTCTCCTTGATTAGTTTCCACCCATTGCCTCTTGTCCTGCCCTCAGTTGCTTTGGAGAATAGCTTGACTCCCTCTTCTTTGTGGCAACCCCTTGGAGAATAGCTTGACTCCCTCTTCTTTGTGGCAACCCCTGATATATCAAACACTACTATCATGTTTCCCCTAGTCCTTCTTTTCATCAAACTAGACATACCCAGTAACATATGACAAGGAAATATAAGATAGATTGATTCGACAGACAGATACAGGTAGATAGACAATTAAGAGATGACAGAGATAGACATATTTATTTACTAAAGGAAATAAACTGAATCCCACAAGCAAGTGATGGCACTTGTCATGATGTTGGTGCAATTACATTTTGGTAACTAAATCATTAGCATGATAATATTTATTAAAGTATCTATTAAAGGAGGCATAATTAGCACCCTAGTCTTTTTCTTGAACCTTTCAATGCATCTGCAGCTATTTGTAACTGTGCATGTCTTATGACTGAACACAAATTTAAGTAAAAACCATTGGCAACATCACCAGGTCCACTTCTCGTATCCTGCTATCTTTCACTTAAGCCCATGTCCCACTGCACCAATGAATGCAAAGAGGATGTAAAACGGACAAAAAAGCTTGCCATCCGTTGGAAAACGCAATGCATCCGTTGTGTACTCACTGTGTACGTCTTTCATACGCTCTATCCGTCAAACATCCATCTACTGCTACTTCATCCGCTCAAAAAGTTTTGAGCTGCACAAAACTTTTTGAGCGGATGAACTTTCCGGCGCGTACAATCTACATCTGCGAGACATACGGGCAACAAACGTTCTACGTCCTTTGTCATCCGTTACATGTCCGCTGTATCTTCTCGGCATCCTCTGGGCATCCTCGCAACTCACATCCGCTGCAGCTGAAAATGGAAAGAAGGAGGAAGCGAAAGGTACAGGGAACGTCCACACATCGTGAGTAGCACGGAAATAGAAAGGATGTAAGTGGATGCATCGTGTATATAAAGCATTAAAACGGACAAAACGTTTGTATTTCGGACGTATCTTGGATATTTAGGATGTCTGGAGTATGCCTAGAGTATGTTGAAGGACACCTAGCGGAAAACCGATATTTCCAATAAAAAGGGGGAGGAAATCACCTGGATCTCACTATCAGTCCAGCAGCCGTGGTGTACAGACCTCTTCACCCTTGGTCTTGCTCTTCCACATCATCCATTGATCTCCACCATGGATCATCACACACTCCTTATGGTAGCTGCCATCATTCAACACCAGAACCAAGCCCTGTTCAGACTGTTTCACCTTTTCTACACAAGGAGAAGAATGAGATGTCCAAGAGCTGTCTGGGTCCGAAGATGGATCGGGAGAAGAGTGGAGTTTGGACTCTATGACAAGCTGATGGTGGAGCTGAGGAATGAAGACACTCGTGCATTCCAGCATTTCATGAGGATGCCACCAGCCATGTTTGACGAAATTGTAGAGCGTCTGAGACCCAGGTTGACCAAGCCAAGCACCAACCTCCATCCCAGCCTGGACCCTGGACTGAAGGTGGCACTGACTCTGCGCCACCTGGCCTCTGGAACCACATACAGAAACATGCAGTATGCGTGAAGGGTGCCACACAACACCATCAGCAAAGTGGTCAGAGAAGTGGTGCAGGCCATCATCGAAGAATACGTGGAGGAGCTCCTCCAGTGCCCCACCACTGAACAAGGCTGGAGGAAACTTGCTGAAGAGTGGTATCAAAGGTGGAACTTTCCCCACACCGTTGGAGCCATAGATGGGAAGCACGTGGCCTGCAAAGCTCCACCCAACTCAGGGTCCAATTATTTCAACTACAAGGGCTTCTTCAGTATCATCCTCTTTGCCATGGTTGATGCTGACTACAAGTTCATGTACATCGATGCTTCAGGCAATGGGTCAGCTTCGGATAGCCAGGTGTACAATGCCAGTGACCTTAAGGATGGGCTGGAACGCAACCTCATCATGGGTTTTCCAGATCCAGACCCCCTACCCAATGACACATAAGATGTGCCCTACTTCATTTTGGGGGATGACGCCTTCTCCCTCAGAACCTACCTCATGAAGCCCTACAGTTCCAGATACCTCACCCGTGAAGAGAGGATCTTCAACTACAGGCTGTCCAGGGCAAGACGGGTGGTGGAGAACGCCTTTGGCATCCTGGCCAACAGGTTCCAGGTACTTCTCACCACCATGCAGCATCACCCACAGACCGTGAGGAGGATCGTGGAAGCTTGCTGCATCCTGCACAATCTCATGTGCACCCGCTACCCAGTGTTGCAGAACAGGCTTGTGGACCATCAACAAGGGAATGGGGACATGGAGCCTAGTGAATGGAGGCAAGGACGAAACCTGATAGATACTGTGGATGTACAAGGCCCCAACAGAGCTTCATGTGTAGGGAAGAAGTAGCGCAACCTCCTGAAACACTGGTGCAACTCCCCAGCTGGAGCAGTAGAGTGGCAAGACAGGATGGTAGATGCTTAATGGATGCTTCCTTGAGCCTGTCTCATGACACTGATGAGATTGTGCCATGTATGTTGAGTGGTCCTACAATGAATAGGGCATTAATAAAGAGCTTTGTTTATTTTGAAATGTGTTCATCAATGAATAAATTGTTATTGATAAAAAAGGACCACATGTGTGGCAGCTGGGAGGGTGGACCATACAGTCCCACTATGCTTGCACTGGAGGTTTATCTATCCCACAGCTGTCCTTACCTATTCCACAGCTATCCTGACCCATCCCACAACTATCCTTACCTATCCCACAGCTATCCTTACCCATCCCACAAGTATCCTTACCCATCCCACAAGTATCCTTACCCATCCCACAAGCATGCAAAGGCTTAACCCTTTTTTCAAAGTTATCACCAGCACTTCATTAAGTAAATAAAATGAACCAAGTGTGTGAAGCAAAGATAACCTTTATTAATAACTGTCTTAAGTAAACTGTATGACTTTGTTAAAAAAGCAAAATGAACCAAGTAAAGTATCTTTAAACAAAGATAAAGTGAACAGGTAACAACTCAGTCTCTGACACTATTCTCAGTCACTCTGAGGCATGTCCATGGTCTCAGCTGTCGAGCGGCCACGGACTGTGGAGGTGGCTGTGGCTGTGGCTGGAGTGCTGGTCTGAGGTGTCATTGGTGTGCTTGGCCCCGAGAGTACAACAAGGGATGGTGTGTTCAGGAAGCTCTCAGAGAACTGACTCAGTCCCGTAAAGTTGAGAGGCCCTCCCTCAAGGACCTGGGATGTCAGGCACAGTCCTGATGACAGATTTTCTGTTGAGGGGCTTGGCTGTGGGTTGGAGGAAGGAGGAATGTAGTGGGGCTGTCTGGCCTGCAGCTGGGTGAGGTGAGGCGTCTGTGGTGTGCGATGTACCTGGGCCTGGACTGGGAAGGGCTTTGTCTGCTGTGGGAAGTCCTGGTAGTCGTAGCCTTGGTAGGTGAGGGGCTGTTGAAAGCCTTGGAAGGGCTGTGACATCGCCTGGAGTGGAGGAGCAGTCCTGGAGTGGGTTGGAGCAGGTACAGCTGGGCCTGGAGGGTGGTGCAGCAGTGCTGTAATCTTCTCCTTCATCACCTGGTACTGGGCCTCGAGCAGGTCCATGAGGGTCTGGCTCACGTATGTGATGAAGGGCTTGCGGTTCGAGGATGGTATGTCACTGTGGACCAGCTGAGAGAGAATATCTGTGCTGGTTTTGATTGTGTCCCTGATCTCCAACAGGACAGTGTGCCTCTGGCCCTCCAGACTGCCTCTCTGTGCTTTCTGTGGAGATGGAGCTTTCTCTGTGCTTTCTGTGGAGGTGGAGCTGGGGGTGAGTGTGGGTTGGTCTCTGGCTGCTGCTTCTTCTTGCTCCATTTGAGACAGGGGATCCTCCATGTCCTCCGGCATGGGGAGTGCAGCTGTCGGGGGGGTCTCTGCCATGGGGCCCTCCAAAGACACCTGCCTGGACATGGTAGCTGTCTCCTGGCTGGAAGAGGAGTGGCTGTCTGTGGGCTGTCTGAGGGAGAGGGTTGACAGAGGGGCTGCTCCTCGGTGGCAGACCTCACCCTCTAGGAAGCTGCACTTGGCCATGACGTACATCTCCCAGATTTCTTCAGGTGCAGCTTACCATACCAGGTGTGCATGTGCTTCCACCATCCCAGGAGTACATCTGAAGTGTAGCCCAGGCTCTCTGCCTTGTCTCTCCACGCTGCCTGCTTTCTCTTGGTGTCGCGATAGAGTCTGTGGCCCTTTCTCCACAAGTACTCGTTCTCCCTCAGCCATTCCAGCACCTCCTCCTCATGGTCCTTGGAAATGGAGTACTGTTTCCTCTCTCCCTTCTCCTTGCCTTGCCTCTTCCTCCCTCTGGCAGGGGCTTCAGGGCCTGCAGCAGCAGGGCTTTGAGGGCCGTGGGACTGGTCCACCACAGCAGTAGCAGTAGCAGTAGTAGCACCACCACCACCACCAGCAGTAGCAGCAGGAGAAGCACCAGCAGCACCAGCAGGAGAAGCACCAGCAGCAGGAAGACCAGCAGCAGCACCAGCAGCACCAGCAGAAGCACCAGCAGCTTCAGAGTCAGCGCCAGGGGGTGGGATGGTGGTTCTGTTCTTCTTGCCAGGGCTGGCAGGAGTAGGCACAGGCTTTCTCTTCTTCCCTGACTAACAAACCATGGTGTTCTTTCAAGATGTCTCTGGCAGCAGATCTTTCCTCTGAATGGTGACTGCTTGCGAGCTGCATACTTTTATATCCGCAGAGCTGACGCAATTCATCCTCCCCGCATGCGCAGTGAATGCTTTGCATCTGCTACGCATCCGCTATGCATCCTATAGACGTCCGTGATGCATCCACATCATCCGCTATGCATCCACTCCTTTCGCTATGCGTCCGCTTCACTATTCTCCCCCGGAAGCCTTGTGGATGTGTCATCCGCTTCCATCCGCTAGGCTTCCTACGAACATCCGCTTAACATTCTCACTACGTACTACCCCCGTCCGTTCCTTTCCATTGTTTTCTGTTCTGTTTATGTAAATTTTCACCACTTTTGAGAGCGGATAACAACGGATGGAGCCACCCCCGAAATTTTGCTCGTCTGCTATGTCCTTTTTGCATACGTTTTGCATCTGTCGGCCAGTGTGACCTAGCCTTTAGTTAGAGACATACCCCTACTCAAACAAATTTAAACAAAAGAAAGAAGAAAGTTCCTTATACATGTCTATTTCAATCATCCAGGTCATGCTTGTCCCAAAGGTACTTTTCCAAAAGGTGACTGTTCTTTCTTGTTTTTTCTTTGAAAACATTTCACTTCTCATCCAAGAAACTTCTTTAGTTCCTTATATATGTTTATCTCTGTGCACAGATTATCTTCTTAGAAATCGGATTTCCTCTTCTTTGACAGGCAGAACGAAGTGCTTCTTTTAAAAAGACAACTCTACTGCAAAGTGCTTGCATAAGACGGATGCCTAGAAGAAGGTTTCAGCCCCAAGATGGGAAAGAAGTGAAATCATGAATCTGTTTTTTCACCATTGACACTCCTCTGGCTTTTTATTTCCTCTGTCTTTTGAGCTCTATTTCCTGAGTCCTATTTTGAGGTCTATTTCCTGAGTCTATGTGATGAGTAAGTCAAAAGTCGAGTACATTCCTTCTGGCCAAGACATCAGCAGGATTTCGTTTTCTTAGATACCAACTGAAGTTCAGGCGATTTGCTCCATACAAATTTTGTTTCCTCTCCCTTGCTCAACCAAAAAATCTGATCCTGCACTCCAAAAACCATGAACAAAGCACTGCCATTCTTATTTCCTACAGTGCCTTAAAATGAAAGTCAGAAATGAGGGGAAAACCAATGTAGAAAGTTAGCACCCATCACTCCTAGAAGAATGAAGTAATTTAGGAAATATTAAAAAGGCAGAATATTTATATTTCCCTGGATGAAAAAAGGAGAAACTTAAGTTTCCCTTAAGTTTCCAACTATTTCTCATATGGAAGACGTTTAAGCTTCTGAAGTGTTTTGACTGCCTTTTTGGCAATCTTTTTCTTGCTCAGCTCTATCCTTTTTGAAGCATCAGTGAGAACTGTACACTGTATTCCAGGAAGAGACAAAGCATTTTTATTTTAATGCCCTTCCTAATGACTCCGAACAAGGAATTGATTTATTTCACAGCTGTTGCACATTAAATCAACATCTCCATCTCTGCTGCCCAATCTTGCACTCCAAGATCTTTTGCTTGGTTAGTTACAGTTTATACCACATGAATGTGGTCTTTTGACCCGAGCATGCAAAAATAGGTACTTAAACTGAATTGCATTTGTCATGTGGTTGACAATTCATCCAGGTTTAAGTGACCTTTCTGAGGTTTTTAAAGGCACACTGGCTTTGTATCATCCTAAATAATGTCATCTCATCCATTAATTTGCACAGCAAACTTCTTACCAGAAAGTCAGTTTGTGAAAAAGTAAAAAAATAAAATAAAACTTATCCCAATCTAGTTCCCTGAGTATTCATTCCCTACTTCCCACTAATGAGAAAATTGTCTATTTGTTCTTAGTAACAGAATAATAATTCTGTTCAATTGCAATTCAAGGTGCTGGTTGTCACCTTTAAAGCCCTTCATGGCTTGGGACCAGGTTATCTGAGGGAACGTCTCTTGCTGGTTACATCTACCCGACCCATTAGAGCGAAGAGGCAGGGAATGTTGCAGGTCCCATCCCTGAGGGAGATACACCTGGTGGGAGCCAGAAGAAGGGCCTTCTCCGTGGTGGCTCCCTCTCTCTGGAACATCATTTCCCTAGAGATTAGAATGACCCGCTCACTAATAGTCTTCCGGAAGGCACTGAAGACCTGGTTCTGCCAGTGGGCCCGGGGAACCCAGAGCAGGATGGAGCCCATCAAATGGCTCATGTGATCTGTTGTTGTCAGGGCAGGGGTTGGGAGTTGGGGGGTGATTTTTTATTTTTTTCCAGATTTTTTCTATTGTACTTTGATTCTTTTTGTTATTTTTTTTTAAAAAATTTATTTTAAATATAGTTTTACAGTATATTCTGTGAGCCCCCTCGAGTCGCCATGGACGAATAGGCAGCAATATAAATTAATTAATTAAATAAATAAATAGATAAATAGATAAATTTATTTGTTGGAAAGATCTTGGAGGTTTTCTAGTCCAACCTCTGCTTAAAACAGGAGATCCTATACCAGTGATTCTCAACCTTTTCTTCACCATGGACCCCCTTTAAATACCTTCTGTGGCAACTGATCCCCTTTAAATACCTTTTGTGGAAACTGACCCCCAAGATTTAACTCAAGATTTAACTCATAACATTTCTTCAAGTCATCATGGACACACAAACCCCGTGACTTCGCACACACACCCAGTGGTCCTCATGCTACAGGTTGACCACTACAGCCCAATACCATTTCAGACAAGAAGTTGTCTTTCTCAGAAGCCTCCAGTGATGGAGCCCCCCACAACTTCTGGGGCCAAGCCATTCCACTGATTAATCATTCTATCAAGAAATTTCTCCTTATTTCTAGTTTATTCTTCACATACTATTTTCTCACCAATTGGCAATTTATACAAGGCAAGAATCTGTTATCCTGTAGCCACTAATATTACTCAAGAGACTTCGATGAAGAGGATTTTTTTTTTTAAATCTAAGCACACCATATTAATAAGATCACCTCCACCCATGCTTCTCAAACTACTCTAAATATACAGCAGAAGGACACTATTTTAAATATTATTGTTATATATTCGTTTGGGTGCAAAAATATAAGTTAATGCATAATGAGACAAACCCACCAGCAAATACTTTGCTTAGGGCCTCTGTCTGGCAGTACTTCTGCCTCAAAGTGGCGAGGACACTCACAGTGGTGTCACCATGTTTCTTTCATAGGCATTTCCATATGCACAAGTAGTCTTTGACTTATAACAGTTCACTAAGTCACCACTCAAAGTTACAAAGGCACTGAAAAAAAGTGACTTTTGACCATTTTCACACTTACAACCTTTGTGGCAGCCCCATGATCTTGTGGTCAAAATTCAGATGCTTGGCAACTGGCTCATACTTATGATGATTGCTGTGTCCCAGGGTCATGGCCTTCCCTTATGAGACTTTCTGACAAGCAAAGTCAGTGGGGCAAAGTTAACAACCATATTCCTGACATCAACTGCAGTGATTCACTTAATAACTGTTGCAAGGAAAGCCATAAAATGGGGAAAAATTCAGTTAACAAATGTCTCATATAACAACCCAGAAATTTTGGGCTGAATTTGTGGTCAGAAGTCAAGGACTACCTGCATTTGGCATTTCTCCTTCTGTTCCCACCCCGTCATGGATCCTCTATTCAAATCTAGATCCTCCATAAAACTAGTTATCTCTTCAACTCCCACAGTGTATGCATTTCACACAGTGTTGCTTCCTGAAGAATGAATCAAAATCCATACAATTAAGTAAATTAATGCCATCTTTCATAAGGTAGCAAACATAACACAACAATATGCAAAAATGCCAGGGCTTGTTTTCCTTTATCACATTGGTAGCTCTTGTTTTCCAAGTGTTTCATAATTTGAGTTGATGGTCAACTCTTTAAAAAACTGGCATTAATTACAAAGTGGGCGTCTGAATAGTTTTAAGAGGAAATTGCATCTCAGGTTCGGCATCTAAAACAACAGCTTCATGGAACTGTACCATATATATGGATAGCATATAGTGAACTGGTTGGACTCAATGAAAATTGATTTTCTTTTTGAGAATGGCAAGTTAGAAGAGAGAAGGAATGAGCAAATAATTTCATCAGTTATGACAAAGAGACTTCTGCAATTCCCATTGCACAATTCTGGGAGAAGCTCAGAATCCGTGCTTACCTTGGATTTACACTGGAATAATTGAGGAGATAAGGATAAAAAAGATACATTTTCTTATAACTTGTAAACATTGAAAAGGGCAGACAAGATGAAAGGATATTTCACATTCTTCCCAATTGGGGCTCTTAAAAAAATCATGGGAATCTGCTATTCAACCTATCTGGAGTTTACTTGGTCTAACAAGTTCCGAATTTTGTTCCCAGCTTGTGAAAAAGCTAGCATAACTGTTCCCTACATCCCAACAACTCATAGATAGTATAATATGCTAAGTTACAGAATCTATCTGTAGATTTTAAAAATAATTGCAAACAGATTTTTGTGTGGCAATAACCGAATTAGTATCATCATAATAAGAGACAATAGACGAAAAACAAGTAACATCTGGCCCCCAACAATCTGGGTCCTCATTTTACTGACCTCGGAAAGATGGAAGGCTGAGTCAACCTCGAGCCAGTAAGAATCAAACTGCTGAACTGCAGGCAGCTGGCAGTCAGTAGAAGTAGCCTGCGGTATGGCATTCTAACCACTGCACCACCACAGCTCTTATGAACTGTTGTAAATTGAGGACCATCTGTATTTTTTCTAAGATGCATAAGTTTCTATGTTCTTAAAAACTAAATCCATTTTTCGATGTCCTCTTCTCAGAGTCTTTACTTTTTTGTCTAGGACAATGGTTCAGGTACCTCAGTAGTTTTTAGAACTAAACAAAAGTCAAGTGTCATCTTGTAGGGGACATTCACAGCTTAAAAATGAAACCAATAAATAAACAAATGCTACTTCCGACTTCTCTCCTGGGAAGGCTTAGTTCTACTCTGTCTATTTTTTTCTGATGGTTTTTACTGTTTACTTGTTTCACTATCTCAGAAATTTTCTTGAAGTAGACTAGACAAAGAAAAGCATATCACTCATTAAATGTCCAAACATCTCAACTTTTCCAGAATTGTACACAGAAAAAAGTAAAAAGATGTTGGATACAAACACACAGATTGATGCAGAGATTTTAAAAATATGATATTCTGATGAATATCAGTTAAAGTCAGCCATCTAAAGCCCTAGAAACTACTAGATAAATGTACTGGCTACCAGGTTAAGGAGATACACTAGAGAAGCAGAGGCCCAAAAGATAAGTGTTCTCCAAAGAACCATCCAAGGTGTACTCCCAAATGTGAGGCAGTAACACAGTAACAGCAGAGTATCAACAGTAGAAATTGAACAATACTGGAAGAACGTATGGGAGGAAGAGAAGGCACATAATACCAGCACAAAGCATAGAGCAGATGACAACAATCCCCCACAACAGGAGCCAGTTGCCCTCACAGTAACAGGCATCCAACAGCAAATCAAGAACATGAAGAGCTGGACAGGCCCCTGGCCTGGACATGAACCACGCCTATTGGCTAAACCAAGGCTCTCCAAACTTGGCAAGTTTAAGACTTGTGGACTTCAACTCCCAGAATTCCTGAGCTAACATGACTGGAGGAGGAAGTCTGGGAGTTGAAGTCCACAAGTCTTCAAGCTGTCAAGTTTGAAGACCCCTGGGCTAAACCAACTAACAGCAGTGCATGAACGCCTAGCAGCACAGATGAACCAGCTTTTCTCAAAGGTGCTTTTTTCAAGAGGTAACTGGACTTGGAACCATTCCCCACTGTCCAGTCAGAGCTGAAGAAGCTTCTTGGATGAGAAGTGAAACATCTTCAAAGAAAAACCAGAAAGTCCAGTTATCTCTTGAAAAAAAGCACCTTTAAGATAAAAACTAAAGTGGTCTCAGGAATGGTAGGAGCACTTGGGGCTGTGACCCTTAAGCTGGGAGACTGGAGCCAACTGATGCCCAGAATAAACCAGAGTTCTCTCTCCAGAAGAGTTGCAGGGCTGGGAACAGCTAAGATAATGCACAGAATTCAAATTCCCAGGCCTCGAGAACCCGAGAATGAGGAAGGCATATGTCACCCACAGGGGTGAGGAGCAATTTTTTTTTTAAAAAAAAAATAAATATTTCACACACAATGGCAGCAAACTGTCTTTCACAACTCAGAAAGCTCAAACTGCCCAAGGAGCTGCTGATCCAGTTCTACAGAGGAATTTTTGAGTCTGTCATCTGCACCTCTATAACTGTCTGGTTTGGTTCTGCAACCCAACAGGACAGGGTCAGACTCCAGAGAGGAATTAGGACTACAGAAAAAACAATTACTACCCACCTGCCTCCCATCGAGGACCTGTATACTGCACGAGTCAAAAAGAGGGCTGTGAAAATATCTACAGACCCCTCACATCTTGGACATAAACTGTTTCAACTCCTTCCCTCAAAACGATGCTATAGAGCCCTGCGCACCAGAACAACGAGACAGAAGGACAGTTTTGTTTTCTCAAATGCCATTACTCTGCTAAACAATTAATACCCGCAACACTGTCAAATTATTTACTAAGACTGCATTACTATTATGCTTCTCATCCTTCCTAGCACCTGTCTCTTCCCATTTATTACTACAATTGTGTTGCTTGTATCTTTACATTTCGTATTGTTTTATTTGTTTCCTAGTATGATTTGATTGCTTATTAGTAACCTGTGACTATCATTAAGTTTTGTATCTTATGATTCTTGATGAATATTTTTTTTTTTAATGTACACTGAGAGCATATGCACCAACAACAAATTCCTTGAGTGTCCAATTCTTTATTGGCCAATAAATAATTCTATTCTATTCTATTCTATTCTATTCTATTCTATTCTATTCTATTCATGAATATTTGTTTGATGGCAGATTTTAAATATTATAAAGTCCTGCTTGGAGCATGTAAGAAGAGAAATATAATGGCTCGTTGAAACTTCTTCCTGGTAAGCCTCCTCTGACACCTCTGCTTTCTCTTCAACATTAAGTGGAAAATTGGGTATTTAGCCCATTATTTGTCGAACCAACTGCTCAGACATCAAACTGCCTTTCCAGCAGCTTTATTAACAAATGGACTTTTAAAAGGTTTTGATACTGTTAATTCCTTTTTAGACTATTGGTATTATTGCCGGTAATTTTATTTAATAGCAGCAACAGTTTTTCTTGATTAGATTTCTGACCATATCAAAAATGTTTTTAAGATTTCTTTTGTGAACTACTCTGAGCTTTCTCGTAGAATAATAGCAGTACAGAAACAAATCAATAAACAAATGTATTCAATTAATGTATTTTTAACACATATGAGTAAATGGCAGTTCAACTCTCCCTAAGTGGGGAGAAATTAGAAAGCACGCACCATGATACCGGTAGGTCAAAATCTACAGTGCCAAGGAACGCTAGAAAAGAAAACAGAAACCAGGAACACCATAATTACCTAATGGCAATTGTGATTATTACCTAATTTTGAGCTCCTGAAAAATTATTAGCAATGGCAGTGAGAAGAAACATAAGGTAGACCAAGGTGATTTTTGCAATGAATCGGACCCCAGTTTTCACAACTCCATCCAGCAAATATCAGAGATTATGCTAGACAAAATCTTGGCATATCTTGCCTTTTTTGCATAGCTGCTTTGAGATTTTCTTCCTTGATGGAGCCTTAAATCTCCTTCTGTGTCTACTGTTAAGCTCTTCAAACCCTAATCAAACCATCTTTTCCCTCAAGTCTGGGTGCAGCAGAAACCACATTTCAGCATTTCATCCTACCTAACATTCTCACCCCAGAAAAGTGAGAAATCAGCAATAAAGATGCAGCTTGGTCCAACATTTAAAAGTTGCTTTGAGAGACATTCTGTACTGTATAAGAACCACATTGCATGGTAAATTGGGAGGTCCTAGAGTGAATATCTATAATTTCTCATAGGAATGTCTACATATAATCACCATCCACTCTAAATTGATATTTACCCTATGTATCAGATGTATTTCCATTGTTCTTTTGAGGGCATTCAGTGACTATGAAGCATTCCACTCACTGGCTCAAGGTTGTCTCAGCCTTCCATCCTTCCGAAGTCAGTAAAATGAGGACCCAGATTGTTGGGGGTAATAGGCTGACTCTGTAAACCACTCAGAGAGGGCTGTAAAGCACTGTGATGCAGTATAGAAGTCTAAGTGCTACTGCTATTATGTCAAGTAGAGAAGAGCTTATGTTGGAGAAATAATTGACATGGCATACAAAGGGTTGAGCAGGGCTATTTTCCTCTCAATTCTGCTGCTGGATACTAGCAATGTTAGCAACCCATAAGTCTTTGGAAGATTAAAAACAACACAGAACAACACCCTGAAGGCCATAGAGCTATTGTTAAGTAAAAATTAAATTGTCAAGATAATTGATGAGAGTACTGACACAATGGGACACAGGTGGCAAACTCGTGACATCATATTGTTGTCACGTGACATATTGAGGCTTTTTCCCCTTTGCTAAATGGGGGGTGGGCTTGGCCAGTGCATGATGCATCGGGCCCAGGGGCCATGAGTTGGACACCCTTGCAATGGAGCATTTGGCTTAAACATTAAGACTAAATGAAGGGGAGCTTCACCATTGAACTTGCATATTGATCTATTCATTCCTGCAGGGTGGGGAAATCTGCTTTATAAGCATATGAAAGCAAAGCAACCAGCACTGACTGGGATTTGAAACATAAATCAACTTTTCCATAAAGTAGAAATTTGTTTTTAATAACCCCCCCAGAGACTCATGGATTGCTAACCTTGCAAGTATCCATTACAACATCTGATATAGCACGTTGATGTATAAATACACAAATACGAAAACTTCACACGAGTCAGCCAATCATTGAGTTCCCTTGATTAAAAACAGGGGGATGTCAGTATTTAGTCTACACAGCTGAAGTCAAACAGACTTTTTAGGAGAAGGAAAACAGCGTCCCTTCCCATAGCAAGGTCATTGTACTACGATATGACACAGTAAGCAATTGTGCAATTAAGTCCTCCAGAACCTGATTGCAACTTTGGAATATGACTGTTCTTGTGCAATGGAGTTTGTCACCATCATATGAGAAAAAAAAAGTTATTGGGAAATAAATCACTTGTTTACCTGCTAGTTGATTAAGATAACCAACTGACTCCCCTACTATGTTAGATTTATATTATTATAAACTGAAAGAATGAGGCTCAAATTGCTGACAATCCACAAAGTTCTCCTTAAAATAATGCAATGAAAGAATTTTGGATTAATCCTGTGAGTCCAACTTTTTGCACTGGGATGTCATCAAAGAGGCGGAAGTGGGCCAGAGACCAGTTGAAACTAGATGGGTATCCAATTAGATACAGTAGATCCTATCTTGCTGGAATAAGATCTCAGTAAAAAAAAGTCTCCCCTTATCACTCTTTGGGGCACCTGTGACATCATTTCAAGAGAGGGAAAAATTATAGCAGATAAGGGTGGAAGAATTTTTAGAATATCCCCAAGACTTGGATTCCTAAGACTGATTAAGGCAAAGTAGGATGCTAAAAGCTATTATTTATTGTGCTATCTGCACTATTAAGAATCCCATTGGGATGGGCTAGACCAAGTGTTCCTACTCTAGAATTGGGTATGTCTAGTTTGATGAAAAGAAGGACTAGGGGTGACATGATAGCAGTTCTCCAATATCTCAGGGACTTCCAGAGAGGAGTGAGCCTATTCTCCAAAGCACCTGAAGGCAAGAGAAGAAGCAATGGATGGAAACTAATCAAGGAGAGAAGCAACTTAGAACTAAGGATAAATTTCCTGACTGTTAGAACAATTAACCAGTGGAACAACTTGCCTCCAGAAGTTGTAAATGCTCCAACACTGGAAGTTTCTAAGAAGAGACTGGACAACCATTTGTCTGGAATAGTCTAGGGTTTCCTGCCTGAGCAAGGTCCTTTCCAACTCTATTATTCTATTCTATTCTATTCTATTCTATTCTATTCTATTCTATTCTATTCTATTCTACTAGAATCTGATGAAACTTAGGGTCTCCTCAGAAAAACGTAAATGCAAAAAGGCAAATTCACAAATACAGCTTAAATGGAAACCAATTATCCTCAATTAACAAAATATTAAAAAATTAAAAATGCAAAATAATAATATATGTTCTGAGTTAATAATTAACACTGAAATTTACTTTTGTATTTTGTATCTTATAACCTAATAAAATGATTAACATTGAAATCTAGGGGCATAAAATACTTTATTGCTTACATTCATTATTGAATAAAAAAATGAAATAATGTAAAAGAAGATAACGTTCTGTATTTTTTCCCATCCAACTTCATGGAGCCCAAGTTAACTCAATTCCTGTAACTGTTTTTCATATGTTTTAGCCTCCCTATGTCCCAAAGCCCAACTCTACCCAATAGACCAGCCATGAAAGCCTATACCTATATATTATTTCAACAAAAACCAAAACACTCAGGAATCATGGGATAAAATATGGCTCTGTGCAGATGCCAGTTTTTATTGACATTCAGAGTAAATGACAGTATTGTAACAAGAGTCCTCTCTGTATTATGACCACATAGAGCATAGTCACAGTTAAAAATTATAATATGTTTTGATTCAACTAAGATGATGTTATTGAACAATGTACACTAACTTTAAACAGGAATTAGCTACTTCCAGGAAGCCAATCTTTTGCCTTAAACTAATATATTTTCTATAACTTTAACAAGCAGGTAATTAATGTCACTTTGTGGTCTTTGATGCTTCACCAAGCTTGGTTATTTTCTTGTAGAAGTTTCATTACCAACTAGGTAACATCATCAGTGCTAGAAGGAAGTGGAATTTTAACACTGATGTTGTTATCTAGTTGAATAATGAAAATGTCTTCAAAAAAAGCCCAGCCAAACTAAGAGAGCATTAAGGATCTCACAGTTCAACTCTGAGCTATAAACTATTGGAAACATCACTTCATATTGTTTTTCTGACTATCAAGTTTATTTTATTTATTCTTTTGAATTCTACTGCTTACTCTGTCATTTTTATTCCAATATCCAATTATCTTGCTAGAAAGGGTAAAGATTTATTTTCCCCCTTCAAGGAAAGGATGGTGGAAACAAAAACTGGCATTTAAAAGAGAAGAGGGTTTGTTCTTTTTCTACAAGACATAAGGAACAAGTCTTCAGGCCTAAAACCAAGTAGAGAAATGGAAAATTCTTAAAATGAAGAGATCTTAAACATGGATTTCTGCCTAATTTGCAAATTGCTAAATGTGATTCAATGGTTAAGTAATAACTATAAAGTTATTTGCAGGTAAAAAAAATATTGACATGGAAAGTGATAGGATCTGACCTAGAATTAATAACCAGGAAAGGTTATTGTGGATGGTCTGATTCACCCTATACAGTATGCAGCCTCCTGAAGGAAAAAAAAACTACTTGTATGTAATGCCCTACATGTATGGATGATGTGTCTGTATTTGTAATTAGGGTACAGTTCTGATTGCCAGATCCCAAAACGGTTACTGTATACCTATAAAAGATACCACTTGCATGTTGAGTGGAATGGAGCAACTCCCCAGTCAGAAAAAAACACACAATTGCACTTGGGGGGAAATGTAAAAGGAGAGTGGCATACATGATGCAGATTTATCATATGATTATATGTGGAATGGGCGGTGTGGTGGCTCAATGCTTAAGATGCTAGGCTTGTTGGCTGGAAAGCTGGCAGTCCAGGTTCGAGACCTGAGCGCCACACGATGGGCTGAGCTCCCGTCCTCACCTCAGCACCTGCCCACTTAGCAGCTCGAAAAGCATGCAAATCTGAGGAGATAAATAGGTACCACTTTGGTGGGAAGTGCTCCCTTACAGTACTCCCTTACATCATGCTGGCCGCATGACAGTGGAGATATCTTCGGTCAGCGCTGGTTCAATGGCCTTGAAATGGAGATGAGCACTGGCCCCAAGAATCAACAACGACTAGTGGATTATAAACCGCAGGGACTCCTTTTACCTTTATATGTGGAATACAGGATGTGAACAGGCTTTTCCCGTCCCTCCTTCTTGTAAAATAAGATCCCAGGATCCTAAAATGAAATTGTGGTGGGAAAATCCTAACGGGTTAAAAGTTGTACTTCTTTGCAAACTGCATAGTTAAATTAGGGAAACTGCTGCTGTGCTCTATGGAGACAGTAAGGAGAATGCTGTGGCAAACAGTTTCAAAAGGAGATGAGAATAATTAAGAGAAACTAGGGATATTAATCAGGGAGGTGCATTCCACTAACATGGATTCTGAAGGGTACATGTTCAGAATGGAACATTCATTTTTCATGTCAAAATGGATTAACTAGAGCCAACTCTGTGGGATTCAGGAAATCAGTGAAGTTTAAGCCCCTTCTTTTTTCTCTGTAGCTTCAAGGTAAAGAACAGCATTAAATCGGAGAGCTTTCATTATTTGTGTAAAATGTCAAGGTAAGGAAGAAGTATATTGGATGTCAGGAAGAACTAGGCTTATCTTCAATTCAGAGTGTGACCAAATCACCATTACTCACATACCCCGTGGATCACTATTTGCTTTATATATAACTTTATTTTTCACCTTAAGCAGTGGTGTGGCATTGATTAATTAATCAATTATCCTATCTACTCTGGGTTCTGACTAATTCTGAAATTCTTGCCTTCTCTTTGCACATCGCTGGAGTCAATCCTTGTTGACAGTCTTTTCCCCCCCAGCTTTTGATTCATGTGACAGGAAATTTAAATGTCACAGCAGAAACTAGTAAGAAACAGCTATGTAATTACTGGGAGCCTGGAAATTGCAAATTAGACTTTCATGCATTCTATCTAAAATGATGAATGCTTTGGATCAGGTATATAATATCAAGATCAAGATAACATCAGCCTGAACAAACAAGCCAAGAGCTTTTAATTGGTGCTCGACTTCTGCCACTAAAGCCTTCTTTACAACCACAAAACAGGTTTTGGCAATTTATTCTTCTCAACTGAGAACCATTATTTAGCCCTTGTATTACCCTAATACTTTATAAGCATTTACAGGAAGAAATGTAAATTATATCCAATATTTTCTAATAGAATGATGAAACATTCATTAATTGCCCATCTTCATAGTCTCCAATTGATGTTGGACTGAAATTACATCTTCTCCAATCAACAGTATCAATAAGTAGTCTAGACCTTCATAGACAATAAGAAACAGGTCTGACAGGGTAATGTTTTCAGTGGGTTTATTCTAACCCAGTGTATATCCCAAGCCTATCCTAGGTATGTCATTATGACACATAATGGATTGGCATTTGGAAAAAATGAGGCTGCTGAATGTCACCTTTGTCTCTTGATTATGGCTACTCTATTCATGAGATGTCCTGGTTTTAATTCTGGAATTATTGAAGAGTATTATGAGTTGGTTCCTTATTTCTTTTACTTTGATAATTATGGCAGAGTCTTCACTCTTGGTTGGGACACTAATCTTACACTGTTGAGAAAGAACTCCCACTAATTAGATAAATATACCATCAGCAAGAAACATTCTAGGCCACAGGCTCTCATGCATAAAGTCCGCCAGCGTGAAGCGGATGGGTTGGCCATTTTTGATGTGACTTAATGTTGGTCAAAAGTCACTTCAGTTGTCTCCCTTGCCACAGCGGCAGGAAGCTACTTCACCTCCTACACAGGGTGGTGTCTATGAAACCACAATATATCTTCCATATATGAATAAACACATTCTAGCATTCAGAATATCTAATCTGAAACAGTGGATGACTTAATAAGATTGTACAATAAATTTAGAAAAGATTGCTAAAGACATGCATTATGGAATAACTGCCTAACAAACATTTTAAGAAATAATGATGCTTGACCAAACATTGGCCAGTCACAGAAACTACTTTAATTAGCACTGCTACAAAGGTGAAATTTCACAATACAATATGGAGATTCTCCATGATGAAATATCCTAGGAATTGGACAAGGGGGAGATGCATTTTGATGGGGCAAATGAAACATTTTCAGGAATGAATGTAAACCCATCAGGATTTGAGCTAAAGCAAAACCTCAAAGGCAAATTCAGAGGTTTCGGTTTGGGTAAAATATCTAAGGAAATGAAACAATAGCAAGACGATGGGAATAACAGTTCAGGAATGCTCTGTATTATAACCCAAACTCTATCAACAATGAATAAAGCTGTTTTATTTTTAAAGTCCAAGGAAATCACATTCTCCTTTGTGAAGGCACAACACAGATTTTGCCCTGACTTATTGGAGAGGCTGGTGGAAAATAATCAATGTATGGTATTTTAAGCAGCTTGAATTTAAAGGACCTAATGTGGTTGTGATAAAATCATTGTTCCTAATAAAATAAACTGTAGGTTTGTTTCTCCTATCCTACTTCTTTTTAAATAATGAAGGTAAAATAGAACTTATGCTTCTCAGTAGGAAGAAATGTGCTCCTATTGGAAAAATGCATTCAACAATATTCAAAACTACAACAAGCTTTTTGGATGATACTGATTATAGCATCCAGATGCATTTCATTCCAGTTATTTTCCATATTACACTTGGGTTTTTGAAAAAAATCTGCCTGAACTGCCATCTTGTTACTGAGTTATTCTGTCAGTCTCAATATGAAAATGTAAATACTTCAGATTTTTAAAAAATATCTTCATTGCACTTGCTTCCCAAGTGCAATCATTTGCTAATAGTTTTCAAGGAGTTCCTACTCTGTCTCATGTCTTGCAAAATGGAATTTAACAGCAATCTAGAACTAGGGCTCCTCTGGTGACAATTACTTTCCATTCCTCCCAGACTAGGCTCCAACACTAATGAATATTAGTTGTCATTTAGAAAAGAAAAAGGTTTTAAAAGAGAAAAGACCTAGGAAGGAAACGAAAAGATTAGAAGGCATCGCTTCCAGCAGTTACAACTCAGATAAACAAGGATCAACACTGGACAATCAGGCAGAAAACAATACTCCTCATCATAAAACCGCCAAGAAGGAAACCATACCTCTATCAAAACTAGAAGAGCAAGCTACTGTATATAATCAGGCAGTAACTCCACAAACAGTCATACTGATGATGTTACCTAGTTGGGTAATGTAACGTCTGCAAGTAAACCACCAAGCTCAGAGAGCACCAAGGTCTTCACAGTTCAACACTGAGTTACAGACATTCTTTTCTATTCCAACCTTCAAGACATGGTTTTTCTCTCAGGCCTTAGGTTGAGATGGAGTCCTTTGTTGAATGCAAGAGCAGCCTATAAAATGGGGGACAGATTATTATTAAATGAAGGATTTTTCACTTCAGCATAAATGAAATTCCTTCACTCCTCTCTCAAGCCATCTATGAGTAGGCAGAGAGTCATTAAGGTTCCTAAATCCATCCCTGTCCAAAATGTGAACATTGTGGTCCACATTGTGGTCCTAACGCTAACCAACTTGCTCAAACTTTAGAAACTTAGATCAGTAGCAAAACTTTCCAAACTGAAAAGAAGTCCAGTTGCCATGACTCAACTTTCAGGCTATTCAAAGTTATGATTGACCACTCAAAAGATACCTGGTTCAGAACTTCCAATGGCCACATTCTGCAGTCACAATACTATATTTTGAGCACTTGGCCAATAAAGAATTCTCTTCTCTTCTTCATTCCAATATTCTATTCTATTCTATTCTATTCTATTCTATTCTATTCTATTCTA
>BLBF01000002.1:13983783-14019768 GCA_015471245.1 Laticauda colubrina
TATTCTATTCTATTCTATTCTATTCTATTCTATTCTATTCTATTCTATTCTATTCTATTCTAGTCTAGTCTAGTCTAGTCTATTCTGTTCTATTGGTAACCCCACATTTATGGCTGTTTGCAATGTCCCATGGTCACATATCCATGCCATGGTTTTCTGCAAAAATATATCCTATAGTGAACAAAGGCTTAATAGCCCGTGCAAAAAGGCCATAAAATCAGGCCCAATCACATGATAGTTTGCTTTATGAGCATCATGACTTACAACTATGATGGGCAGGCTCCACGATGGTCTTAAGACAAAGATTTCCTATATGCTCTTCAAAGCATCCTATTAAATTAATCTTAGTGTGTATTTGCTCAGGTTGCTTCTTTCAGATGCTCCAAATTTGGTCATGAAATTATCGAGGAGCAGATCAATAGTGGGTCTTCCATCATTAGCTATAGACTACCACTATGTACAGAAGCTTGCTTCTCAACCACCTACCATACTTCAAAGTCAAAAACAACATTGGGTTTCAGTGCTGATCACCCATACAAATATGTCAGCTTGTAAGCTTTGGAATTTTGCAGATTTCTGTGGTAAGTGCTTCAGAGCAACAGAAAGGAACTGTAGGTATCAAATCCAGCCCTATTGTAGGAGAAGGGATGGAAGAACCTGGTGGTGAAATTAAAAGAGGGATCAGTTTGGAATCCCTCCATAGCCACAAGCAAACTAGCAAAAAATCAGTTTAATTGGACTCTCACATGTAGACCTGGTCTTTCACGCCTGACACATACAAACTACTAAACTTCAGACACATACAATCAACAATATGGGCAGTGAAAAAGGATAACCTTCATATGTGGCATGTGGTGGATAAGTTTCTTCCTCTTTCTCCATGGAATTCAAGCAGCCTCTTTATTGCTTTTTCCCCCTTTTTTTGGCCTGGTTAACTTCTGTCTAATTAAAGAAAAAAACATGTGGAAATGACACTTCAACTCTCCTCACTCCCAAGTCATAGGAAGGGTCAAAGTTGAACAAGAAAATAAAACTTTTCTTGAAAACACCTTCCAAGTGATGTGAACATTTCTAAAAGCAACAGGTTACATAATATGGAGAAAGGGTCATAAAGTTTAATATTGGAATGCTTTTTCTTGATGGCTGAAGCCAAAAGCTAAATTCAGAGAAGCTGCATTTTCTAGAACTCTGGAAATATTTTTGTAAAAAAAAAAAAAAGTAGAAAAGTTTCTTATGGCTATGTCTTTCACCATCCTCTGATTCATCTGACTTGGAAAGCAAAACAAACACATTGCTGTATTGAAAGTATTGCACAAGATAATTCACAAGAATGAGCTGTGTCCACAGTTCCTAGAAAAGGAGGAAAAAGAAAAAAAAATCCACAGCAGTGCAGGCAGCCAACTCGTTCAGTGTCAACTCTAGGCACCATCCCAGGCCTAGCAGTAAAATGAGTCACTGTGAGTCACACCAAAGCTATTTTTGCTTTGAAAGTATTGCCAGGCACTGTGTTAATATTCAACCCGTGGTAAATTTAGCAATGGCAGGAAAAACAAGAGTTTCCATGGTTGCTCCCCATCAACATTTATGAAATTTGTGTGCAACTAATAAACTCGGGAGGTTAAGCCAAATTCATTAGAAACACCCACCCCCCTTTATTTTTAATTAGCAAATGTAAAGCTTGGGACCTTGGTTTATGACTCACACCGTTGCTATGTTTTTATGGCAAATAAATGGAAATAAAAAGCAATAATTCATTCGCAATCCATCAAGGGCTAAACATTAAAACCCCTGTTAGGAACATGTTTCTCCCTGTTCTTTGGGATTCTGCATCTTCCTTTCTGCTTTCCTCTCTCTCCTTATTATTGAAGGAAAGTGGTTATCCATTAATCACTCAGCCAGAGTTTGAATTAGAAGCAATTAAGAGAACTATGTTTACCTACTGATCATTTTGGCTATCAGATATCAACTGGCTTCCATAAAATTGCTGGTTCCAGATGTGTGATTGTGGTGTAAACCTTTATTATTATGGGAAGCTAGTATCTGTGAATGAAAGCTTATCGGGTCTCTCACATGAATTCAGTGCCAGCCATTCTGTAAATGAAGCCAGCAGCAGGAAGAAGAGGATTCTGGATGCCAAGGTTAGATTTTTATAAACAGAAGTGGTGGAAACAAGACAGGCAGAGAGATGGAAGAATTCCAGCAAGCAAAAACGAAAGCAGCAACACATAAGTGAGCCTGCAAGCTCTAATCGCAATTCTATTTCGATTGGCTTATGCTGAGTAAGAATTTTGGGAGCTAAAGCCACAATATCCCAGAAGGGACTAGATTGGAGAAAGCTAATCCACAGACAGCAAATCAACTGACAAGTTAAGAGGGTGAAAGACATCAAGAGAATGATCCAGCAGCTGGATATGCAATGTTGTAGGATAATGGGTTCCATCCAACTGAAGGCTGAAAGAGAGATAGTGGAATTGCCATGGGTTTAGAACAAAACTTTTGAATTGATGGTTGCGTTTATTATAACCCTGCCTATTTTAATTACTTGGATGATGAACTCTTCAAAGGCTGCAACTCACCTCTCCCCATCTGAGCATCATCGTAGTGCAGATTTGGGGACCACAGTACATTTTAGTCCACCTGAATTGGAAACTCTTTCTCAAGCACACTTGTTGATTGCATTTGTGCAACATGCTTTACCAGGTTGCTGAATTAACCTACCTTCTGGGATTGCACAACGCACTGAAATATGAATTAATAAAATAGGCTGGGCAAATAGTCGATTCAAATAGGAATAGAGCTGAAAAGACCTTGGAGGTCTTCTTGTCCAACCTTCTGCTCAAGCAGGAGACCCTATACCACTTCAGACAAGTGGCTGTCCAGTCTCTTCTTTAACAATCTCCAGTGATGGAACACCCACAACTTCTGAAGGTAAGCCGTTCCACTGGATAATTGTTCTCACTGTCAGGAAATTTCTCCTTAATTCTAGGTTGGTTCTCTCCTTGATTAGTTTCCATCCATTGTTTCTTGTCTTGCCTTCAGATGCTTTGGAGAATAGGTTGACTCCCTCTTCTTTGTGGCAGCTCTTCAAATATTGGAATGCTGTATCATGTCCTTCCTTTCTCCAGACTAGCCATACCCAAATCCTGCAACCATTCTTCATGTGTTTTAATCATCTTTAATCATCTTAGTTGCTTTATTTGCACTTTTTCCATAGTCCTCAACTTATGACCACAATTGGGACCAGAATTTCCATTGGTAAGCAAGATTAAGAGAATCATGGCTGATTTTATTACCTTTTTTGCCACAGTTGTTAAAGCGAATCACTGCAATTGTTAAATGAATCCTGCAGTCATTAAGCAAAGCCAGCTTCTCCCATTGACTTAAGTTGTTCGTAGCCAGCTGGAAAGATCCCAAATGGTAATCACATAACTCCGGGATACTGCAACTATCATAAATCCATGCCAGAGTTATCAATCACACAAATTTTGAATGTGTAACTGTGGGGATGATACAATGGTGGTAAGTGTGAGACACTTTTTTTCAGTGCCATTTTTCAGAATCATCACTAAATGAATGGTTATAAGTGGAAGACTACTAGTACAATAAACTAAAACACATATACCTACAATATACACATCTGATTAAATCTAATCTTAGGATTTTATACAAAGGCAATTTTTGGGCTTCTATTTAACACAAATAAGTAAGTTTATTTTTATAACACTGCTACAGTATATGGACACACTTGCAGTTCTGGATGTGAATATGAAGTTCCTTTTCAGCTTTTATTTGTTTTTAGCCACTTTATGAAAAGAAGACTAAAGGGCTGGATCCATATTTGCTGGTAGGCAGATCATAAGAAAACTTTACAATGTTTTCTTGATCAACCCAGATTTCTCCAAAAAGATCAGATCTGGAAATGCTGCAATTCCACCACAGTTTGGCCTTGATTTTTTTTATGTTGGAAATTATTTTTTTACATTCCCAGTCCTACAAAAAGTACATTAACAAATCAGATATCCTGGCCATCTGTTCAGATTGAAATGCAAATATCATTGGGATTTCACATTCCTTCATATTTTGCAATGTAGCTTTTGGCTTTTAAAACAGTACATATTTTTGGATAAAATATATTGAGAAATAAAAGATTCTTTTGAGGAAAATACAATGAAGAATACATATTTACTAGTAGTTCTACAGATTTTTTTTTAACTTTCAGAATAAGACAACCAATTGCTTTATAAAACTGATCTTCACCAAACTGGTATTTTTCAATGCCATTGCTCGCTAAGATTTCTGAAAGTTGAAATTCAACACATCTGAATGGCATCAAGTTTGCATAAAACAATATCGTCTCATCTACCCCATAAGATCCATCCTGCATGATATATTTCCTGAAAATTTTAATGTAGCCTTTAATTCCCATTTCATTTGCATTGAAATAAATATATTTTTTCCTAGGGCTTTACTTCCCACCCCTACATTTCCCTCACTTTCTTCTCTGGTCTTCTCTTGTCTCTTATATGTCCACTTGTACATTGTAAGTTCTCCAAGCAAGAGATTTCTACTTCTACTACTGAGTATGGCAGCATGGTGGCTTAGTGGTTAAGATGCTGGGCTTGTCAGTTGGAAAGCCGGCAGCAGCCAAGGTTCGAGACCCGAGAACCGTATGATGGGGTGAGCTCCCATCCTTGCCATAGCTCCTGCTCACCTAGCAGTTTGAAAGCAGGCAAATGCAAGCAGATAAATAGATACCATTTCAGTGGGAAGGTAACATCGCTCCATGATGTCATGCTGGCCACACAACTGAGGAAATGTCTTTGGACAGTGCAGCCTCAATGGCCTTCAAGTAAAGATGAGCATTGCTTCCTATAGTCAGCAATGACTAACAGTAAAATCTATAAGGACTCCTTTATCTTTTATTTTTTAATTATAAGAATACAACATGGTGCAGCTGTTCTGGCATTATAATTGTTATACATATATAAATTTTACTTCACCATTTATAATCCTCTTGTTTGATACATTGTTTACTAATTATTATAATCATCATAGTTACTTATGCTCTGACCTTGCCTTCTTCTATGCAACCACTGATTTATTCCACATTTCATAGTACTCAGATTCCTCCTTGTTTTTTAATTCTAAGTTAACCTGTCTGATTGTACACAGGCCATAATTTTCCTTATTATCTCTGTTTCTGGTGGTATGCTTTCCTTCTTCCAGTATTGTGCATATATTATTCTAGCCGCCACCAACATATGTACTATTAGATAAATTAAATCCTTCCTATATCCTTCTGGTATTATTCCTAGGAGAAAAAAATGCCCACTTAAATGGAATACACTCTCTCACCATTTGTTCCACCCACAAGACCACCCACAACAGATATAAACTCAATGTAAACCGCTTCAAACTTGATTGCAGGAAGTACGATTTCAGCAACAAGAGTGGTCAATGTCTGGAACTCACGACCTGACTGTGTTTTCACCTGCTCAAACCCCTACTCCCTTACCCTCAAACTAACCTTTATTGGTCTCACCCCATTCCTAAGAAGTCTGGAAGGGGTGTGCATAAGCACACAATCGTGCCTACCATCCCTGTCCTATTGTCCCCAATTATTAGTTTCTATTTCTAATATTTAAACTTATGTTTATTCTTATTTCTATTGTATTGTAAGCTTTTGACAAAATAAATAAATAATAAATAAATGTCTTGATCTGTCTTTTTATTGTACAGAGTGGGCATGCCATAGCCATTGAGAAAGCAACATAGACATTTATCCTATACCCCATCACATGTGATCTTTCACCCGTCTTTTTGTAGCTTCCCTAACTCCCCCCTCCCCAGGATTATAGCATCAGAAAGTAGCAGCAAAAGATCCAATGTTGGCAGCAGATGTCAAAAGTTAAAATTAAAATTAATGAATTTGGCACGTTAAAGTTTCCCGCAGATTTTATTGTCCAATTGGACTTTTCAAGTGTGCCTTTATTTTAAAAGCTTCTGTGTATACATCACCACCCACTGAAGCCTGCATAAGCCGGGGGCGGGGAGGGGAAATCAATTTAAAAATATTGTTGCACCCAATTATAAAACGTCACCATGGCTGGAGGTGATGGAAGTTAAAATCTAATTCATCTGGAAAGTACCAATTTGAAGAAAGTACAGTACAGGTAATCCTCAAATTACAACCAGTTGCATTGGAGGATCGTTTGAACTTATGACAGATCCCACCAAAGCTACCTATGACCTGATTTTGAAGGTATGACATCTGCATATCCTTCAGTCATATGGGCACATTTTGGGCATTTGGCAAGGGAGACAATCATTTGTAGCCTCCCATGGTCACATGACTGCAATTTTTATGCTTCTTTTTTTTGTCTGTTTCTGGCCTTTAATCCCAATTTCTACCAAAAAATGCCCATTGGGTAAAATAGATTTGCTTAACAACCATGGTGCTTTCTTTACAACCACAGTGTTGCTTAACGATTGTTGCAAAAGATGCCAACAAGTCAGGTCCAGTGACGTGAAGCCTCAGCTTACAATTACAATGACTTACAACGATAAATCCAGACTCTATAGTCATAAGTCGAGAACTACCTGTACAGAAACAAACAACCTTCTCCCAGCCAGCTGCTACTTTCACAATGGCCAACAGAACAACATGTCTGAGCTGCTCCAAATTCAAAGGGGCTCTCTGCCAATAAGATATAAGATTCAGTCCCAAAAGCACCTAGCTAATTCGGGTGGATTGCTCAAGAAATGCGAGCCAAAACTGCTTCATGTTTGCCTATCCATGTTTTGAAACACATCATGCTTAACAGCTGCCAAAAATTAATGGTGCATTACCAACGTAGGTCTGAAGGATCATGAAACATAGATGGGAACAAGCTATCCTTGATTTCTGCTTGTTCAAAGGAAACATTTCAAATAACTTTACTTCGGTAATATCCCACGGGTGTAGGGGTGGATATTAGAGAAAGGAAGGAAAAAAAAAAAACCCGAAAGGTAAATTATGTAGATAGATTACCAGAGCCACATTAGATTGCCAAACAATTACACATGATTATGACTGCCTGTTAAAGAAGTGCTTTCTTCCTTTGCATTTTAATGTATGGCTTTTATCCATCAGACTTAAGTTGCTGTAATTATTATTTGAAGCCTAGAGTAAGATAAAGTAATCAAGCTGCTATTACTTAGTGTTTTTCTGACTGTGGGAAGACAATTCCTACACAACCTCTGTTTACGAGTCCAGACACAACTTGTAAAAGTCAAAGACCGTCAACATTTTTCTCTCCCAAGGCTTTTCATCCCCATGCAGATTTAAGGTAAACGATGGTGCTTATTCCGAGGAGATTCAGCTAAGGTTGTTGACCTTCCTGGTTTTTATCCCCAGTGGACAATTTTTAAATTAATTAAAATTTATTTGATTTTAAATAAATTAAAATATTTAATTGGGGGGGGTTTGTTTTGTTTTTGAAAGCCTATGGTTAAATGACCAACAATAGTCCCTCTCCAAAGTTAAATTCAAGTTTGGTGGTTCGCAGTTAAAATGTTTCGGAATTCAACCTTTGTTGCAAGATGTTAGACGGATCACACTCACTTATTTCAATGCTGGTGTCCAAGCGAATAAATTATGCAATAATTTTATTATTGCATAATTTATTCGCTTGGACACCAGCATTGAAATTTGAAATTTTTCAATAAATCATCATTCTCTCTTTTTCTCTAATGGGAATTATCCCTTCTCTGGTAAAACTTTTCTCTCAAATATTTTTTTAACATTTATTTGCTGGCATTTTAAAAACTCTCAATATTTAGACCCTTCTTTGGATTTTATCTCTCTTAAGCTTCCAAGAGAAAGAACTACTAACTATTCATGTACTGCCTCTCTGACAGTAGTAGAAGTATAACTCTGTCCTGATAAAAGTAGTTTACATCTATTTCCCCCCACACGGTAAAATATAGAGAATAATAGAGTTGGAAGGGACCTTGGAGGTCTTCTAGTCCAACCCCTGCTCAAGCAGGAGACCCTATACCATTTCACACAACTGGCTGTCCAGTCTCTTCTTAAAAGCCTCCTGTGATGGAACACCCACAACTTCTGGAAACAATTTGCTCCACTAATTAATTGTTCTTTCAGGAAATTTCTCCTTAGTTCTAGGTTGGATCTCTCCTTGGTTAGTTTCCATTCATTGCTTCTTGTCCTGCCTTCAGGTGTTTTGGAGAATAGGTTGACCCCCTTCTTCTTTGTGGCAGCCTCTCAAATATTGGAAGACTGCTTCATGTCACTCCTAGTGCTTCTTTTCATTCAACTAGACATAGACATAGACGTACCCAATTCCTGCAACCACTTTTCATATGAAGCTGTTCTTCTCGGCATTCTTTCCAAAGTCTTGACATCTTTTTTATAATAAGGTGACCAAAACTGGATGCAGTATTCCAGATGTGATCTTGCTAAGGTTTTATAAAGTGGTACTAATATTTCCCATGATCTCAACTCTATCCCTCCTGTTTATGTAACCAAGGATTGCATTGGCTTTTTTGGCTGCTGCCACACAATGCTGGCTCATATTTAACTGATCGCCCACTAGGACTCCAATGTCCCTTTCATGGTTACTGCTTTTTAGCCAGATTTAGATTCTTCTAATGTGCACTTATACATCACAGCACCTTGGAGACATATTAAGACTCCAGCTCCCATCAAACCTACTCAGCACCGGTTGTCTAAGAGGGATGTAGAAAGAAGATTACTTAAGGAGGGCTGTTTTACAACCCAAGTTGCATTTTGTAATTGGCTGTAAGAATATTAACAATCACATACAAAGCAGTGAATCTTGGTTATGCATAGCAGTGTAAGAATATCATACAACCTGTTAATACTTAAGAAATAAATTGCTGCCACAAATAGAAGTCTGTGACTCTAAAAACAACTGAAGGCTTATCATCAGTCAAATCCGAGAGAAATTATTCTTAAAAGTAGCATAGAATAAAGAAACAAATTGCAATTCATCCAACAGTCTCCTCATATGCACATTACTAATCCTAAAGATGGACGAAATTTCTGATGAGTGCAAGCAAGCCTGGTCACAAGATGTAATGATTTTGTAATACAACTCAATTGCACAAATGAATTACTTATACAATCAAGAATTATGGGAACAGAATGATCTGATGAAGAGGGGGAAAATGTTGCTGAACATCATCAAAAGAAGCCGCTGTTGCTTAATTGCTAAGCCCGGGCAACTGTAGCACTAAATTGAAAGGATCCAACAGTTTTCTTCTCTGCAAAGATAATAAAGTTGCCAATTCCCAACACTGCTGGGCAGACGGTTGGCACCCCTGCTCTCCTCAAGCAGTAAGCTCTAATTTCGGGAGATGGGGTCAAAAGAAAAAAAAATACTACTGGGTAGAATTTCTGGAGAAGAGTGAAAGCAGTGAAGCAAGTCTGAATATTAGTCAGTCGACTGGTCAAGGCAATATTCTTGCAAAACATTCCCTGAAGTGCTGAGTAATTCTTAGGTGAGAAAAAACTGAGAAGTGCACAGCAGAATTTATAAAAAAATAACAGAATAACAGAGTTGGAAGGGACTTTGGAGATCTTCTAGTCCACCCTGTCCACCCCCCACCCCGCTTAGGCAGGGAGCCCTATACATTTCAGACAACTGACTGTCCATTCTTTTCTTAAAAACTTCCAGTGTTGGAGCATTTGCAACTTCTGGAGGCAAGTTGTTCCTCTTATTAATTGTTCTAACCGTCAGGAAATTTCTCCTTAGTTCTAAGTTGCTTCTCTCCTTCTCTCCTAGTTTTTTTATTTTTTGCTTCTTGTCCTACCCTCAGGTGCTTTGGAGCATAGCTTGACTTCCTCTTCTTTGTGGCAGCCCCTGAGATATCAGAATATCACTATCATGTCACCCGTAGTCCTTCTTTTCATTAAATTAGGCATACCTAGTTCCTGCAACTGTTCTTTATATGTTTTAGCCTCCAGGGCCAAATGTGTGCATCTACTTATGTCTTCTTGCTTTAAGGTAGGGCAGGATAAGGAAGCCAGAGCACTGAGAATCACCTCTGATGCTATGAATGCCGGCTGGCTATTTTGCCCCATTTTTGACATGCTATCTGCTATTTCTGGTAAGATGGTATCTGGCGCAGTATGAGAATTTGCAGGAGTATCTTTCCACAGCCACTTCTTGCATATGATCAGCAATATCTCCACTCATATCAAATCTATCTTCAACGCAATCACCGTTCAGCATAAACACAGGCACAGGTACTCCTTGACTTAAAACAGTTCATTTAGCGGCCTGTCATGCCTCTGTTGGAGTCTGAATCTGAGGAAGAAGATGAGCAGATGACAGGGAGTGGGAGTGTGGCTCCAATGGCTGTGGAGGAAACTGGGGAAGGGCAAGGTCTGGCTGGGCAGAGCAGGGAAGAGGTAGAACAAGGTAGAGGGAGTTTGAGGAAGACCCAGGCCCACCCCCTTTTCATCCTAGGGCATGCAGGGAGGAACGGAAAAGAGAGCAACATGGGTTGCATGGCTTACGGGGGAGGAAAGGGCCCTGATTCCCTTCATTTGGCTCAGCTGAGAATGAAAGTTTAAAAGAGATGCATGCTGAGTGCGGAAGCTGCTGGGATCAAATGTGAGTTTATCTTGTGTTCACTTTGGTTACCTGTGTTCCTGGCGTCTTCCCAACCATGTTGAGTTATTGCCATGCCTTCACGTATGGAATTCCTTTTCTTTCCCTGCCAGACTAATTATCTCATCTTGCCTTGATTGGACTTATAGTTATAGTTTTTGTTGACCCCATTTTGGACTTGATTCTCTGCAGACCAAAGGCTGTTCCTGGGAGTTTTTTCTCCAGCCAGAAGGTAACCAGGACATTGGAGGCAAAATTGCAGCTAATAAAGCGGCTCCTTCTGATTATCTGACTGTGTTGCCTTTGTGCCACAACTTGGGTCATCACAGTGACTGTACAAAGTTACAATGGCACTGAAAAAAGTGGTTTATGACTGTTTTCACACTTATGATTGTTATGGCATCCCCATGATCACGTAATCAAAATTCAGATGCTTGACAACTGATTCATATTGATGATGGTCTCAATGTACTGGGGTCATGTGATCCCCTTTTGCCACCTTCTGGCAAGCAAAGTCAATGGAAAAAACAGATTCACTTAACAATTGTGTTACTAATGTAACAACTGCAAAGATTCACTTAACAATCCTGGCAGGAAAGGTCCTAAAATGGGGCAAAACTCATTTAACGAATGTCCCACTTATCAACAGAAATGGGCTCAATTGTGGTCATAAGTTGAGGAGTACCCGTGGTGCTTAATTTATTACCATGATTGATCCGGGAATTACAGTGCAGGTAACCCTGGGGCTGCACTGAAGCTTGGAGATTCATAGAGAATCAACAAACTTTTCTAATGATGAGAAAGTAACATTTAATACAATGGGGGTGAGTTCCACCGCTATTGTCATCTGCAGAATGGTGTGGGAGACTCAAACTTCTTGGCAGAGATTACAAATAAAATCAAGGAAGCCATACATTTTGGCTGGCCATAAAAGTGAGTAGTGGTCTACTGGCCTCAAAGTCCTAGCTTAATATATTTATTTTAATATTTTTTTAAAAAAATATTAAAGTTTAAAAAGAACAATAAAGGAGAGGGGAATATTTGGTCCTTGGTGCTCTCCAACCTTTCATTGTTTTCACCTGGAAAATTGTGACCATCCTACACAAAAAAAAACACTAGAGCAGTGGTGGCTAACCTTTTTGGGCTCCCATGCTGATAATTGCGCCAACGTTTGCTGCTCGTGCTCCTGTGCCATCACCTAGAAGGCAATGGACGCGGGGCTCCCCATGCCTCCTGTGCATGCATACTTCTGTGCATGCGTACCCCCCCAGACGCGCCATGTGCTTCTGGGAATGCACAAGTGTGTCCTGTGCACTGCCGTGCCCCCGCACATGCGAGCCAGATACCCAACAATCAGCAATCAGGCAGGCAATGCGCATGCATGTGCAGTAGGCCTTTTCTGGGTGAGTGCTCATCTGCCGGCAGTAATGGCTCTGCATGCCACTTCTGGCTCGCTTGCTATAGGTTCGCCACCACGGCACTAAAGAATTCCTGGATGTCTGGCACTCTGACAAATTAGCCATCAACAGGGACATAGACTTAAACAATATCTACATACTGTGCAAGAGAGACAATCAACAAGTTAAAAAGGAAACAAAAAGACTAAAACATCTCCCACCAGCAATCAACACTCAGATGACTAGAAATTAACATTAAGATTAACATTAGACCAGCAATCAAAAAATAAATAATACCCCAATCAAGGAACTGTCAAAAGAGCTAACTGTTAACAGCTATACAGGTAGTCCTTGACTTACAACAGTTCACTTAGTGACCGTTCAAAGTTACAACGGCGCTGGAGAAAAGTGACCTGGCCATTTTTCACACTAATGACCACTGCAGCATCCCCATGGTCATTTGAAACGCAGTGGTTTACATTCAGAGGCTCGACCAATGACTCACATTTATGACAGTTGCAGTGTCCTGGGGTCATGTGATCCCCTTTTACAACCTCCTGACAAGCAAAGTCAATGGGGAAGCCAGATTCACTGAACAACCATGTAACTAACTTAACAACTGCGGTGATTCACTTAATAAATGTGGCAAAAAAGTCGTAAGATAGGGCAAAACCTACTTAACACATTTCTCACTTAGCAACATAAATTTTGGGCTCAATTGTGATCATAGGTTGAGGACTACCTACCTGTACCAAGAAACCATCAAGACCATTCCCACCAACAATGACAGGACAAGCCTCTTAAACAGAGAACAAACCCTACTCCTTACTAGCACCAATGATATTACTGAGTTTCATAATGAAACATATGCAAAAAAAATAACCAAACTCTGAGAGCCCCAAGGACCATTCAGAAACTATCGTAAAAGGAAAAAACAGAAGGAAATAAAATGCTAAAGTTAAAAAGTGACCAAAAAGTACATCAAACAAATTATTACAAAAGATGACCTTTGACTTTTTCCAGTCCAGAAACAATAATAAAATACAACAACTTCTAGGTTTAAACAAATAATAGCAATTATACAACAACCTTTGAAGTGGTAATATTAGTATATGAAAAACAATTCATATATAGTATTCTTAATTTAAATTTAATCTAACCTGTAATAACCTATTAACTATAAGCAATTCATAATCATCTATCTAACAATGAACAGTATTTCTCGAATGAAATCAAGTGTAATCCTCAAATCCCAAAGTCAAAGCTATGTGCATTTTATAAAACTATGGCTGGCTGACAAGTACAAGTGCTTCCTACAAACATTGTGTGACCTTCTCCCTTCAAAGCTATTGTTTTAGTTATTTGCAGATTGATGCAGATTTAATCAATCAGTTAATAATTAAAAGATTAAGCTCTGCTTGATTTATAGATTAAGACTTCTTAGAATGAATGACAATTTTATTTGTTATCATCATAATCACCAGTTTTGCTGGTCTATTCAGGTGACTCAATAACGAATTTAAATACTCTTTTCTAATACTCATCTCAGCAGCTGACAGTAGCAAGTTGCAGATCTCTTCTGGGTAATGGAGGGAGTTAAGCAAACTCATTCCTTGGACAGGAGACCATTAAGAAATATCTAGGCTCTATACTAGAATGGGAAGTTTTAAAAAATTTCTTAAAGAAGGCAGTGGCAACCGTTTTTTGCATTGCTCTCAAGAATTCTTCAACAATATGTCCATGAACTCATCAAGCTACACTTGAAGAAGATGCTCACCTTCCGATTTTCCCACCCTATCTCTTCCTCCACAAGTATTTAACAACAGCTGTTGCCATAAGTTGGATCTTTTGAGCAAATATTTGACAGTTTTAAGAGTTAGATGTCTGTGTATGTGTGAGTGTTAATTACCTATATGCATGTTGGTATGTATTCCCCCTGAAGCTAAGGCAGAAACATTCCATTACAGTTGCATGGTTATTGTTTTGCATTCCTTAGCAGCAGAACCTTTGTGGTTGTGAGAAAATAAAGACTGCCAAGCTAATATAGTATCAGTAAGTGATATGTTTCCTAGCCAACACCAGCTTCTTTTTCAAAAGATAAACTTGGTTTAGGCCTAGAATTCCCATCTTACTATAGATTAAGTTCATTGCATCTGAACAGTTGCAGAAGGCTGCAGTAAAAGAGAATGAAATTATTCCTAAACTATCTTACATTCCCAATATTGTACCAGGATTAATGGACCTCATGTACAAAAGGAAACATAAAAGATCAAACTGCCTGAGTAAAACTTGAATTTCAGGGCATTGTGTTCCAAAGCAGCCTACACAACTCCTAAAATACTCACTAGAGTTATTCATGCATTTCAGTGAAGTTCAAGTTATTCATCAATAAGGAATTGATGGAGGTCTTCCACAGGACCCGGGTTGTGTAGAAACCCCAAATTAATTGAGAACTTAACTTGAAAATGATATTAGGAGTTCTCTGGCCCTCCCCATCAAAGAACTAATTTCCCAGGATTCTCTTTTATAGAATGAGACACTGAAATTTCAAATGTTCTGCCCACCTTTCCATTACAAAGCAAAGATTATGTCCCTCACTGTGTAACCCACAGTGGCCCACTTTCGGATATTATGCATATCACAATATACTAATAATATATTCTATATGATAGGGGAACAAAGCTTTGAGAGCAGGCGAGTTCTCCTTTGCTGAAGATATGTTAGGATAGCAGTCCCAACATTTCCAGATTGGTGGACTGATGGGGAAGGAAAGGAGAATGATTCTGTGTGAGTGCCAGGCACATGCGCAGCTCTATTTGCACATTGAAGCTTCTTGTGCAAGTGTGCACACCCATGGAAGTTTTGCACGCAAGCAGGGGTGGGATCCGACAGGGTTAAGTTCCGGTTCAGTGATTTACGAGGTTCGGTGATTTACAATGTGCTTCCCTGAATGCTGCCCGCGCAGCCTGTAAATCGTCATCAAGCCTGGTGCCTGGACAGCTGAGCAGCGCTGCGTACCAAGAAGCAGCCTTTGAAAAAGTACTTTTTTCCTGTGTTTTTAACTGCAGCTGTGCCTCGCATGGCAGCTGAAGTTGAAAACGCAGGAAATAAAGGTCAGGTAGGAGCCCGGGCAGGCGGGTGGGCAAAAACATCAGCAGACATAGAACCAGTTCTATGTCAGCTGCTCTTCAGAGCTACTGGTTCTACAGAGGTGGACAGAACCGGAAGAAACCCACCCCTGCATGCAAGCACACATGGCCACTACCCGTGCAGGGGAGCTGCGTGCTCACCTGCCATTTGCGCAGTCTGTTTGTAAATGGGCCACGGCATGATAGTGGGCTGTGGTCCAGATATTGAGGACCTCTGCTTTAGCACATTGTATCAGCATTCTTACCTGCAGATTTTGCACAGACTTTTCTTGCTAAGGAAATATATTGTTAAGAGCTCTTTCTTTCTTTGCTGAGAACAGAAATCTAGTCTATAATTTATAATTGCTCATTTCCTTTCCCAACAAAGTATTTTAATACAATCATTATACCAAGCTGGAGGCAGCCCTTTCTTGGCTGATCTCAGAATGCTAAGCAGTATCAGGCACTAATGTTGAGAAGGGGGCAACCAGTAAACAAGACAGTTGTACTGAGAATCTCAACATTTGAAAAACAGCAACAGTAAACTCTTCTGTATTCTTGTCTATGTCATCAAAAGGAATTGACTCAAGAGAAACTTAGTCCTTTGATTTTCTTTTGAAATCCACAGTATCCCAGTGCCTGAAGAACTTAGATGCCTTACTCCAAAAATCTTCAAAATTTTTTCCATATCAGCCTACCTAAGGTTACCTATTCATAATGATTTATCTACCTTATGAAAACATGCTCTAGAGCAGGGGTGTCAAACTTAAGACCCGGGGCTGTATCCAGCCCACAAGGTGCTTAGATTTCACCCATGGGATTGTCCTGGAAACAGCAAAGGACTGAGCCACGATGCCTCTGGCAGCCAAAATGTGGCTCGGGAGGGCCACGTGCAGCTCTCACAAGCTCCATTTTCACCCGCAGAGGGTTGCAGGAGGCTGTTGCAGCTGAAACAGAGCTCAGGAGCCCATTTATGATGGCCAAGAGCTTGGGCCACCACAGGTGCCCCTGATATGAGTGACACTGAGCTGTCCACAGTCACCCAGACCATGCCCACCCCGACCCTCTAAGGTCAAACACAATCCTGATGTTGCCCTCAATGACACCCCTGGTATAGAGAAGCAGTTTCCAGACACTTTCTTCAGGCAAATTATTGCCTAATCATCCCAAGCTTTGATAGGTCACAATAAGCTAAGAATTAGCTTAAGACTCTGAAAGAAGTGACTCCTCATACCAGTTTAAAAAGTGCTTGTGGAACACCAAAATTCAATGCATATTAATCTTTTCAAAATCAATTGGATATGAACTAATTCCACATATAGGCCTTCTGGTTGTTTTTTTTCTTGCCTTCTTCAAACTGGAAATGCAAGCTATGTTATTCCCAATAGCATTGTGGCTGTGAATACCTGGAAGAAATTTGGAAAACAAGCTGTCCAAGGATCCCAGTTTTCCCATAGCAGCCCCAAAATGACTGAATTGGGCCATAGGAATTTTAATATGCTGCGGTGTTGCAGGGCTTATATACACAAGCTATAAATCTGGGAAGAGACACCGTAAGCATTTTCTGACAATACAGTTCCATGATTATAGCAAAGGTCTCTTCAGAGTTGCAACACAGCCTGGATTGTGAAATTGGAGCAATTTTGTTAAGAGTGACAAAACAAAAACAGCTTACTTAATCAGTTTAGAAAGATCATATCAAAAAGAGAATGTAAGATATGTATATTTTTTTAAAAAAGCTCACTTTCAAATATTAAAAAAGGATATGAAGCAAGATTTTCCTTATATGGTTATATAAATAAAACCAGTACCATGAGACTAAAGAAAAATCATTGTTTTTACTACTGGGACACCTTCCTTGGAGTCCAGTAAAAGGAATGAAAATCAAACTTCATCCTCCCTCACATCGTCCTCTTTTGTGTTTAAAACAATTTGCTAGTAAATTAAAAGTTGAATCTGTTTAAGTGTACATATTAATTGGAAGCAGAGTATAACAGGAATCGTCCTGGCTTCTGTTCAGTGTGACAACAGAGAATTTGCTCTCCAAATTCTTTCAAAGGAGAAGAGAATTTTACTGAAAATCTTATGGAGTATTGTGTGCTCGCACTCATTTACTAACAAGAAGGCTCTTTGTGTGTCTTTGGGCATGAAGTCCTTGTGGTTGCTATACAAGGCTTTTTGCAAGTCCCTGAAGCTTTAAATTTAATGCAATGCTCTTTTTTGAGTTGGTCACTAATATGGAAGAATCCTGTCCTTGAGAAATTATTAGAAGATTTTTTTTCCCCTTTCCAAGAAAGAATCCAGAGAAATCATCACTCACACATTTGATGGAGAAATTCAAAAGGCCAGTTGTTAAAATGGAGCAGAAAGACCACAAAAAACCTATGCACTTTTTCTTCACAACATCAGCAGCCACAAGGACGACTGTTTTTCCTTTCTTCCTCTTAAAAAGCCAAGAGGTAATTTGGGATGGGAGGGCTGAGCAAAAAATGTATGTGCTACTTGTTTTAGATCAGGGGTGTCAAACTCACGTCATCACAGCAGCATCATGTGACGTATCGCGACTTTCTTCCCCTTCGCTAAACTGGGTGTGGCATGGCCAGCATGTGAGGCATCCGGCTTGTGGGCCAGAAATTTGACACCTCTGTTCTAGAGGCACATACCTAGAAACTTTAATTAATTCAAAATGTGATGCCCTGCATGGTTTTGTGCAAATCTAGATTTGCACATTTGTCACTTCTCTTGCAGATTTGCTTCCAGCTACAAATTGAGGTGCTGGTTTCCTTTTTTAAAACCTTACATGACTTGGGATCAGGTTATTTTAAGGGCCGTCTTTTTTCTCATTTACATCTACCCAACTCACCAGAGCAGAGAGTCAGGGTCGTTTCTCCCCCCCCCCCCCATGGGAGTACATCTCGTGCAAAACAAGAAGTAGGACCTTCTCCATGATGGCTTTCTCCCTGTGGAACATCAACCTTGTAGGAATCAGATTGGTCCCCATCTTAATACTTTCAAAAGATCCTTAAGACCATAGTTCTGTCAGTGGGCCTAGAGACCCAGGGGTGGCATAAACCCAACCAAGTTGCTTGTTTGATTGGTGTTGCTAGGTTTTGTATTTGGAATCTTATTTCTCATAAGCTGCCTGGAGTCACTGTGAGTTTGGTGGCTATATATATGTTCTTAATACATGAATAAATATCGCAGGTTCGTAGTAAGAGACAAAGGTAACAGAGGCACTGAGACCATACACAACATGATGAGCTTAGCGATAAAGCCACACTTACCCTGAGCCTTCATTTGCTTTATCTGCTCCTTAAATAGGACAACTTTCTCATTTCTTTGTAAATCAGCATTACAGTTCTTGCTTTCCAGGTTTCTGAATCTCTCCATGACTAGAAGTCTTAAATCTGGGACAACTTCTAATGTATCTTGTTTTATCTGGGAAAGAAAAACACATAAAATAAAAGAAGACATAGATTTAACCCAGTTTTTCCCAAAGAAATATTAGTTCTCTGAGCTCATCAGAAAAAAAAGGGGGAGTGATTTTCTAAAATTCCCAGATTATTTACTTTGTTCCAATGACATTAAATTCCGGAACTGCAAGAACTATGGAAATTATTACACAACAATTCTCATTAAAATTGGATTAACGCACTTAATTAATGACTTGCTTTGATTCAAAAAGGGAATTTTGAAATGAATGTGTTAAAAAAAGATCTGTCACAAAATACTATCATAACATTGCACCATGTACACATTTTGAAAGCTTCCAGAACAGTAAAAGAGAACGGAAGAAATGCCATCAGAAATGAAGCATTCTGAGAAATTGTGATATTGAAACTAGGCATGCTAATTCAATAGAAATGTTAAATATTATTTTTTTTAAATTAAACCAATAGACTGAAATTTTGAATTCTGTACAAAATTAAAATGTGTCCAGTCTGCTTTTAAAGCTACCTAAAATAAAGGCTGTGGCCAACTCTGAAGGCAACAAATTCCTCAATACAGGTACTCTTTGAATTACAACAGTTTATTGAGTGACCATTTAAAGTTACAACAGCACTGAAAATAGTGACTTATGACCGTTTTTCACACTTGTGATCATTGCAGCACAGTGGTGGGAGACAAATATTTTTACTACTGGTTCTGTGGGCATGGCAAGGGAAGGATAGTATAAAATCTCCATTCCCTCCCCACTCCTGGAGGAAGATTACTGCAAAATACCCATTCCCTCCCCACCCCACTAACCTGCTTTCCAGCTCTGTTTTCCTGTGCAGGGCAACAAAAAAAGACCCAGCCCATCAGCTGGGACTCGGGAGGCAGAGAATAGATGGGGGCGGGGCCAGTCAGAGGTGGGATTTGCCGGTTCTCTGAACTATTCAAAATTTCTGCTATCGGTTCTCCAGAACTGTTTAGAACCTGCTAAATACCACCTCTGTTGTAGCAGCCCTGTGGTCACATGTTTTATGTTAAGATGCTTGATAACTGACTCACACTTATGGCGGTCACAGTGTTTTGGGGTGATGTGATCCCCTTTTGAGAACTTCTGACAAGCAAAGTCAATGAGGAAGCCAGATTCATTTAACAACCATGTTACCAATTTAACAACTGCAGGGATTCAGTCAACAAATGTGGCAAGAAAAGTTGTAAAATGGCCAAAACACACTTAACAAATGTCCCCCTGTATATTCCCCATAAATTTGGGGCTCAATTGTGATAATAATTCGAGGGCTACCTGTATAACTAGACCAGTAGTTCCCACTCCAGATGTGTCCCACTCCTAACTTCCAGATGTTTGAATTTCAACTCCCAGAATTCTCAATAATAGACAGAATCGGTAAGCAATTCTGGAAATTGACCTATACACCAGGATAGTGGATAGTGTTTCTCAGCCATGGTTGTTTGAAGATATGAGAACTTCAGTTCCCAACTCCTATGCTCCTTGTGGAATTCTAGGAGTTGAAGTCCACACCTTTCAAGTGGCCAAGATTGAGAAATACTGTTTTAAGAAGATAACTAGCTTGAGGAACACTTAACTATACTTCCTTCTTTTGATTAGTTCTGAATCTCCCTTGTAGTTTCAAGGGGTGAACTGAGTTCAAACACTGAATATTGAGATGAAAAACTTTTCACCATCCACACTTTCTACATCTTGTTCAGTTTTTATATGCTTCTATCTATCATATTTCCTCTTACTTGCTTTCATTCCACAATCACTACACTTTTATTCTCAGTTCCAGACTACTCATCATTATAATTGCCCACACTTTTTTTTTCAGTTCAACAATATCTCCTTTGAGGTTTGATGAGCAATCTATGGAATGAAACCAGTGGTTCTCATGCTAAGAGACAACCATTTTGTCATTAAAATCTGATGTCTTCCAAGTCATTAACGGAATAACCATAGGAAGAATTATGGACTAAATCTATAAAATGTATGCCAAGTTAAAGGAAAACTGGTACAAACTGTTCTACAGATAGTATACAATGCCATCAGTAATATTTACCACAGACAAATTGCATAATAATAAACGTTGGAAATGTCGTGAATTCAGAAAGAACATTTATTTTATCAACATATGATGGACATGTAAAAATAAATTTAAGTTTGAAATGAAACTACAAATCTTTTTACTAGGCATAATAATCTCAGGAAAAAAATATCATAATTTAATGAGATATATGTTTACAACAGAAGAATAAATTTTGCTTAATATTGGAAGAAAGATACAATTCCAATAATATCTTATAGGAAACTTAAAACTTAAGGAATATGTAACAATGGCAAAACTAATATATATCTAATAGAAGTTTAATCAAATTTTAGCAAGAATAGTCTCCATACATACAATATATTATACAACATGGCAAATACAAGCATTTACACTCTAGTTTCTAAGGTGACTTAAATTTATACAATATGGCAAATGAACAGATGTACAAAAAGGGAAATGTTGGAAACCCATAATCCTTTTTCTTTCTTCTGCAAAATAATTGTTGGGTATTTCAATTCTTGTTAAATTAGTTTAATTTATATTTTTTCCCTTTTATTAACAATATATCAGGTGTATATACCAATTTCAATACAAAGTAACTAACTCCAGACCAAATTCTTTATTGTCCAATAAATACTTTGATGTAATCTAGCTATCTACTCAATTTCAAAAACTAAAATTATTAAATTCTTTGCTTGTGATATTGATATCATAAATTGTTTCATGCTTAAGTTGGGACTAGAACTCATAGTCTCCTAATGATTGGTCAAAGGTCACCCAGCCAGCTTTCATGCCAAGGGAGGAACTAAAACTCACAGTCTCCTTGTTTCCCAGTTTCCAGTAGTAATGACCAACACCATTACTATGAGGCTAAAATGGTTCTCAATATGGAACAATATACACTGCTCAAAAAAAAAAATAAAGGGAACACAAAAATAAGACATCCTAGATCTGAATGAATGAAATATTCTTATTAAATGCTTTGCTCATTACACAGTTGAATGTACTGAAAACAAAATCACACAAAAATTATCAATGGAAATCAAATTTAGCAACCCATGGGTTTGGAGTTACACTCAAAATTAAAGTGGAAAAAAACACTACAGGCTGATCCAACTTTGATGTAATGTCCTTAAAATATATCAAAATGAGGCTCAGTAATGTGTGGCCTCCACGCGCCTGTATGACCGCCCTACAACACCTGGGCATGCTCCTGATGAGGTGGAGGATGGTCTCCTGGGGGATCTCCTCCCACACCTGGACTAAAGCATCCCCCAACTCCTGGAAAGTCTGTGGTGCAACCTGGCGTTGTTGAATGGAGCAAGACATGATCTCCCAGATGTGCTCAATTGAATTCAGGTCTGGGAAATAGGGGGGCCAGTTCATAGCATCAATGCCTTCGTCTTGCAGGAACTGCTGACACACTCCAGCTGCATGAGGTCTAGCATTGTCTTGCATTAGGAGGAACCCAGGGCCAACCGCACCAGCATATGGTCTCACAAGGGGTCTGAGCATCTCATCTCGGTGCCTAATGGCAATCAGCTACCTCTGCCAAGCACATGGAGGGCTGTGCGGCCCTCTAAAGAAATGCCACCCCACATCATTACTGACCCACTGCCAAACCAATCATGCTGGAGGATGTTGCAGGCAGCAGAACGTTCTCCACGGCGTCTCCAGACCCTGTCACGTCTGTCACATGTGCTCAGTGTGAACCTGCTTTCATCTGTGAAGAGCACAGGGCGCCAGTGGCGAATTTGCCAATCTTGGTGTTCTCTGGAAAATGCCAAATGTCCTGCACGGTTTTGGGCTGAAAACACAACCCTCACCTGTGGACGTCGGGCCCTCATGCCACCCTCATGGAGTCTGTTTCTGACCATTTGAGCAGGCACATGCACATTTGTGGCCCGCTGGAGGTCATTTTGCTGGGCTCTGGCAGTGCTCCTCCTGTCCCTCCTTGCACAAAGGCAGAGGTAGCAATCCTGATGCTGGGTTGTTGCCCTCCTACAGCCTCCTCCACATCTCCTGATGTACTGCCCTGTCTCCTGATAATGCCTCCATGCTCTGCACACTACGCTGACAGACATAGCAAACCTTCTTGCCACAGCTCGCATTGATGTGCCATCACTGGCATCACATCACTGTAGCTGCACTACATGAGCCACTTGTGTGAATTGTAGACTCCGACTCATGCTACCACAAGAGTGAAAGCACCGCCAGCATTCAAAAGTGACCAAACCATCATCCAGAAAGCATAGGAACTGAGAAGTGGTCTATGGTCACCACCTGCAGAACCACTTCTTTGTTGGGAATGTCTTGCTACCTGCCTATGCTTTCCACCTGTTGTCTCTTCCATTTGCACAACAGCATGTGAAATTGATTGTCAATCAGTGTTGCTCCCTAAGTGGACAGTTTGATTTCACAGAAGTGTGATTGACTTGGAGTTACATTGTGTTATTTAAGTGTTCCCTTTATTTTTTTGAGCAGTATATAATATAGCTTGAATAATATAGCTAAAACTCCAAGTACCCTCTAACCATAGATTTTTATAAAGGATATGCTATGTTAATTTACTTCCCCTTTCCCCTTCATGATTACAAGAATGGAATTTATTTTTTTCTTTTCCAGAGTTACATATTGGATTCAAACTTTTGTGAAGCTATTCAGCACAGCTTCAAAATAGTTTGCCTAATCAGTCCCAGCCAGTTCAGATGCTATTAATTTAATAGGAATATCTTGCAATCTGAAAAAAATACAATTATTTCGGGAACTATTTAAAAATTTGCAAATATCTGTGAAGGCTAATATATCTTCCATGGAGATTGTATGGGAGAGAGTACTTGCCCAATTTTCATCCAGAGCATCGCTTTTCAAACTTGGCAACCTTATGATGCGTGGACTTCAACTTCCAGAATTCCCCAGCCAGCATGCTGGCTAGCTCAGGAATTCTGGGAATTGAAGCCCATACCTTGTAAAGTTGTCAAGTTTGAAAAACATTGACCTAGAAAGACCAGAGAACATAGTCTAAAATGATTTTGGATGTAACCTGCAAGATTCAAATGAGCAGTAATACACATAACTTTTCTGCAACATGTGTCCTTCTTTAGTCTTAGACTCTCCAAAAGGGTTGTGACTGTTACTCCCCCAATTTCCCAGTCAACATGTAGGATGAGTGGTTTAGGAGTTGCAACAACAGGTCCCAACATACAGTACCTAAAAGGGAGACTAGTTGCTCATTCACTATTACTAAGCTCCTGAATCAGACACATTAAATCCTAGAGTATTGTTCATAAACCAGAAAATATCATTTCATCATAGAGGTTACCTAGGGACTCAAGAGTTTCCCTGTATCTCTGTCCCCCTATAGAAAGGATCTGTGAAGATCCCATTTCTATGAATGATTATTCTATTAATATACACGTGTGAATGAAGGCAGGTCAAGAAGTGATGGGTGGAAACTAATCAAGGAGAGAAGCAACCTAGAACTAAGGAGAAATTTCCTGTGAGGACAATTAATCAGTGGAACAGCTTGCCTCCAGAAATTGTGAATGCTCCAACAACATTGGAAGTTTTTAAGAAGAAACTGGACAACCATTTGTCTGAAATGGTCTAGGCCCAGGGTTTCCTGCCTAAGCAGGAGGTTGGACTGGAAGACCTCCAAGGTCCCTTCCAATTCTGTCATTCTAGTCTAGTCTAAATACACGTCCCTGCAATTAGTCAACTGAGATTTCTTTAACCACTCTTAACTAACATCAACAGGATGTCATTTCTTACAATTTAATCCAAGAGAAATTGGGAAAGTTCACCTGCCCGTACCTGAATGCTTTCACATACACTTCACAGTGCCAATTTGAAATAGACATTGTATGACTATGTACACACACACTCTTGCACACACCCCTTAAATAATATCCTGGTAGCAGCCAATAATTCCTGAACTAATGACAAGCACTTTCGCTAAATCTCTTATATGACAAGGAATGTTCCCAAGCAGTCGTCTCATACATTACTCCAATCCTACTTCATTTGAAGGATGAAGGGGAAGTTGGTGCTTTTGAATTTCCATATGTCACAGCAACATATTCTGTGGCATATACAAGACACTAAAATAAAATATAGTTACTTTTAAACAAACATTCTCCTGTCTGCTTACACAAGCATGCTATGAACTGGAGCCAAAGACGAGCAAAGAGATATGAAGTTTGAGAACAAGGCTGGCAAAGTTACAGATATATCAAAACTTCTTTTACAAGCTGAAGTGCAAATGTGTGAATAATTGCACAGAAATACAACACAGCCATGAAACTTTGAGGAACAGAAGCAGTGATAATCTTACTGGGTCTCAGTAGTGATGGGCAAATGTTTCACTGAATTACTTTTGAATTTTATTTATACCACTCGTTTTGAGAATTGACCCCGTCCTTAAAAAAAGTTAAGAATTACCTTCAAGCTGAGCTCACATTGAGGTGAATTTGTGGATACATTTACATCCTCAGGATTCTCAACCTTAGCAACTTTAAGAGGTGTGGACTTCCAACTCCCAGAATTCCCTAGCCAGCCATGGGAATTCTGGGAGCTGAAGTCCAAACATTAAAGTTGCTAAGACATGCCACCTTCCTTAGACACAAAAGAAAAAATTCTTTTACGGTGTTCAGATTTCACTTCTGGATATTCTTCTATGCTATTTTGTCAAGGGTGTGCATGACTCTGGATGGATGGATGGATAGTTTTAATGCTCAAAGTTCTGCTATATCAATCTCTCCAATATTAAACTTTGATAGTCAAGTGGATAAGTGCTTCGTGGTAGACTTATTCCTTACTTTCTCCCATAAGCCAAGACTGCCTAGCTTACATTGATGTAAGGCAAGCAAATCCATTCCTTCATTCCAAATTGCAAGATTTACAGCGTTTGCTAAGTTTATAAACAGCATTTAAAAGAAATATGCTTGCAAATTAGCTTGAATATATAGAATTGCTTTGGAAATGTTTTTAATTAGTCTTATTGGGAAAAAAATAATTTTTCAATTAGTAATTGAATTGAAAAGCAATTTTGTACTGAAAAGAAACTTTCAATAAGGACAATCTGCAAAAATTGCTTCAGGGTATTCTCAGCTCCTTTCTGACTTCTGCTTTTTCAAATATGCTCTTTCAAAGTGCCTCCAGCAAGAAAGGTCCTTCCACCCCTCACATAGGCAAGTTTCTGTTTGCTTTTCCAACCTGACAGTCTACATCCCATAACTCCTCAATAAACTCAGTGCTAGGTAACTGAGGTGATCTTTTTGTCCACTACTTATGAGTTTAGAGCTGAAAACCTTGGTGTTCTCTTATGATATTAGTATTTCTCCAATGTTTTTGAGGTCTACTTGTTGGGTAAAGTCCAGCCAGACAAGGAGTCCTTGTCTTACAACTATTCATTTAGTGTCTGTTACAAAAATAGAAGTGACTGTTACTTTTAGTGAAGTTACAAACAATGGCACTGAAAAAAGTGACTTGTGATTTTTCACACTTACATCCATTGCATCCTTGGTCACATGATCAAAATTTGGATGCTTGGCAACCGGCTCCTATTTATGATGGTTGCAGCATCCCAGGGTCATATGATCCCCTTTTTGCGACCGTCTGACAAACAAAGTCAAAGGGGAAGCCAGATTCACTTAACAACCTTGTTTCTAACTTAATAACTGCAGCGGTTCACTTAACCACTGTGGCAAGGAAGTTTGCAAAATGGGGCAAAACTCACTTAACAACTGTCTTACTTAGCAATAGGAATTTTGGGCTCAACTGTGGTAGTAAGGATTGCCTGTACTAAGAAGAACCTGAGCTGGCTAATATAGAGGAAAACACCATCATAACTGAAATATAAAAGACTTTATGTATTTATTTGTTTGTCAAACATGTACAAGATAACAAGTATAGGTTTGAACATAAACATGAACAAAGGAAGTAAATACGGATAAATGGGGACAGTAGGATATGGATGGTAGGCACTCTGGTGCACTTATGCATGCCCCCTTTACATACCTCTTAGGAATGGAGTGAGAACTACAGTAGACAGTTTGAGGTTGAAGCTGTGAGGGGTTGAGGTTGTAACAATGGAGTTGCGTAGGGCCTTCCAGGCATTGACCACTCTGTTGCTGAAGTCCTATTTTCTGCAAATCGAATTTGGAGCAGTTTACCTTGAGTTTGTATTGGTTGTTTGCCTGTGTATTATTGTGGTTGAAGCTGAAGAACTTGTTGATGGGCAAGACATTGTAGCAGACAATTTTGTGAACTATGCTTAGATCAGACCACAGGTGACACAGCTCCAGATTGTCCAGGCCCAAAATTTGGAGGCATAGGGAATTCTGTTGTGAGTGGAGAATTTTTCTCGAGAAATACCTCTGAACTCACTCAATTGTGTTAATGTCCAATATACAGTTCAGGTTCCAGGCAGATGAGTTGTATTCAAGAATTGGTCTGGCAAAGGTTTTGTATGCCCTAGTTAAACAGTTCAATATTGCCAGAGAAGAAGCTTCACAAAATAAGGAACTTATGTAAGGAACTAAGATGCCTCTGTCTTGCCCACCAACATGTGGTCTTCGAATATATTAAATTACAAGGTGTAAACAAAGACTCAACTATAGCTGGATTCACTTCTAAAGAGCTAATTTAGAGTATAGATAAATTAACAGGTTTTTTTCCAACACAGCTGAGAAGAGTTGTGGGGAAATCCATAATTACCATTTCATATTTTTTTCTCTCTCTCTCTTCTCAGTAGTGCTCTGGAAAGGATTCCCCCAATTTCAAAAACCAGCCAAACCGGTACCATACCTAACTTAATCTGTTGAATCTTTTAGTGACGGTTCCTAATGCGCCAAATTGTGATGAGAAGAAAACTGATGAGCACCATCAAAGCAGGAATGAAAGCTTTGAAAGACTGAAGTGGGGAGGGGCTGGAGAGGGAAGAACAAATCTGCAGTTGTCTCCTGAGAAGAATGTTTGAAAGACAAAAATCTAGAGATGAATGAATGAAATATTGTACCGCAAAATCTTTATCGTTTTTAAGAGATTGAAGCTGGGGAGTTAAAAGACTGGCAGATGCAGATAGTCCTTGATTTACAGTTTTAACCTTGAACTGTCCACCGTGGGCCTCACTCCATTCCTAAGAGGTCTGTAAGGGGGTATGCATAAGTGCACCAGCGTGCCTACCGTCCCTGTCCTACTGTTCCCATTTATTCATATTAATTGTGTGTGTGTGTGTGTGTGTGTGTGTGTGTGTGTGTGTGTGTATTTCGTAGATTTTCACGGGTACAGGTATGCAGGTCTTGGCATGTTCGGGTCTTTTCCCATGTAAGATCGAGAGTATCTGTTGAGGTAATTCCCCGTTAGGAGAATGAGAACACGCAGGGATACGTATAGAGAGTAGTGTTGGAATAATACACAGTAAATTACACTGTGTATTATACACAGATACACTGTACAGTAAATGTAGGTTTTTACTTCCAGAAAGGTTTAAGCAAAGTCAAAATAAGCAATCCAAAGTCATTCACAAGTTAAATCAGTCAGTTTTCAATCCAGGGATAATCCAAATATCAAAGTCCAGTGTCAAAAAACAGTTCAGTATCAGACTTACATTAAATCCAGTTATATCAGTCAATTAGGAAAAATGGAGGGACAGCAATACTTTCCAACAAACAGAAAGAGAGATTCACTCTCTTCTGAGACTAAGGCTAAAACAAACCAGGTTTCTGGCTCCATCTTATGGCCATTTGAGTAACCACACCCAATTGCAGTTTTTAGCATGCTCTTAAAGAGACAGTATTAAAATGTCTATCCTGGTTTTTATATTTCCACCCCAAATAGCTGTTAGGTTACTTACATTCTTAACAGTATCTTGGTGATGTTTCGTCGAGGTCCCACTTGCCATCCTCAGCCTGGTGCTTTTGGTGCATCCAGCTCAAACACACCCCAACCAGGCACCCAGATGAAACCTAGGTTCCTAATAAATGATAGCCATCCATTTACTCGGAGCCAAGCTGCACTGAGAGCCTCCAATACAGGAACACAATGTTGCCAGCCAATCAAGACCAAAAAAAAGCCACAAAATGGACAGAAGATATTAGAAACACCAATCAAGCAGAATACAGCAAACTCCAAGACCAATAAACACAGACCAAGACTCCCAACCAATCAGGATGAAAAAAAAACATTCTGGCACAGCAGTAGGCTAGCCCCAAATTTGAAACTGAAACGGCTGTGAAAGTCTGATTCACAGACGAACACAATACAGAAGCCTGATGATGGCAGATGAGATTCTGCTGAAACGTTGCTACAACTTTAAAAGCACAACTATAATGACGTGATATCTGAACAAAGCTGAATACCATACATGTAAGTACCCGCAAAAACTTCACACACACACACACACACACATATATCCGTTTATACTTACATGTTTATATGTTGTGTTCATACTTGTTTTCTCATACATGCTTGACAAACTAAACTAAATAAATATAAATAAATAAATAAAATAAAAATTCTGAGACCATAATTTCCATGGCGAAATAGTCAGGCAATGAGTTGTCCTGATTGTATGACCTCTTTTGCCATAGTTGTTCAGCAAATCACTGCAGTTGTTAAAAGAATTACATAGTCGTTAAGTGAGCCCAGCTTCCCCATTGATTTTGCTCACTGAAGACTAGCTGGGAAGGTCACGCAGGGCGATCCCATGACCACTGGATACTGCAACTATCAAAAATGCATGCCAGTTGCCAAGTGTCCCAATTTTGATTACAAGAACACAGGGGTAATGCGATAGTTGTAAGTGTGAGAATCAACTGTAAGTCATTTTTTTTCCAGTGCTGTTGTAATGTTGAGTGATTGCTAAACAAATGGTTATAAGTCAAGGAGATTTATAACTATAACTATATAAATAACTATAGACAAGGAGTTCAGTAAATAAAGAAAATGGCTTCAAAGATCAAGATCTCTTCTGTTCAGGAGTATCACACAATCCTCTTTTTTTTTTTATAGTTACGCTCTTTCAGAAAAGAGATGGCAGGAATCGAATGAGACACTGTCCAAATCGAGGTAGTCCTCGACTTACAACCACAATTGAGCCCAAAATTGTTAAGTGAGACATTTGTTAAGTGAATGTTGCCCAATTTTATGACCCTTTCCTCAGTTGTAAAGTGAATCACAGCAGTTGACAAGTTCATAACCCGGTTGTAAAGTGGATCTGGCTTCCTCATGGACTTTGTCAGAAGGTTGCAAATGGGAAACCTTGGGACAAGCAATAGTCATAAATATGAACCAGTTGCCAAGAATCTGAATTTTGATCACATGATCATGGGCATGCTGGAAAGGTCGTAACTGTGAAAAATGGTCATAAGTCACTTTTTTCAGTGCCACTGTAACTTTGAATGATCACTAAATGAACTAAATGGAAACCAAGGACTACTTGTAGTTCAAAATGTTATTCCCGAGATGTTATCAAGGAGAAGACTCCAAATCAAGGTTACTTCCTAAAGAGTTCATCCTGGAGTGACAGTATATAAGGAGGGCTGAGATCAGGGGTGGGCCTCAAAAATTTTAGCAACAGGTTCGCTGCCCGGTTGCTAAGTGGCCGTGGCCATGATGGGTGTGTCCTAGTTGGCTTCCTGCACTGAAAATGGCCTCCTGGTCTTCTGGAGGCTCTCTGGAAGCTGGAAATGGGTCTGTTTCTAGCCTTCTCAAGCTTCCAGGAGGTCCGGTTTTTGCCCCCCCCAGACCCTCCATGCGCATGCCCTGCACTTACCTGCATCCAAAACGGGCCAGGTGGGGACTCCTGGGAGGGGAGGGGAGGGGTGGGCAGAGCCAACCAGGAGTGGGATTTGGGGGTTCTCTGAACTGCACAGAATCTTAGCTAGAGGATCTCCCAAACCCCTCCGAACCCCCAGCAGCCCACCCCAGGCTGAGATGTCCAGATCTATCTTTTCTGTCCTGTCTGCAGTAATATCATCCTGAAGAGTTCATTTTTTAAATGGTTATTGGGATCATCTTGATTCTGTTCACTGTTAATCAGATAATCTCAACTCATCAATCCTGCAACCTCTCCGAATGAACATGGGGCACCATCTTTGGTGGGCTGCTGCTTTCCAGATATCCGATTAAAGGAAACGCTTGAAATCTACCATCATCCTAATAGCAAATACTGCCGTGTGTTTCAAATGAGGTAAAGAACAATGTTCATGGCTCTTCTGTCCATAAAGAAACAATCATATGCTTCAATCAACAGTTCCCTGGGATTGGCTAACGTACTGAAAATGCACATGCTATTTTGTCATGGGGGTGGAGGAACTGACAGTATCTAAAATATTTGGCCAGTGACACAACAGCACAAGCAGGGAGTTGCCATAGTACATAAGTATTAATGAACTAATCCCCTCAAAATTATTTATAGCAATTGCAGCAATGACAACAACAGCAGCCTTCCTCTAATATTTATTGGAGAAACATCTCTGTAGCAATCCGGTTTATCAATACTCTCTATCACTGACTCAGAGGTTTCAAATGCATCAACATACTTTCTAATGTTTAGCTTCTGTGATCTATCACCTCACTATAATTTCCACTCCTGAAATGTTCTCTCTCTTCAAACAGGAACTGTTTTTCCACCCATGAGTTTTACTGACATAAAATTCTACACTTCTGACTACTCCAAACAGCAAACTCAAGACAGACTAAACAAAGCTTGTAAGAAGGCAATTTCTAGTTCTTTCTTTATTTTATTTAGTGCAGATGTCATCTACCATATGGTCTATAAGTATCATTTATTCATTCTTTTATTTAACCATTCATTCATTCATTCGTTCATTCATAAGAAATTGTGATAGTCTCTCATCTGCAGTGGAGTCTGAACGATGTACAAAATCAAAACATCCATAGAAACAGATAAGACATAAGTCCACACAGACAGTCCAAACTGGAATGATCTTAAAAGGTACCCCCAAAAAAAGTTCTTCCCAAAATACAATAATATATTAATATATTAACCCCAGGCCTGAGACACTGTCATGCCTCTGTCAGAGCCTGAATCCGCAGAGAAGGACGAATTGGAGCTGGGGCCAACGGAGGTTGAGGGGACAGCCTCACTGGCTTTGGAGGAATCCGGGTGGAGCAGGACGAGGCAATCCTAGGCCCCTCAGGATTGGGATGGCTTGCAAGCAGGGAGGAACAGGGGCAGGAAGACCAAGAGAGGGCAGGTAGTAGAAATGAGAAGCGACGGAGCTCAGGCGATGAGCAAGGACCACCTCCTGATCCTCCTGATCCCCAAGCACAGAGAGTGGAGAGGAGGCAGGAACAGTGCAGGCCAACCCAATGACTCAAGAGTGCCCCACCCCTCTTCACAAGGCACACCTGGGGACTGAGACTTAAGGAGATGCTTAAGGGGAGGGGTGTTTGTAAGGAACAAATGCTGAATTCATGGGGTTTTGTGTGCCATTGCCAACATCTGGAGTTTTCAGGACTTCTTGCCTTCTTCCTTGCTTCGTGGACTCATTGCCTTATTCTTTGCTTCGTGGATTTATTGCTTTGTTCCTTGCCTTGCTGGACTTCTTGCTTTGAAACCATTGTGCTAATAGTGGTTTGCTGGACTACTCACAACCAGAGTGTGCTGCGTGCATGAGCACTTTGTTCCAGGACTTGCCATAAATGTGGGAGTGTTTGTGGGACAGTTGGAGCAATAAAAGGGAGTTTTGAGCTATCAGCTGGCTATGTTGCCTTCATGCCTTGTCCTGGGTCATCACAGACTGCTGCACTCATGTCAGAAGCACTAAGCACTAAAGTTGAAAGGATTAGCCAGTGACATCACCATTGTCCTCAGGATGCCCACCTGGGGGGTTTCTTTCATGTCCTCAGCAAGAGCTGGAGTGAAAGATGGGAACTTAATTCTGCCCCACAGGAGCTCATGGGTCTCGAAGGTGGGCTTGCAAACTTCCTGCCCAGGGTTCCAACCTCTCATGCCACCATGCTCCTACAAGGCCTGAGAGTAAAGCCAGAATATTAAGTACCATTTTATTTTTAAATCTGAGTTAGAATTCATATTACAGGTTATTCATTATTTCATTCCCAAATGAAAAACACTTTTGATCTACAAAGAAGAAGCTTGTGCAGATTTCCAACTGTGATGATAATCCATGGAGGCACCATTGGTGTTTGGTAGAAGCTACCATGACACCACATGCATTATGACATTATCGTCCAAAACATGTGAATTATTTAACTTATGTCATTCATACAAGGATATCACAACATTTATGATGTTGGACACTCCGGGGGTGGGTGGGCATTTTGTTATATTCCCCTGCCCAGTGCACAATTGAATGTCACATTGTATTCAGTCAGAAATCAACAGCGATATCCTGAAGAAAAATTAAGCTTAGCTGTCCCAAAGGTGCTTTTTTCAAGAGGCAACTGGACTTTCTGTTTTTCTTTGAAGACATTTTGCTTCTCATCCAAGAAACTTTAGAACTGAAGAAGCTTCTTGGATGAGAAGCAAAACATCTTCAAAGAAAAACCAGAAAGTCCAGTTGCCTCTTGAAAAAAGCACCTTTGGGACAACCAAGACCTGGATGACTGAGAAACTCCATAGACATTAAGCTTAACTGCCACATGTGGTTATTTCAATTTAAAAATCTCTTGTAAGGGATAAAGTAATATGGCCTCCTATGAATACAAAGCTGAGAAGTCATTTGCACAGGATGATTTGCTAACATCAGCCCATCATGAGCAATAGCTATGCACACTAGTCATTCCAGGGTTTACTAGCATAACTTGTTCCACCTAAGCTCTCCAAAATTAAAAAGGAAAAAAAAAAGTCAAAGGGAGGACAAGGTGAAAAATGGTATTGAGGATACTCGAAGAAAATTCCTCTTTATAGTCTGCTTTTCACCAGTCCCTTTCTTGGTGGATATAATATTTAAGCAAGGCATCCAACTCTTCTATAAGATGGAAAAGGGTAGGAAGCCACCCTGTCAGCTGACAGGCACAAGTGATAAATGACCAGGAACATGAAGCTTCAATATGGAAAACACCCTGTGGGAACAGAGTGGAAAACATACAACCATACTCAGGCTTTTGAGAAAGTTTCTGCAAGAGTTTCAAAGAAGAATCTGCATTTCAAAACAGAAATGGCCCTGTCCTCTGGGACACCTAAAAGAGAATATTTGCTATGTCTAACCTTCCTGATACAATGATATAATTTCTGCTTGCCTTTAAAAAAATGGAGTAGCACGATTTTCAAATTCTGAATTGTAAACTGTAATTAAATATTTCTTTATTATCAGGCGCACTCCTAATCCTCTAAACATTTTCTTCAGTTAAAAAAATAGTGAAGAGGGCAAATATTAAGAATGACAGATATTAAAACATAATCAGTTTTCCTCCTCTTTTTAAATGAAGGCTGGGGAGGAGGGCATGCTAGCTATGTTGCTAAAATAACATTTAACCATTCCACAAATGCAAAATTTTTGCAAAGATCCCTGGGTGCTGAGCCTCTGCATGACTCTCTGTGCCTTCTTGGAATCAGGAACAAATCCAGGTAGCACTTCAAACAGAAACGTATAAAACAGGGCCTGCTGAAATGGCATAATTTTATTTTTGTGCTCAATATTCAAAATGCAAGTACAACCACAACTGAGATCAGCATTTCCATTCTAAGCAAGGTGGTTAAGTGACTTACACCTGAATTTGTGACCTTTTTTTGCCATGGTTGTTGAGTGAATCATTGAAATCATTAAGTGAATCACGTGGTCATGAAGCAAATATATCTTTCTTTGTCAAATGCTGGCTTGGAAGATGGCAAATAGGGATCATATGAGCCTGGGATACTGCAACCATTCTACATACATGACAACTGCCAAGTGCCCCAATTTTGATCATGTGATCTTGTTGTTACTACAATGCTCATGTGAGGACCAGTTGTAAGTATTTTTTTTTTCAGTTCCATCGTAGCTTTAAATGGTTTTAAATATATGATTATAAACTGAGGATTACCTGTGTAAATTTTTATGGATATAAATATGTAGTTGGCCTCAAACTGAAAGCAAAGCACAAAGAATGTCTTAGCTTTTCACAATCCAGAAAATGCATCTGCTTTCCGTGGACATATTAGACATGAGCTTCTAAACAATTTAAAACAACATTTAATCTGTATATAATTGTTAGCATGTACTGCAGTCGAACTGTCATGAGTACAATGAAAGGGGAAAGGAAAAACTGTGGTATGCAGAAAGCTGAATCATTAATACAATTCTATCATATACAGTATTTGATGCTGTTGCCACATGTCTGAAACTTCAGTTTTAATGTCTTTGAATCTGCTGCTAATTTGGGCATTGGGAAACACCACCAACCTTTTAGATCAAACAGGAAACCAAAAAGTTTCCAGGTAAATATGGTAAACTCTCTGTTGAGTGTGCGTATGTGTGCTGCTTATAAAGACATGCAAAGATTTGCAAAGCAAAATGTTGACTGTATCTAAGAAACCTTCTGTTGCAAGGTATGCATGAAGAATTGTGACAGTTTGCAATTTCAACAATTCCCACACAACTGCATGAATTACAACACAACTGGAAAGTAAAAGGCTGGGAAGAAGGGGACCAAACGATGAAAAATTAACCAAGAAAAAAAAGCAGATATGATATTCACATTTTATGAGGCTAAAAATGAAGACAAGCAGGAAGGATGTTTCTGATGGCTAAGGTAGCTTAGGATATATATATGGCTGATTCACATTTTACAGACATATCAACAATCAGAGTTAAGATTTGTGATCAAATTTCAGTACTGCACCTACTGCAAAATTGCTGCCTACTGCTTTGCAATACAATGATTCATCACTTGGTTACACATAACAATTTACAGCCTCATTATGGGGTGGAAATATAAGCTGTCTCTGCTATCCTGAATTATTCTTTGACCAAAGCACAACCATTGTTCTTTCTTAAAAAAAAAACACCAAAAACCTCAGAATCTTTTTCTTAATTTATCTTCTCATCACTCCTTATCATCCATCCCCTCCCACTTGTGACAATATGACTGTAACTTTGTCGCTTATATCCTTATGATTTATATTGACTATTTCCTAGTATCATTTGATTGCTTATTGTACCCTATGACTATTATTAAGAATTGTACCTTATGATTCTCGACTCTTGATGAATGTATCTTTTCTTTTATGTACACTGAGAGCATTTGCACCAAGACAAATTCCTTGTGGGTCCAATCAAACTTGGCCAATAAAGAATTCTATTCTATCCTATCCTATCCTATCCTATCCTATCCTATCCTATCCTATCCTATCCTATCC
>BLBF01000002.1:14026838-14085745 GCA_015471245.1 Laticauda colubrina
GAATAGAATAGAATAGAATAGAATAGAATAGAATAGAATAGAATAGAATAGAATAGAATAGAATAGAATAGAATAACAGAGTTGGAAGGGACCTGGGAGGTCTTCTAGTCCAACTCCCTGCTTAGGCAGGAAATCCTACATCACTTCAGATAAGTGGTTATCCAACATTTTTTTGAAAACTTCCAGTTTTGGAGCATTCACAACTTCTGGAGGCAAATTGTTCCACTGGTTAATAGTTCTGTCAGGAAATTTCTCCTTAGTTCTAAGTTGCTTCTCTCCCTGATTAGTTTCCATCTGTTGCTTCTTGTCCTGCCTTCAGGTGCTTTGGAGAATAGCTTGACTCCCTCTTCTTTGTGGCAGCCCCTTAGATATTGGAACATGCTATCATGTTTCTCTTAGACCTTCTTTTCATTAGACTAGACATACCCAGTTCCTGCAACCGTTCTTCATTTCCCTAATCATCTTTGTTGCTCTTCTCTGCACTCTTTCTAGAGTCTTATGTTAACTGGATGTTAACTGCTTTTCCAAGATTTTGCAGAAAGGAAATTTGACTGGAGTTAGCTCTCTGCTCTCTATGTCCAGCTTCTGGAGCTGGCTCTTAAAAAATAAACTCATTGTTTGCAGAGTCATCATTCAAGAGCAAAACTCTTTCAAATTAAAGTTTTTAAATTCTATCGAGAAGTGAACTCATTCTGAATTCCTAAACAAATGTCAAGATTGAGAGTGTTGCAATGGGTTTTGCGGCAGCCTGAGCACCACAAATCAATTTGTTTTCCCTGTGGAAAAGTTCAAATATGTACAACATACTTAATTTTGAGTCATATTTTGACATTAAATGGTAGATTTTGAGATGAATATGTATTTAAGCATGAATTCACACTGACATTGTAAAAATAATTTATTAATTGAAGTGCATACAGAACAAAAAAGCTTCATAACATGTGCCATTGATCATATCTTATTATTCCGCTGTGCATAAAGAGTTCTCATTGTTTTCATTGTTTCTCTCATTACATTTTGTTATTTTTAAGTTTGCAATGCTTAGCTACCTCCACCTCCTCTAGGAAAATTTGTTTTCAAGAGTGCTGCCGCCTTTTAAACATAAGTAAAAGTGACTTGGATGAGGAAGAGACCAATCCATGCAATTTTCTGCCTCTACTGATTCTTCTGGGTGCTTTTGCATCCCAGTTTTGTGGTTTCAGCCAAGAAGCACAGAGATGCCCTCAACCCCCTACGATATTTCCATGAATGAATTCCTTCACTTTTCATGTTTCTGCGGGGTTGCAAGAGAGTTCGTTGTTTTGGCCTTCAACAGGCAGATTCTTTTCAGAAAGGCAGCCCACATTCAATACATACCAAAAGCAGTTTTCTCAAACAAAGTTTACAGTTGACTCTCAAACAGATGGTTTGCTGTACTATTAACAGGGACCATCTCCTATAATACAATCCCTATGATTCATATGTTTTCCTCCTCAATGTGGAAAATGGAGCTTCCCCCTCCCCCAAGTGAAGATGGCGTACAACAGCAATATTTCCTACCTTAAGAGGTTGCAACTGAAATCTGGCAGCTCCCTTCAAAAGCTACTTGCTCTCTTGTGATTATCGCAACATGTAAGCTATTTCTCTGGTCAAAGTGTTCCGATGCAACTCTCTTTTTATATGGTGGCTATATCGCAGGGTGAGAACCACTGTATTACCTAGCAAGCTAAACCACTGGAGAGCAGGCACCTATGTGAACAATTCAGGCAGAATGGGTTTGTTACAAACATTTGTTACAAAGATGTCCGTGCAGCATGGTGTGCAACATGGTGGGGAGAGAAAGGAAGGAACAAGGTATAAGACCAACTCATTGGTGAGATTCAAAAAAATTACTACCGGTTTTGTGGGCGTGGCTTGGTAGGCATAGCAGGGGAAGGTTCCTGCAAAATCCCCATTCCCATCCCACCCCATGAACCTGCTTTCCAGCTCTGTTCTCCTGTGCAGGGCAACAAAAGAAGACTCAGCCAATCAGCTGGGACTCAGGAAGCAGAGATTAGAGGGGGGGGGCAGTCAAAGGTGGGATTTGCCGGTTCTCCGAACTACTCAAAATTTCTGCTACCAGTTCTCCAAAACTGTTCAGAACCTGCTGAATGCCACTTCTGGACCAACTATACAGCACACCCTGCCATCAAAGACATCCCAGAAGCAGTAAAATACAGCTACCAAGATCTGAAAGTCGGCCTCACACACTGCCCAGAGGCTACCATAGAATGGCAAATTATGCACTGAAAATATATCTTGGAGGTGGGAGATACTTGCAATGTAATCTATTGGATCCTCTGCATGGATTGCCCCTATGACAATGTAGGACAGACGGGAAGGAAGCTAGCCACTAGATGGCAAGAACACAAGCAAGCAGTCAGATGAGGAGATCTGAACTCATTGGTAGCCTCACATTGTAATGAACAAGCACATACATTCTATTTTGCAGCTATTATGATTGTTGGACGAACAGATACAAAAACAGCCAGGGAAAGATGGAAGTCTGGAAAATGGACCCCTTGTCAGTCAACAGGAATGCTGATTTATCACCAGCTTATGAAGTGCTTAGGAGGCAGCACAAGGAAACAACAGCCAACAACTTAATATCTGGGGGCATCAACACCCCAATCAACAACTAAAAAGCCACACACAATCAGGCACCATATAAATACCACACAGAGAATAGCCCAAAACACACACTCAGCTAGAGAGAAGTTCCCTGAGGATGGGCTCCAGCATGAGTCCGAAAGCTTGGAACACTATACCTATGGTTCCAGTGGCTGACCCAGATTGGATCCTACAAATTTGTTCCACTTCTGGACATAGCATATCCCTAGAGGCAGACAACATGGCTGAAACTGTTGATATTGTGGCTGATTTGTGGTCTCGAATAGCTTAAAAATAGTTAATAATCAAATTCCAAAAGTATTAGTAAGTGAGATTAGCAAACTTAGTGTGTTTCAAAAATAGACTTCAGTTGCAGAGAAGATTCCCAACGTCTCCCAGCATCTTAAAACTGCCTTGTAGTCTCCTCATGAGGTGCAGCCATTCCAAACATATGTGGGTGATCTCCTAACCGCTTCTTATCCGAAGAAGTTCCAAGAAACCAGTCTACTCACTCATTCAAGAAGCCATGGTGGTACAGTGATTAGAATGCAATATTGCAGGCTAACTCTACACACAGCCAGGAGTTCTGACTGGCTCAAAGTTGACTCAGTCTTCCATCTTTCCAAGGTTGGTAAAATGAAGACCCAGATTGTTGGGGGCAATATGCTGACTGTAAACTGCTTAGAGAGTGTTATGAAGCATTATGAAGCAGTATATAAATCTAAGTGCTATTGCTCTTGGTTCCTTGGTCTTTGCCAGGATCATCAATTCCACTTTCACAGAGTTGTCTTCAATCCACCATTCCTCCCTCAACAGACAGAAATAACTAGATCTTTGCATAACACATAAAAGTTTCCTTTACTTTATTATCATTGCACTTTGTACAATGAAATTAAATACCATCTTCAGTGTACATTTTGACTATGAAAATAAATACAAACACACATCCTTCATATTCTATACACTGAACTGAAACCCCCTGATATTGCATTAATATTGCACTATACAGTAGAATTCAATAGAGTTACTGCCCTGGGATAGAAGCCATTGTTCAGCCTATTTGTCCTTGTTTTTATTATCCTGTACCATCTGCCAGGTGGTAATAGTTCAAAAAAAGGGTGCCCAGGATGAGATAGAGCTCTGAGAATGCTTTGAACTTTCTTAAGGCAGTGGGAGCTATAAAGCTCTTCCCAAGAGGGGAAAGGGCAACCAATGAACTACTGGGCAGTGATGTTAACCCTCTGGAGTGCTTTCCTATCTGCTACTGTGCAATTGGAAAACCAGACACAGGTGCAGTAAGTTAAGATACTCTCTACGGTGCAGCAGTAGAAGGTCACCAGCAGTATGAATATATCAAATATTAGGTATTAATATACCAAATATGAGCTGTTAATATTCCAAATATTATTAGTAATGCATTTAGGTATATAGGATCCTCATAACAAAAGAGCAAACTTTTCTTTGCCCCTTCATTTCAAGAGTGAATGAATATTCAACTTTTGCACAGTTCAAAAGTACACAAACAATTACACATTCATATTCTTCTAGAGAAATGTGGGGTGAGCATTTATCTGAAACAATGCTGACTCTCTTTTGTGGACCACTTCTGTAATTCATCTCAACTCCTGCTGTGTTTTAGCACTTCAGTAATTTCCAAATGGTAAAGTGAACTTAGATTCTGGAGTGCCCACAGGATCTGATTCTCTTTTCATTTTAGCAAAGGCAACATTGAGAGGCAAGCTCCTTCCCTTTCTTGTAGTCTTGTGGTATCAGAGCACACATCCGAAAGGGGCAGCATAGACAATACACTGCAATGCTGCTTCCACCCTTTGACACACAAACACACACATGTGCACACTTTTGTGCAGTCCCCAAAATGTCCTTCCATTAACCAGACGCCCAAGATGTATTGAACACATAATGGCATCATTACCAATCTATGAAGAAGGTGTCGGGTTGACAAGAACTCTAGAACAAAAAGACCATTCAGCCAAGATTAAGCTGACATAAGGGTAGTCCTTGAATTACAACCATTTGTTTGGTAACCATTCGAAGTTACAACATCATTGAAAAAAATGACTTATTATTATTTTTCACACTTACTACCACTGCAGTATCTCCATGATCATATGATCAAAATTCAGACACTTGGCAACTGGCAAGTATATATGATGGTTGATGTGTCCTGGGGTCATGGGATCACCTTTTGCAACCTTCTGACAAACAAAGTCAATGGGGAAGCCAAATTCACTTAGCAACTGTGTTATTTAGCAACTGTGTTATTGATTCACTTAACAACCGTGGCAAGAAAAGTTATAAAATGGGGCAAAACTCACATAACTGCCTTACTTAGCAACAGAAATGTTGAGCTCAATTGTGGTCATAAATCGAGAGCTAACTGTATTCAAATTAACGTAGAGCTGGGTACTCTAACTTCCACCCCAGAATAGGAAAAATAATCAGGATGAGATGCCACATCAATCGAAATAGTGTACTTGGCCTACTCAATGACACATAGGGGAAAATAAGATGGGCTTTGAACCAGTGGTGAGATTCAGCTAGTTTTCACCGGTTCACACGAAATGGTTGTTAAATTATCCACCCCACCCCACTATCAAAGTGAATCCTGGTCATTGTGTTGTGCTGCAATGGAGCAGCAGCTGGCGCGAGGGAAGGAGAAGGCTGCTTTCCCTCTTTCTTATCTCTGCTCTTCGTCCGCCCCTCATGCCAGCCGCTCCGTTTCTCATTTCTCCATTGCAGTGCGGAGCCCAGGATCCACTTTGACAGTGGGAGTGGGGGATGATTTAACAATTGGTTCGCCCAGGGTCAGTTTGGCCATCACAGGAGGCTTGTCCCACATGTGCAGCAGAGCTGGAGGATGGGGATGGGCCACGACTGCCTTGACAGCCAACCTGTCTCTCGGCAAACCAGTTAAATTATTTGAATCCCACCACTGCTTTGAGCTAATCCCTTCATACTGCCAGGATTTGAATAAAATGTGGAAGATCAAGCAAATGACTCAATGTGACAGTTTATGAAAAAATGAAAGAAAGTGAGAAGTTTTCCCATGAAAGAGAACATAACAGCATATTACATGCGTAACCTTGTGCAATCAGCTTAGTAGTTAGAAGAATGTTGCCTTTTTCCAAAAGATAAAAATAGTTTGCAAATTACCATATACTCTACAAGACAAAGATAATTAAAATAATAATAGTAAAGAACACTATTTGCTATTAAATATGTAACCCCTTTTCTTCAGGTCAGAAAATAATTTGTTATTCCATCAATCCTCTCTGATTTTCACATAATACTAAGTGTCTTGATCTCTGTAGAAAGAGCTTCCATCAAACTGTAGTCCTGAGGAAAAAACATAGTTGGTGAGCGATTCTGGGAGTTTGCAGTCTATACATCTTCAAGTTGTCAAGGATGAGAAAAATTGGAGTATAGGAAAAGGAAGTCTGCACCCAAGTTGAATTATTTATTCAGATTATGGCATCTAATACACCCAGGTCTTGGGACTGTATAATGCTTTTAAAAAATCGGAAGGCTGCAAAACAACAGAGGGTATCAGAATACAACATATGTTTGTGTTGCTGTTGGGCAGGGAAGTAGACATTCTTCTCTTAGCCTTCTATTTTTCCAGCATGCCTTGAGAAAAATTATGAATTCATTTGCCTCATGCCCGAGGCAAAATAAAAAAAAATTGCTCCCTCCATCATTAATTTATTTATATTTGGACAACCATTATTCACTGGGAGGGGAGAAAGAAATCATGAGAGCAGAGTAAATTTGCAAGTTGAGTCACATGTGGCCTTTCTGAATCATCTGAGAAGCAAATCTTTGAAGTGACTCATTTTCTATTAACTGAAAGCAGGCTGCTCTCTCCACACACACCCCTGCAAATTTTTTTTAAAGGAAAAATAACTAATACATTTATTTATTTATTTTATATGCCATCTCATTTTTCAAGCACAGGCTTACAATAAACCTAAACCTTGCCTTCAAAAGAAGAAGGCACGCATATCTTCTGCTGATAGAATTAAAAGCTGGCTTCTCCGTGTACCAAATTAAATAAGGGATTAGACCACGTGAAATGTGAAATTGTAATAAATCAGTAAAATGGCTGGACTTCCAACTACAAAGAAGATTCAATTTCCCAAAGGCTAATATCCAATTCTGAGACTGGCTTAGACTGCTTCAGATCATGACTTAAGGGACAGTTGAGCAACAGATTCCCAGACAACTGGAAAATGCCAAATGACACCAACACTAACAAGGCAAGCCTCTCAGTGTTGGTGATTTGAGAACAATGATAGCAAACCCCACTCCTTTACTAGCACAGATAATGTTATCTAGTTTGGTAATGAAACATCTCCCAAAAAATCTCAGTGAGCATTAAGGACTCATAATGCCAAATGAGGCATATTTGTATGAATTGTCCCACATGTATGGTACGTGGCTTATGCAAACTAACCCTGCATTATTTTGGGGGGTGGGAGAGGCTCTTCATAGTGTCAGGCTCTTCATGGTGGCATGGCAGAAATTAGTTTAACTTTAGAGAAAATCCATCAAGAAACACAGCCTTGATGGCTAAGTAAGCAAGATTTGGTTGGTAAAAGTTCATTCACTCATTCATTCATTCATTCATTCATTCACTCACTCACTCACTCACTCATTCACTCACTCACTCATTCATTCATTCATTCATTCACTCACCCACCCACCCACTCACTCACTCACTCACTCACTCACTCACTCACTCATTCATTCATTCATTCATTCATTCATTCATTCATTCATTCATTCATTGTCAGGCAGGCAATTAGCTTATATGCCACCCATCCCACCACCCAAAGTGACTCTGCAGTTGCAGCTAAAGCACAAATAAATTTATATTTACTTCCTGCACTTCTGCACTCAGAAAACTATATCAGATAAAACCAACTTGGGATGGATGGAATCTCTCAAGGAAACCAGGATGACTCCAAAGGTCAGGAGCACAACAACAAGCTGCAAGTCATTCCTTGAAGGGGCAAATGTTAGTCTTTGTTTTTTTTTAAAAAAAAGTCTTAATGCCTCCAAAACTGAAATGAAAATGTAATTTGTGTCACCTAGTATATCAACATCTAGTTATCAAAGGCTCAAACTGAATCAGAAGTTTAGTTTTGGTTTTGCTTTTGTACCTATGCTTTCTCTGAAAAATATCTCTTTTGATGTACTGTACTGCATTTTTAAATTAATGCAAATAATCCAATATATTGTAGCATTTCCCCCATTGTTTTCCTTAAAGGCAGACTGAAAACTAAAATACAAATCTGGAGAATTATCTTCTCCAAATATGGTTTTCATCCTATAAATTACAAATTCTTAAAGGTAGGTTTTAAGAGGAGAGCAAAACTGAAAAGGAACAAATATCAGCATGGCCTGAAAGTTGTGTGGTTTGGCAATCCTGCTGCAGTTCAGCTTACATTTGAATTTGCTCAGAGGTTGGCTGGATGGAGTTGGACATGAACCAACAGTTCTTAATGTCCTTCTAATGGACTCCAGCTCCTGCTAATGCCAACCTGTCACTTACTAATTAGTGGGCACACTACTTCTGGGTCTGCCATGGCAATGCCGTGTAAATTTGGGGCTATGTAAGAGATTTAAAATCTATATTCAACAAGGCTGCCTAATAAATTATCCAAGTGTGTATATATTAGCATAGAATTAATTACAATTAATTACAATAATTACAAGGTGATTCTAAATAATGTTGGTGCTTCTAATTTAATGGCAAATGTCCACAGAACACTATTTGGCAACACTGATGGGCTGCCCCCACCCGGCTTTCTACCTTTCTGTTGGCACCCAAACTCATATTCATTGAAAGCATCAAGAATTATGCCTGACCTTGCTGGCATTGCCATCTCAATCACACCAATCCTGGGGTGTAATTAACCTGACAACTTCAGCAAGTCCTGGCAGGCTAAGTAAGTTTAGAATTTCATTCACTGCCATTGATGGACAAACTGGGGTATGAACTCCAGAATTGACAGCAACTCTAGCAATGGGCTTTCTGGAAAGGAACCCTGGAAGCTTTAATTGAAGTGGCAAAGGAGCAAATTACAGTAATGTGTTGCGAGGATCAGTCCTACAATAATGCTAATTTTACTCATTGAGAACCCTGTGTCATCCTTCCTCCGATCGCCCTACACACTTTCAAAAGCCTTCCTAATCAAAAAAATATAAAATATAACTAATGAATCTATTTTCTACTTATATTCCTTATATTTCTGTCAGTCTTCATGTTACTTGAGTGTCACTTACATCTGGTGCCAAACTTCACTGTAAGTTTTCCAGGGAAGGTGCTTGTTTGTTTTGATTTGATTGTTTCACTTGAAAAGTACAGTCTAAATCAGTGATACTATCATATTATAGACAGAAGGAGCTAAGATCAAAAATAAGTAAAGGAAGAAAGACAGTCTTTCAGGTCTACAGGTAGTCACTGACATTTAATAATCATTTGAAATTACACCAGCACCAAAAAAAAGTGACTTATGACCTGTCCTCACATGTATGACCACTGCAACATCATTGTAGTCACATAATCAAAATGTGAGTATGTGGCAACCAACATATTCCATTTGCAGCATCTTGGTGTCATGTAACTCCCATCTGTGACCTTCCCAGCCGGCTCCTGACAACCAAGTCATTGTGGAAGCCAGATTGCTTAACAATCACATGATTCACATAACAACTGCAAGAATTCACTTAACAACCATGGCAAAAGTGGTCAAAAAGTTGAGCATGACCCACCAATCATCTTGCTTAGCAACAGAAATTCTAGTCCCAATTGTAGTTGTAACTTGAGGACCCTTTGTAAAGTAGATTAAATACTTTCATATTATTCCAATACATGATATTAATGATTAACCACCATGAAATCAAATGTAATTTAATTCTCCCTATCAGCAACACAGAGATAGAAACTGAAAACCAGGTTGCCTTATCTAAAGCCAGCCATGACATAAAGTTTAAATTGAAAAGCTTCAGCTCACAAATATCATGTTTTAAAGCTCAAAACTCTACAAAATCAATATGGCAGAGAAACAAAAATCTGTCCCAAATTCAGTACAGAGGTTCTGCTGTTGGATGGAAATGTTATATAAGTTACATAATATGAGTATGCAAACTTCCATTTTGAAGAAGTCTCTCTCACAAGCAAAAGAGAAAAGGGAAAGATGAGGAAACAGAGCCTTAAAGTAAATTCACACAATAAACATGAATCCTCACCAATGCCCTTCTGCTACAAATTGCATTCTGAATGCCCTTAAGTGAGTCCCACTGAAAACTCAAGTGTAGACAGACCTTCACTAAGGGTAGAGTATGGGATTAGTTCCTTCTATAAACTTCCTATACCAATAAATGTATTTATAAGATATTTGTTTAGTTGAAGCAATCAAATTAAAGTTGAATTTGGAACAAGCCACAGCAAACAGGGTATTTAGCAGGAAAATGGTATGCAAGGTAAAATTCAGTTCCACACTGAAGCATCTCACATTGCTGTGTTCTGTTTCACATAGCTGTTCAGGTTCTTCTATCTGGCAGCCTCCAGCAATTTCTCCTCCACACATAAATTGAGTGTTAAAAAATCATTTTTTGCACATCAACTCCTTCATCAACTTTTGATAGATTAGACTGTGCTTAACATCACCTCTCATTGATAGAGTCAATAAATTAATTACTTTCTTTTCAGTGTGCAGGTCTTAAAGGACTCTAGATCTTTTGTTGGATGGGGGTAAAATATGCTATTTGTAAAGTTAGAGCATCAAAACACATACATTTGCACAGGATGCGATCAGCTCTAAAAAATCTTCATTTTCACAAGTTTGTTTTCCTAAATTCTATAGCCGTAACTGCTATATAGTAATGTTCCAGAACTTTAGTGATCATGTTTGCCTCACATGTCACAAGGAGACAGCAAAAATGCATTTTTAAATTATTATTTCTGTTTACCTGAAATACCGTTTTCTGCAGGGTTCTTTTTTTTCTAAATTATCAGTGGATCATTTTTTCATTCTTGTCTTAAAGTAAAAGGATAAACTAACAAACTCTGTCAATTTTACCCTGATCCTACACTGATAAAATCTGAAAATAACTTATTTTTGTTTATTTTTCACAGAGCCCACAATAAAAGAGGAAAAAAGGTCAAGCACTTCAACAGTTTATTGATGGACTATTTTTTTTGTAAAAAAAGGATGTCTATGAAGATTCTCCTTTGGTCCTTTTAAAAAAGAACCAGAGGAAATTGAAAAGTTGTTCATTTTCTAGCAACATTTTATTTATCCTTGAATTGTGGTATCAACAATTATTTTGTTCCAGAGGCTGCAAAAATGTATTGATCAGAAAATGTATTGATCAACTTTTTTAATGCTTGACATAATAGTGAATGAAAAATTATTAAGGATTTTTTTTAATGTAATACTTTTGAAGTTTAAACATAGCTGTTTTATCTCGCAGTATTTTAGATAGAGCATAAAGGAAGAATCTGATATTTTGATAATTATAAATATTCTAGGTTAAAACGTACTAACACAATAATTGTAAATAATCATATTACTCATTAATTGGAGTAAAACATGCTTTTTATAAGCTTTTATGTACCTAAAAAAAATCATGTGATTGTGAGTTCCCCATTGATTTTTCACAATCGTGTGACTGGGATGCTGAGATAGGCAGAATTCAGAGGACTGGTAGTAAGTGCAGTTGCTGAATGAGTAATTGTAACCCAAGGACTACCTGTATAATTTATTTGGGACTTATAAAAAGGATACAAATTAAGCAGCTAAGGCACTATATACTTGGTTAAATACTTCAACACACCAATCTCTGTAAATGAGATTTGTTTTTGTCATTTTCTTCCTTATTCAAACAATACCATCAACTCCCCAACTGGGAAGGAGCCAATGACTGGATTCACACAAAATGAAATTAGCTTGGGGAATCTCACCATATTGAAGGAACCTATATTCTTGGGCTGCTGTGCAAATGTGGCCCTTATATTAAGGCTTAGCTGCATTTTATGTGAATAAAGCAATTGTCGTTTGTAATCTGGGCTTTGGCTTTATTGCTGTTGTGCAAGTGTGAAAGGAAGTAATGAGGAATTGCAACTGAGTATTAGCAGGACTTCCTGCCTGGCATGGCAATAAAACACAGCCTCTCTCCTCTCCCTAATTTCTGCATTCCCAAGCAGAAGTAATTGTATTGCTGTTTTGCAGAGAATTGGGAAGCCATTCATATAAAGAAATGTGACTCAGAGAAATGCAAGAAACCTGCTTCCACTTCCTATGCTTCAAATGTTAGGTTACTTTCTCCTCCCCTTCTGAGCCAATGGGCTTTGGGCTATTCTTTTTCCAGCCTTAAAGCTCTTTGTCACCAATCCCCTACTTACCAAACAGCTATCTCTGACACGGGAAATTTGAGAACAGGTAGTCCTTGGTTTAGGATGACAAAACTGAGCCAAAAATTTGTTATTGCTAAGCAAGAGAGTTGTTAAGTGCCATTTTATGATCTTTCTTGCCATAATTAAGTGTGTTAATAACACAATTATTAAATGAATCTTAATGATAGTTGTTGTAAATAAAATAGTCATTAAGTGAATCTGGCTTCCCACTGTTTGCAGAAGGTCATAGGTGCTCATGTGATCCATGCCAGTTTCCAAGGGGTCCCAGTTTTGACCACATGACCATGGGCATGCTGCAATGGTCCTAAGTGTGAGAAACGGTCATGAGTCCCTTTTTCACTGCCATTGTAACTTCGAACGGTCAGTAAACGAACTGTTGTAAGCCAAGGATTACTTGGATTTCCACCTTCAATACTTAGCGACATCATTCAAGCAAAGTGAGATGAATGAACATCCTACAGCCGTGATGGCGAACCTATGGCACGCATGCCGGAAGTGGAAAGCAAAGCTATCTCTGCAGGCACATGAGTCGTCACCCCAGATCAGGTCTAATGCGCATGCGCACCTCCCACCAGCCAGCTGATTGTCAGGTATCTGCTGCATATGTGTGGGGGGTGGGGGGAAGATGCACGCACATTCAACAGAGGTGCAGGTCACGCGCAGGGGTCACATGTGCATGTGTAGGGGGCAAGGGAGATGTAGGGGCACGCATGCATGCACATGGGCATTGCCCGGGGTTGTGCACACATTGCATTATGGGTGCAGGCAGCATGCACGCACACTTTCAGCATGCGATGATGAAAAGGTTAGCCATTACTGTCGTACAGAAATGCTTGGGAGGGGAAAACAGGGAAGGACCTATGGCATATGATGGAGAGAAAGGATCACTTAAGAGGCGCTCTTGAGTGAAGAATGAGAAAATATTCCCTTTAGGGAATTTGAAGTGAGAATGACTGGAAGATTTCTGTTTTGGAAACTCATTTTTGTTTTTCCTCTTCTACAAGTGAACTCCTGTATTTCTTGGTTGTATATACAGTTCACTTCATGAATGCTAACATATATGTCACATAATTCTAAAAGATTATACAAGCTAATTCCCCCCCCCCCTTGTTTCAACTAATTATTCCTCTGTTCTTATGAACCTGAATTGTTTAAGCTAAATGGCCATTTAAAAGCCAATTTGGTGTAGTGGTTAAGGTGTTGGCCTAGAAACCAGAACACTCTGAGTTCTAGTCCCGCCTCAGGCATGAAAGCTGACTGGGTGACTTTGCGCTAGTCATTCTCTCTCAGCCCAACCCACCTCACACGGTTGCTGTGTGGAAAATAGGAGGGAGAAGGAATATTATGAATGTTCACCACCTTAAGTTCCTTATAAAGATAGGATGGGATGGGATGGGATAGATAGGAAGGAAGGAAGGAACCATAAAAAAAATGATGTCAGTCACCTCAGTCATGAAAAGATGTCCTGTTCCAGCATTTGGCAACATATATACATGAAAATACCCAGCAATGTCTAACAATAAATTATCTTTTTTTCATCCATAAGACAATACCATAGTCAACACTTCCTCCCATCATACTTCCCTTTGCTGGCTTCATTATTATTTCATTCACCCACTGTGATTCTTGTTCTCAGACGGCCTTTTTTCCATGCTTTGCAAATTGGTTTGGTGACTCATATCGTACTCTCTTGCTAAGGCTAAATGTAATCTTCAGAGCAAACAGTATGGGAAGTTAACCAAGTGGGTAGTAGCAGTTCAGCATGCGCTCTGTCAGAAGTGGCATTCATTCAGAGAGACACCGCCTTGAATAGTTCTTCTCAAAACCTGCAGGATGTTCAGAACTATGATAGATTCTGTGTAGTATAAATAAACCCCAAACTTTTTACAAAACTACAGGAAGGACCACCCAGAAAGTAAGAAGGCTGATCAGCTGAACCAGACTACTAGCACTGATGATGTTACCTGGTTTGGTAATAAAATGTCTGCAAGAAAACAAGCAAGCTCAGAGAGCACCAAGGACCCCTCACTTCAACCCTGAGCTATAAATATTCTCCTTTACTGTTTTTTGAGAAAATCATCCAAGTAGGACATGCTGGCAAAGGGATTCCTCTGATCATATTTTACAACTAGTGGATTTCAGAAACACACGGCTTCTGTTCTTGTACAACCATATTGATTAGGGCAGGACATATTTCAGATTCAGTCTGGAAGAGGTTCTTCAAAACACATGGACCAATCTGCCATTCGTTAAACGGCAACCCAATTTCTCAGGTTCACAAACTGCAACACAGAGGCTCCTGTCAGGGACCCACATTCCTAAAAACTGACACAGCTACTTTAATGAGTTGCCACACATTTTCATGCATCTATTCCCAGTTGAAGCTGAAGGCTAAATTAACAACCACAGACAGTCTTAATACCTCTTTCCACAATCCGAAGGATCTTGATCATTATCTTCTCTTCCATATGTTCTATCTAACCAATACAGCCACATCTAACCCAGGGGTGGGCTTCAAAAATTTCAGTAACAGGTGTTCTGCCCGGTTGCTGGGTAAGCGTGGCCATGGTGGGCGTGGCCTAGTCGGCCTCCTGCACCACGGAGAGGGAGGAGGCATTTTTGCCCTCCCCGGACTCCAGAGGCTTTCCTTGAGCCTCCGGATGGGAGACCCTCTGGAAGCCGGAAATGGGCTTGTTTCCAGCTTTCCTGAACTTCTGGGAGGCCCGTTTTTCTCCCTCCATGAGCCTCCATGTGTGGCCTGCACTTACCTGCCTCCAAAACGGGCCATGTGGAGACTCCTGGGAGGGGAGGGGAGGGGAGGGGGTGGGTGGGGCCAGCCAGGAGTGGGATTTGGGGTTTCTCTGAACTGTGAAGAATCTTAGCTAGGGGCTCTCTTGAACCCCTGCGAACCCCCAGCAGCCCACCCCTAATCTAACCATAAACAGACAAAGTGATAACATCATTGGAACATTCAGACATTTCTGAATGACTAGATTGGCAATGGGAAGTTTCTCAAGAAAATTGTGCTTGGGGCTTCGTGCCAGTTTCCTTATTTTCATAAAGCAGACGTCAATATTTATGGTTAGACCATAAATACGTTGTCTGTTTGACGGTACTTGCCTCACGGAGTCCTGATTAACAAGAGATACATATTTTTTTTCTTGCATAGATTTTATTTGAAGTTTTAGCAAGGAAGCACTTCTTAGAAGCACAGATGAAAGTCAGGATGTAAATTGCTGTATTATGGAAACCATAAATGAAGAAATTCAGCTATGAATCTGAGAGTCCTTACCCTATAAATAGATACAAGTGCAGAAGAAATTTTACATTATATTTCTGACCTGGAGTTATAATTATGCAAGCAGTAAAAAAGGAGCAAAACCGACATCTCTATTACCTACAGATAAGCTTAGCAAATTCAGTGCTACATTACCTAATTCTTGACCCAGGAAAAGATGTATGCAAGTTTAAAGTTAATTGGGGGGGAAAACTGCTTTTCAATTAAACATAATTAAATAATTGCTCTAAAATTTACTGGAGTTTTTAAAAAATAAAATAAAACTTCCTTAACTTCAAGGGGGAGGTGTAGTGTTTTGCTATTAGCTTATTAACTCTCAAGGAGGATAAAATGACAAACCAAGTTTAAATTTTATGTTGCAAAAAAGTTATATCAAAACTAACAGTACTTTACACATCCCATAATAAGAGCTACTATGGTGGCATTCTGAAAAGCAGAAACTTTATTCTTCCTTAGAAAATTAACCTAATATCAGAGATGTCCTAACCCTTAACAACAAATTAAACATTACAGACCATTGAATATTATAATTCCAAAGGTGCTTTTTTTGAAGAGGCAACTGGACTTAAATAAATTGATGGTTTACTATGAACATGGTTTTGTTGAAAATTGGAAGTGTCCATTTTTGGCAAAACTGAAGGTCACATGACTATGGGATGCTATAACACCCATTAATGCAGCCCAAAGTTCGGTCACACAAGCATCGATGGGACCCGACCATCAGAATTTCAAATCCAGGTTGTAAGTAGGTCCAAGGTAGGTCCGTCATAACTTTAACTGGTTGCCAAGCAAACAATTGTAAGCTTCCATATCTGTCTGCACAGAACAGGATTCTCAGATTCTTTCCAGGTGGGTTGGATTATAAATTCTATCATATCACGCACCCACCCCAATCAGCCTAGCCATTGAAACATACATACCAGTTGGAAAAGAAATACAACTGCTTTGCCCAAGGTACTTTTGCTTGCATATTATGCTTACAATGGGAATCTTCAAGAGCTTTTCTCTCTAGTTATCTTAATTACTTCGCTACCATTTCCAGCAATTATCTGATGAGATTCAACAAAGGCTTCAACAAGAGAAACCACCACAAGGATCATATGAGTGTTATTATGCCAAGGCAGTCTTAAAGATCTAATGATAATGCCTTATTACAAGTTGCTACTGTTAAGTGTCTTAAGACATGAGCATGCATATTTTCTCCATGAAAAATTTCTTCTTGGAGTAGCCAAGTCACTTCACTCATCTAAATGGCATATTACTTTCCAGAAATCTCACTTGCCATTCTCAAAACCAACCTTTATTGGGCAATAAAAAAATTCACAAATTGCAGACGGAATAGGAACAAACATGCTAATTATCATTAAATTGGTCCAGCTCTTCATCAGCATATATAAAGCAGAAGAGTTTTGAAAACTAAGTTGGAGGGGGGAAATGGAGTACATAAGTAAGTGGTGCTAAACAACCCCAACTTTTTAGTATTTTTAGGCAATGAGGTTGATTTTGTTCCCCAGAATTATTTTTTAAAATTTCCAGTGATGCCAGACTCCAATTCCCAAGTTGTTTCTCCATCCAAGCACTAAACAGGGTGCATCCTATTTAGCTTGCAGGACCAGACAAGGCTGGCCAGGTAACCTAAACAGGATAATATAGTCTTAATTTACAGAAAAGCAGATACTAACTGAAAATTTGGCAAAACTAATCTACAGGTGAAACTCAAAAAATTAGAATATCATGCAAAAGTTCATTTATTTCAATAATGCAACTTAAAAGGTGAACCTAATATATGAGATAGACTCATTACATGCAAAGCAAGATAGTTCAAGCCGTGATGTGTCATAATTGAGATGATTATGGCTTACAGCTCATGAAAACCCCAAATCCACAATCTCAGAAAATTAAAATATTGTGAAAAGGTTCAATATTCTAGCTCATTCTAATCAACCAATTAAGCCATAACATCTGCAAAGGGTTCCTGAGCCTTTAAATGGTCTCCCAGTCTGATTCAGTAGGAATCACAATCATGGGAAAGACTGCTGACCTGACAGTTGTGCAGAAAACCATCACTGACACCCTCCATAAGGAGGGAAAGCCCCAAAAGGTTATTGCAAAAGAAGTTGGATGTTCCCAAAGTGCTGTATCAAATCACATTAATAGAAAGTTATGTGAAAGGGAAAAGGGTGGAAGAAAAAGGTGCATAAGCAGCAGGGATGACCGCAGCCTGGAGAGGATTGTCAGGAAAGGGCCATTCCAAAGTGTTGGGGACTTTCACAAGGAGTGGACTGAGACTGGAGTCAGTGCATCAAGAGCCACCACACACAGACGGATCCTGGACATGGGCTTCAAATGTCATATTCCTCTTGTCAAGCTGCTCCTGAACAACAAACAACGTCAGAAGCGTCTTACCTGGGCTAAAGAAAAACAGAACTGGTCTGTTGCTCTGTGGTCCAAAGTCCTCTTTTCTAGATGAGAGCAACTTTTGCATCTCTTTTGGAAACCAAAGACCCAGAGTCTGGAGGAAGAATGGAGATACACACACACTGCAAGATGCTTGAAGTCCAGTGTGAAGTTTCCATAGTCTTTGTTGATTTGGGGAGCCATGTCATCTGCTGGTGTTGGTCCACTGTGCTTCATTAAGTCCAGGGTCAATGCAGCCATCTACCAGGAGATTTTGGAGCACTTCATGCTTCCTTCCGCAGACGAGCTTTATGGGGATGCTGACTTCATTTTCCAGCAGGACTTGGCACCTGCCCACACTGCCAAAAGCACCAAAACCTGGTTCAGTGACCATGGGATTACTGTGCTTGATTGGCCAGCAAATTCACCTGACCTGAACCCCATGGAGAATCTATAGGGCATTGCCAAGAGAAAGATGAGAGACATGAGACTGAACAATGCAGAAGAGCTGAAGGCCACTATTTAAGCATCCTGGTCTTCCATAACACCTCAGCAGTGCCACAGGCTGATAGCTTCCATGCCACCCCGCATTGAGGAAGTAATTGCTGCAAAAAAGGCCTAAACCGAGTACTGAGTACATATGCTTGCCTATACTTTTCAGAGGTCCGATATTGTTCTATGTACAATCCTTGTTTTATAGATTGCATGTAATATTCTAATTTTCTGAGATTGTGGATTTGGGCTTTTCATGAGCTGTACGCCATAATCATCACAATTATGATAAATCACGGCTTGAACTGTCTTGCTTTGCATGTAATGAGTCCATCTCATATATTAGTTTCATTTTTTAAGTTGCATTACTGAAATAAATGAACTTTTGCACAATATTCTAATTTTTTGAGTTTCACCTGTACTTTCTATGTTCACACAATAGTTAGTCCTCGACTTACGACAATTGCTTACGACAGTTTCTGTTGCTAAGTAAGTCAGTTAAGTGAATTTTGCTCTATTTTATGTCCTTTCTTGACACTGTTATTAAGTGAATTACTGCAGTTTTTAAATTAATAACACGGCTGTTAAGCAAATCTAGCTTCCCCATTGATTTTGTTTGTCAGGAGGTTGCAAAAGGGGATCACATGAGGCCTGGGACACAGCAACCATCATAAATATGAGTCAGTTATCAAGCTTCTGAATTTCAATCATGTGACTGTGAGAATGCAGCAATGGTTGTAACTGTGAAAAAGAGACATAAGTCACTTTTTTCAGTGCTGTTGTAACTTTTAATTATCACTAAATGAAAGTTGTTGTAAGTTGAAGATCACCTGTACAGTGAATGGAATGGAATGGAATGGAATGGAATGGAATGGAATAGAATAGAATAGAATAGAATAGAATAGAATAGAATAGAATAGAATAGAATAGAATAGCAGAGTTGGAAGGGAGCTTGGAGGTCTTCTAGTCCAACCTACTGTTCAGGAAACCCTAGACCATTCCAGACAAATGGTTATCCTGTCTCTTCTAAAAAAATTCCACTGTTTTTAAGAAATTTCCACTGAAATTTCTCCTTAGTTCTAGGTTGTCTCTCTCCTTGATTAGTTTCCACCCGAATGATAAGTTTGGTTTGAAAGAAGCTGCTAAGCTTCCATAAATGAACAAACCAATAAATAGCTATCACAGTTATCTGTTTCAATGCAGCCATTAGCCCTTTGCACAGCCTATGCTTCTATGCAGCTTGGTTTTTCACATTCAGTGTTCAGGTAGTCCTCGACTTACGATCACAATTGAGCCTAAAATTCATGTCGCTAGGTGAGACATTTGCTTGTGTGAATTTTGCCCCATTTTACAACCTTTCTTTCCACGGTTGTTAAGTGAATCCCTGCAGTTGTTACGTTAGCAACAGGGATGTTAAGTGAATCTGGCTTCCCCATTAACTTTGCTTGTGGGAAGTTTTCAAAGAGTGATCACATGACCTTGCATCATAAATATGAGTCAGTTGCCAAGCATCTGAATTTTGATCGTGTGAATTTTGATCAGGGATGCTGCAACTGTCGTAAGTGTGAAAAATGGTCATGAGACACTTTTTTCAGTGCCAGTGTAGCCCTGAATGATCACTAAATGAACTGTTGCAAGTCAAGGATTTCCTGTACGTATCTTCAATGTTGTGGGGCATCTTCCCATTCTTTCCCCCTCTTTCTCAGATGGAAAGCAACGAATAGTAGAACTTTTTCTTTTCACAAAATGTCCAGCTCTGCCTTCAGTTTGTTGGTAGAGAAAAAAGGCAGGTTGATGACCAAAAGTTATTGCTTCTCCAGCTTTATGTCCCCCAGTACACTTCACTTCAACATCTGCAAAACGAATCCGGAATGGGATTCTTTAGAAAACACCTGTTTTAACAATGCAGAATTCTTTCTCACCTTTTTGATCTCTGCTTTCAAACAGGGCACTCTCATATCTCACAAGCAGCTTATGCAGAGGAAGCTTTAAGCTTATGCCACAATTTCCAATTCACAAGCCACAATTCATTGGTGCAACAAGTTGCCTCCAGAAGTTGCGGGTGCTCGAACACTGAGGTTTTTAAGAAGAGATTTGTCTGAAATGGTATCGAGTTGAACTAGACAGAAGACCTCCAAGATCCCTTCCAACACTTTTTATTCTGGGTTTTTTTCTGTTAAGTTGGTAAGCACTGTTACATCTAATTACGAAAGTAGTAATATTTGCATAGGCAGTTAAGAACAAATGGGTTTAGCAATACAACAGGTTGATGTTTTTTTTTTCAAAGGTATTTTTTTTTAAGAAGACATCTGATCCCCTATCTGCAAGTCTGTCTCCTTTCTCATCCCACAAAAAAATTGAATCATCTCACCCTGATCTTATACCTCAAGGTAGCACCATGCAGATCAACCTGATTTTCCAAGAGATTTCTTTACTCAGTATCTCCTCCTCCTAGTCTTTCTTATCTTTTCTTCAGAAGAAAAGAAGGCTAATGCTGCACTTTGCAACTCATTCACTTGCTGTGTAGTCAGAACAGCCAGACACACACAACTCACACATGGGCATTTTCTGTGCTGTTGGAGGCTAAACCATAATTCTAGATTTTAATATACTTGAGCCCAACAATCAGCTTTCATGTGAAAGCTGTATACCTGTACAAATAAATGGGAAGAAGACTCCCTAAGCCTTTGTAAAGTTGGCCTCTTCCAGATATACTGATCCATTTCACTCTCAGCAGGAATTATGGGACTACTGCACTACGAGGGAGGCCTCAACTTACAACAGTTCGTGCAGTGACTGTTCAAAGTTACAGATTTGCTCCAGACTTAATTATGTTTTATAACCTGAATGGATCAATACAGGTAATGTTGTAAGTCCTTGACTTACAACACTTCAGTTAGTTACAATTCCAAGTTACAACAGCACTGAAAAAAGTGACTTATGACCATTTTTCATACTTATGACCTTTACAGTATCCCCATGATCATGTGATCAAAACTCAGATGCTTGGTAACTGGTTCATATTTATGATGGATGCAATTGTCCTGGAATTATGTGGTTCCCTTTTGCGACCTTCTGACAAGCCAAGTCAACAGGAAAGCCAGATTCACTTAACAACGGTGTTACTAACTTAACTACAATGATTCACGAAAGAAGCATGGTAAGAAAAGTTGTAAAATGGGACAAAACTCACTTAACAACTATCTCACTTAGCAACATAAATTTTGGGCTCAATTGTGGTTGTAAACCGAGGACGACCTGTATTGGAGAGCAAAAAGTCACTGAAGGCTGAATTAGAATACATACTTTTTTATTTTGATTTATTACACCACCAAAAGTTAAAAATTCTTGAATTTTCTACCAAGTCCTGAGATCTATATAAATATAAAAACAGCAGCTGGAGAAGAATGCTTAGTAAACACTAAAACCCATGTGCTGGAATGACCTGCAGAGAGAAATAGAAATCTAAATTTGAATTAGTATAGCTTGTGACTGTTAACACTGCACTGTGCAGTATTTAAGAATTGACACTTCTTGCTAACATGTACTGGACAGGCAGTCCTCAACTTACAATCACAAATGAGACCAGAATTACCATTGCTAAGGAAGGGAATTGTTAAGTGAGTTGCACCTGATTTTTATTTTTATTTTTTTATTTGATTTGATTTGTCAATCGCTTACAAGATAACAGGTATAAGTATAAACATGAGTAAGAATACAGGAAATAGGTACTAATAAATGGGGACAATAGGACAGAGACGGTAGGCACGATGGTGCACTTATGCAAGCCACTTACAGACCTTTCAGGAATGGGGTGAGTTCAATAGTGGATAGTTTAAGGGTAAAGGAGTGGGGGTTAGAAGATGTAACAACAGAGTCAGATAGTGCATTCCAGGCACTAATCACTCTATTGCTGAAGTACTTCCTGCAATCAAGTTTGGAGCGGTTTACATTGAGTTTGTATCTGTTGTGTGCTCTTGTATTGCTGCGGTTGAAGCTGAACTAATTATTGACTGGTAGGACACTGTAGCAGATAATTTTGTGTACTACACTTAAGTCCAACCGTAGACGGCGTAGTTCTAGGTTGTCCAAGCCCAAAATTTCAAGCCTGGTGATGTAGAGTATTCTGTTGCGAGCAGAGGAATGTAGTACTCTTCTCATGAAATACTTCTGGACTCAATCAATTGTATTAATGTCTGATATACAATATTTTAGGACCTCTTTTGCCGTGGTTGTGCCTGACGTATTACTGAAGTCGTTAAGTGAATCATGTGGTCGTTAAGTGAATATAGGTCTCATATGAGCTCAGGAGGCTGAGCCATCATAAATACATGCTAGTTGCCAAGCGCCTGAATTTTGATTATATGACTATGGAGATGAGGCAATAGTTGTAAGTGTGAGGACTGGTTGTAAGTCACTTCTGTTTAGCGCTGTTGTAACTTCACATGGCCGCGGAATGAATGGTTGTAAGTCAAGAACTAACTGTACCCCCTGTGTAAGAATTGACTTGGAAATAGTTTTACAATTCTGTCTTTTAAAGACAGTTAAATGTTTTAATATAAACAGGTCCGTTTTAAGAGAAGCACCAGGCTGAATAAGTGCTTCATCAGTTTTATTTTCCTTCCATATAAAAGAATATGATTTCATCAGTTTTAATATTCAAAATGAATATTGTAAGATTTTTATTATAATGGGTGTCAACACTAGAAATATCACATATAAGGAAAATGCACATAAATGTGATGTTTCGTTATTTACTTTTTAATTTGCAGTGAAGTTATAACCCCGCATCAAGCTAGATATTTTTCTCCTATAAAATATTCCAGCTTTACTGAACTCTTCCTGCTATGACTTGGGAGGAGGGAGGTGATAATTTTTTAGAACAAATACAGAGAATTATAGGCATATATACAGTGTGTGTGTGTGTGTGTGTGTGTGTGTGTGCACATACATACATACATACCCTGTTTCTCCAACAATAAGGCCTCCCCCAATAGGAAGTCCCAGCATGTTTTATATGTTTTAAGCCCCTCCCCCCAAATTAAGGCCTAGATTAAAACATGCGAAATGGGGGGAATGGTGGGGGGGCTTGCCGTTAGGAAGTACTTTGGTTGCACACACGGATATGGTGCTGCCTGCGTTGACCCCGATACAAAGTGCCCCACCAACGCCGAGGTCAACATCCAAGCCGTCACTGCCCGCCCGAAGATGCAAGGGCGGAGAATTAAGTCACCCCCGAAAAGATGGCCTAGCCATTTTTTCAGGGCTCAAAAAAAAAAAAAGACCCGGCCTTATTATATGAGAAACACGGTACATACATTCAAACATACATACATGCATACATGCATGCATGCATACATAAACTATCCCAGGCACATTGTAATGAGTTTTCAATTAATTTTTATCTTGAAAGGAACAAATCAACTCCTGTCTCACTGTGCTTAAAAAATGATGCATTCACATGCACAAATCCATCCAAGTTTATTCACAATGTATGCAAATATAGTTATAACTCATGTGGGTCATTATGCAGGTCACTCATTGTGTGACTATAACCAATTTTATGACCTTTTTTTGCTCCGGTTATGAAACAAATGTGATAGGTGAACCCATTTTCCACAATGGTATTTTTTTTACTGGAAACCAGAACAATGAACTCTAGTTTCCAACATAAAACATAATAAATCATGATCACATGATAATGATATGTTGCAAATGGCTGTAAATGTGGGCTGATTGCTGAATGCCCCAAATACGATCATGGCACCATAGGGAAGGCCTGCCCCTGCAAACTTTACATCCAGATTGGTGGTACCTTTTTTGAGATCTGTCATAATTTCGAACGGTTGCTAAACAACCCATCATAAGTCAAGGACCACCTGTACCCACTTTCATTTGTTTGTTTCAAAAAGGGAATGCTCTTTCCAACCCAAAAATACAGATCTGTTAACATCAGGTAAATATCCTCCCTGTCTTAATTGCTCAGGTACAGGCACCAATAGCAAAATTTACTTCAGTGGAAGATGAGGAATGTGTGTGTAGAAAGTTAGCACCCACCCCTCTCCTAGAAGAATGAAATATTTTGAGGAATATTTAAAAAGTCAGGATAAAATATTTCCCTTAAAAGAGAAATAAAAATTTTAAGTGAGACAGAAACTCAGCCCCAACTTCCAAGCCCCCCCTTTCCCCCTCCCCGAAGATATTTTGTGCCTATTAAGAGAGACTGAGCCATCCTATCTACAAAACAAAAAAACCTTCAGCTCCAGGATGGTAGGATTAAAGCATGACCCTCCAGGACATGATTCAATTAACCCACTAGCAGCAGAGCTCATCACATTGCACAATCTCCTAAGGATATTGCATCACTCAGCAAACTTCAATCAAACCTAGGACAACCTATAGAGCTAGCTAGGACCTCTACAACAGCCAATAGAATGCATGTTCTTGCACAGGAACAGGAAATTCATGTTCAAAGCCCAAGAGAAGGTATAAATGCCCCTCATTTCAACTCCATGTGTTCAGCTGCACTAGAGAACCATGGTATTTTTGGTGGTTCTGTTTCATCATTAAACCATCTTTCCAGTCAGCCTCCATGTTTTCAATGTCTTTCTCCCAGCTTTGAACTGAACCAGATGGATGACTTCTTTTAGCATGTGAAAATATCAAACATCATCTTCACTGCAGTTTCCATGCATGCTGGTTGCAAATTCAGCTTCGTTCAAGCTTGTTCTGCTTAATGAGGAGACACCATTAAGGTGGCTTGAACTGCTCAGAAGCTTCATTTCTCTCGGTATGGTGAGCTGGCTTCAAAAGACAAGCTGAGTGAAAGTTTCTTCCCAACAATCTACACCTCTGAGATGGTGTTGCCTCGGATAACTCTTAGAATGGAATTTCCAAACTAGGACATTTCTGTTCCCGAACTCCAGAAATACCATTGTCTTGTCTGAAAGTGCTTTAGGGGGAAGTCTCTAATTACTTTCACTGTTGGGCAAGTAGTAGAAGTGCTATTGTTATATAGAGTCAGCTTCTCTATAGATTCTGTGAGGCACCCAACACTTCCAACCAGGGGATCTGTTCACTTAGCAACACATGAGATCACTTAACAACAACCAACAGGAGTACCAGGATTGTGGTCATTGAGCAAAGCAATCACATCATGCTTAATGACTGCTTCTTTCAACAATTGAGGTTACAGTCCCAATCGTAGCTGTAAGTTGAGAGAACTCAGATGAGTGTGCTTCTGCATTCCTGAGCCCTTCAAGTAGATCAGGTCCTGGAACAGAAGACGAGGATAACTAGAACTCTATTGTTCTGAGGTTTTCCAAACCTGACAAATGTATTTATTTATTTTATTTTTATTCATTTGATTTGTTGATCGCTTACAAGGTAATAGATGTAAGTATAAACACGAATAAGAATACAGGAAATAGGTACAACTAAATAGGGACAATAGGACAGGGGCGGTAGGCACAATGGTGCACTTATGCATGCCCCTTACAGACCTCTTAGGAATGGGGTAAGGTCAATAGCGGTTAGTTTGTGGTTAAAAGAGTGAGGGTTAGAGGATGTAACAACAGTCAAGTAGTGCATTCCAGGCATTGACCACTCTGTTGCTGAAATCGTACTTTCTGCAATCAAGTTTGAAGCAGTTTACATTGAGTTTATATCTGTTGTGTGCTCTTGTGTTATTGTGGTTGAAGTTGAAGTAGTCATTGACTGGTAGGACATTGTAGCAGATAATTTTGTGTGCTACACTTAAGTCTAATCATAGGCAGCATAGTTCAAGGTTGTCCAAGCCCAAAATCTCAAGCCTGGTGGTGTAGGATATTCTGTTGCGAGCAGAGGAGTGTAGTACTCTTCTCGTGAAATACTTCTGCACTCACTCGATTGTATTAATGTCTGATATGCAGTGCGGCTTCCAGACTGCTTAAGTTTAAGATACGTGGGCTTCAACTGCCAGAATCAATGGCCAGAATTCTAGGAGATGAAGTCCACACTTCTTAAACTTGCCAAGTTTGAAAAATAATGTTCTAGGGTCTAGTAACCAAACACAATTACAATTACAAAACATAATTAAAAACGCAAAATTATTTAGACTCTCTTTTTTTCCACAGGGCCAATAATAGCCACCCAGTAAAATTGGCTCATGAAGCCTTAAACATCATAAGTATTGGGGTTAGAAAAATAATCTGGAAGCAGAAAAACTTTTTAAAGAAATGATGTAGTATGTGAAATGTCTCTCCATCATAAAGATTCTTCTACATATCTCTGGATTTACAGACAGAGACAAAGAGATCTAGAAAATGATATATAGGGATATATAAAGATATACATGTCTCCTCTGCATTGATGCACATTTAATTTAACCTGACAAATTCCCACAAAATAATAGCAGGTAATATATACAGCTATCCAGGCAATATTCTACCATCTACTGGGCTGCAGCAAAAACTGCAACAAGATGCAAGGAGCAAAACAGGAGGAGGAATTGCAATCTAACAGCTGATAACAGCAAACCCAAAATAAAACAAGACACTCGAATATACATAGTGCTGTCCTTCCCCATATTGATACCTTCTACAGCAGGGGTGGACAACTGTGTTAACTTTGCAACCTGTAGACTGGACATGGCTGGCTTAGAAATTCTGGGAATGAAGTTCACAGGTCATAAAGTTTCCATAGTTGACCATCCCTGTTCCAGAGCCATATGAGATACGAGTCCTACCAAGGATGGAGAACCAGTTATTGGGCAGGGCAAGGAAGCAACACTTCCCAATTGAGTTCTGCATGAGGAGGGGAGAACTTTATTTATTATTTCATTTTATATGGCCACTCAACTCAAGTTCATAACTATGAGTGGCTAACAATAAACGAAACAAAAACAGAATAAAATTCTAAGAAAACAAGAAACAACCCCTCAGATGTCATCTGCATCCGGGGTGAAAAACTCATAAACGCAAAGTCAACACAACTATCAAGTGTCAATCACACTTCCTGATCTCTTGGTCCAATGAGAGAATCATGGTTGGGGCCGGTCTCATCTCTGTTATGTTGTAATGTTGTGAGAGTGGATACTGTTGAATTTGCAACTTCTTCCTTTTTTCTCCGTTTGGGGGCACAGAATTGTATGTCTACCGTACTTTCTAATAATGTTACTTCCATTTTTGATTATGTATTTCTGAAACTTCTAGCCTGATTTTCTTCCAGAGCAGCATCAAAACATTATCAAAAACATGGGATCTAAAAGCCTTGGTGGCACAGTGGTTAGAATGCAGTATTGCCGGCTAATTCTGCCAATTGCCAGAAGTTCAATCCTGACCAGCTCAAGCTTGACTCAGCCTTCCATTCTTCCTAGGTAGGTAAAATGAGGACCCCGATTGTTTGGTGCATATGTTGACTCTGTAATTCACTTAGAGAGGTCTGTAAAGCACTGTGAAGCAGGATATGAGTCTAAGTGCTATTACTATATAGAGGTTGAGCTGCAAGAGAATGATTGGCCCAAAGTCAATCAAGATCTTGGCATGGGCTCAGGTGACTTAACAGGATTGCTCTTCTCCAATTAGTTTTGCTTAACCCACTAGATCTGACATCTATTAAGCAGAGCCATTTGGCAGAACTCAGGAAATGGGTCTTTGCTGTCAATATCCCGATTTGTTTGGCTTGACCCCGCTAGCATTTCCTAAGTCTTTGAAGACATGGGTGTCGGCCCAGATATGGGGCCAGGAGATTCCAATATGCCATCTTTTTTAACTTGCCTCCCAAGGTTGATCAAATCTCCCTACCTACGGTAGTCCTTGCTTAACATTTTACAAACTGGTTATTTTTCAACCATCCAAGGCTATGATGGCTTATGGAATAGGTGCTTTACAATTCATAAAGCACCTCTGATGGTCATACAATAGTTGTACCCCTCTTGGATCACATCTAAGATGAGTCAGCTTTATGGCCTGTTGCAATGTTTCAATGGTCACGTAACTTCAATTCGTGATATTTTTATACTTCCAGTCACAGGAATGTCTCAACTTATGACTATAAGGACTCATGACCATAATTTCAGGTTCAATTACAGTCATAAGTCAAGGATTGCCAGCTCAGTTCAGCTGCTTTGGACTCATGAACTCAACAAGGCTTACTTCCATTTATGTTTTTCTGTGGGATAGATTGCTGCAGGTGCAGAAATGTTTAAAGAGTTGATTCTGTATTACTCTATTGAGCTTGACTGAAACTCCCTTCCTTTTCTTTCCTTTTTACTCATTATATCTTCAAGAATACTGTTCTTTCTGTCAACTGAATGCCTTACTTGCATCTTTCTGACTATGTCACTATCTCGCACCGTTCACCCTATCAGCCAGTATAATTTAAGGTGGGAAAAAGGGAATATCACATTGTCCTACAATAGGGAATGATAAATCTTTGCTGATCTACTCAAAGAGCTAGTAGTGGATCCTAATCATATTTCCCTGTTTTAATTAATTTGTCTCTAATTCCTGCTGGTACACAAAAATGGGAAGGGGATGAACAGAATCAAATGGAGATAAGAAAAAGTGTATAGCTTTCAATTCCGCTTGCTGATTAGCATCAACAAAGGATTTTATGACTCTTCTATAATTATCTATAAATCAGATATGCAGAGAGGGAGGAGTAATGTTCCTTGGTATGAAACTGGAGTCATGTATATGCGTTGATCTGTATTTTTGAATAAACACCAGGAGCTTTTTAAATGCAAGTGTCATTATTCAATTACTGCAGATATCCCTCCCATAAAACCTATATATCAGATTATGTTAAATGACTGTAATTCAAGACTTTCATGTTTTCAGCTCAGAGGTTCCATGAGATTTTTGACATTCTCATCTTCAAGATTCTCACCCAAACCCTGAAGGAAGATGTTCAAACAAGACAAACGTCAAGATTAAAACAGCCAGAACTAATTAGAGATGTAGCTTCTTGCCACAAGGCAAAATATACACTCTGGTTTGGGAATATCAGCATTTACATACAGGAGACTAAAAGAATATAAGATTTAAGACTGGCATCTGAAGCCCCAAAACTCTCTGGGTTTCCACTATCTTTTTTGACCCGAGCTGGAGAAAAATATAAGAGATCTTAAATAGATTAAAAAAAGAAAGAAAATGAAGGGAGGGAAATGAAATTCCACCCCAAGGAAAATCTGAACATTCCATATATATCAAGGGTGTCAAACTCAAGGTCCATAAGTGCTTAGATCTGGCCCATGAGGCCAGCCTAGAAACTGAGGGACTAGCCCGTGGTGCCTCTGCCAGAGAAAATGGAGCTCAGGAGAGCCGTGTGCAGCCCCTCCCCAGCTCCATTTTCGCTGACAGGGGGTTGCAGGAGGCCATCGCAGCCAGAAAAGGAGCTTGGGAGCCCATTTTTTCTGGCAGAACTCTTGGGCTGCCACAGGCACCCCTGACACAAGTGATGTCGAGCTGGGCACGCCCCCCCGCCCCTCCACCCGAGGTCAAATACCACCCTAGTGTGGCCCTCAATGAAATCGAGTTTGACACCCCTTATATATATGCATGACAAGATTCTGGTCAATTTGCACTGTGGTTTTCCACATAGTCCTCAGCCCCCAACCAGGAAAGGTAGCTCCGTATTATTTTTTAAAAAACAGATTACTATATATAATCTCTTCCTCCCCTCCCCCCCGTGCATATCTAGCTTTTTTCATACTTTTTTTGCATTAAAAATGTCATAAATAGTATCAGTCTATAAATGTGTTCCATTGTTTTCTTTCTGTGCTGTAATATTATACTGTAATATTTAATACTTTCAAGTGGAGAAGAAATGGGGGCGGGCCCAGTCAGAGGTGGCATTTGCCAGTTCTCCAAACTATTCAAAATTTCCACTACCGGTTCTCCAGAACTGGTCAGATCCTGCTGAATACCACCTCTGTGGGAAACCGCAATCATACATACACAAACACTCACACACACATATGTGGGAAGCCCCAAATCAATAGAACAACTGTAGTTCAGGGTTGAACTGTGGAATCCTTGGTGCTCCCATTTCTTTGCTTGCAGACGTTTCATTACCTGACTATATAACATCATCAGTTACATGTCTTAGAACTGATCTGACAACTAGGTAACAATCGCAAGCAAGTTCAGGGAGCATCAAGATAGAAGTCAAGATTGTTCCTGTGTTCCCCTATATTGAGCAAGTGTCTCTTAGTTTCTCCAACTTTTCTTTTCCTTTTTTTTTTGGGTTTGGTCAACTGCTTTATTATTCATCCCCTAATCTATCTTCTTCTCCATAAATTATCTCTGCCGTATAAATATAATTCCTGCTACATTTTAAGCAATGAATTCTTGCAAAACAGTTGAAATCCATGATGGCTCCAGATAACATTATATCAGCTTTTCCTGAATTTCTCAATGTGTGTGGTAAACCCAGCACTGGTAAAATACACATGAAAAAAATATTCCTAGGGAATAAAGGAAAAGAAAGGAAAAATGAGCAAAAGCTGAAAATATTGGCCCCAAACATATCCATTGTAGAGACATCTTCAACTTCTTTGATGTGGCTTATTAGTTTCTATAATTTTGGATGTGCAGTATCAGTCTACATACAGTAGATGTAAGACAGGACTGCATGTGTCTACCTCCAAAGCCTGGACCTGATGCCAACAATTCCTCGGAAAATTTCCTCGAAAAATGTACTTTTTAGGTTGGCATAAAGAGAAAACCATTAAATCCACATGGAATAATCATGTGTTTAATCAGGTGAGTTAAGATCGTTCGACAATGAAATGGGCAGCATTTAGATTCAATACATGAATTAAAAATCAACTATTTAATTTTAAATTTCAAACTTAGAAATTCAGTTCAATTAATATTTGCTGGATCTGAGTACACTTTGCAGAGAACTCTTGAATCCTCAAGGCCTCCAATTTACAATTGGTAATCTTCAAATTACAATTGGTCACTTAGAGATTGTTCAAAATCATGACAGACTTCTCCAGGGATACTTATAAGCCAGTTCCGAACTTCCAACAGTCACTCTCATCCACTGTCATGTGGCCGCATTTTGGGCAGGGGTGGGCTTTAAAACTGTAAGCAACGGATTCTCTGCCTGGTTGCTAGGTGGACATGGCCATGGTAGGTGTGGCCTAGTTGGCTTCCTGCACCGGGGGGGGGGGGGAGTTTTTGCCCTCCCTGGGCTCCGGAGACTTTACTCATGCTTCCGGGAGGACGAAAATGGCCTCCCTGGGCTCTGGAGACTCTCCAGAAGCTGGAAACAGGCCCATTTCTGGTCTTCCCAAACTTCCAGGAGGCCATTTTTTTCACCTTCCCCAAGCCTTCACATGCGCCTTGCACTTACCTGCATCCAAAACAGGCCATGTGGGGACTGCTGGAAGGGGTAGGGCGGGGTGGGGCAGGGCTAGCCAGGAGTGGGATTCGAGGGTTCTCGAACTGCACAGAATCTTAGCTAAGGGCTCTCCCGAAGTCCTGCAAACCCCCAGCAGCCCCACCCTGATTTTGGGTGCTCAGCTACCAGCCCACATTTCGGGCCATTTGCAGCATCCTGCAATCACATGACTACATTTTACAATTTTTAGTTAAAAAAAATATCCAGTATTTCTTTCTGGTTTTTGACAAAAGCATTCCATCTTGAGCAGTTGGTTCACTTCATGACTGTAGCATTTGCTTAATGGCTGCTGCAAAAAAAGATCATAACATTGGACTGGTCAGGTAGACCAGCAGCCTCCAATTTTTTGGGCACCAGGGACCGGTTTCATGGAGAAAGGTTTTGCCACAGATCAGAGAGGGCATGGTTTTGCATGCTGCCTGCATACTGTGGCTCGGGCTTTGCTTTGTGTGGACTGGTTGCTAGCATGCTGTCAACCTGTGCTGGGGATTGGGAACCTCTGATGTAGATGATCCAATTTACAACCTTATGGCTATCATGGGCAGACTCCATTATGGTTCTAGGTCAAGGATGACCTGTATTTGTAACCTAGTTATCCAAGAATAGTCTGGATTTAGATGGCATAGCATTGAATACCATTCAAGAGTCGATGTAAGGTAATAGTTAAGATGCTGGACTCGGAACTAGGAGGCACATTTTAATTCTAACAGAACAGAATGATAAGAATTGGAAGCAGGGGTGGGATGCTACCGGTTCTGCCTGGTTCTAAAGATCCAGTAGCTCTGAAGAGCAACAGACAACGAACCAGTTCTGTGTTTGCTGCTGTTTGGCCCACTCGCCCACCCGGGCACTTACCTGCCCTTTATTTCCTGCTTTTTCAACCTCAGCTGCTTTGCGCGGCACAGCTGAAAAAGCAGGAAAAAAAGAAGCTTTTTCAAATGGTATGCACCTGTGCACCTACATGCAGCGCTTTTCAGCTGTCCAGGCAGCACAGCTTAAGGTCGTTTTACAAAGCCTGCGTGTGCACACAAAATATAATCACTGAACCAGTAGTAACACCAGTTGAATCCCACCCCTGGTTGGAAGCGACTCTGAAGCAGTGGTGGGATTCAAACTGTTTTACTACCGGCTCTGTGGGTGTGGCTTGGTGGGTGTGGCAGGGGAAGGAATACCACAAAATCCTCATACCCCCTCCACTCCACTAACCTGCTTTCCAGCTCTATTCTCCTGTGCAAATTTTTTACTACTGGTTCTGTGGGCGTAGCTTGATGGGCAGGGCAGGGGAAGGATACTGTAAAAACTCCATTCACTCCCCACCCCACTAACCTGCTTTGCAGAGCCGTTCTCCTGTGCAGGGCAACAAAAGGAGACCCAGCCAATCAGCTGGGACTCAGGAGGCAGAGAATAAACAGGTGCAGGGTCAGTCAGAGGTGGTATTTGCCGGTTCTTGGAACTACTCAAAATTTCCACTACCGGTTCTCCAGAACTGGTCAGAACCTGCTGAATACCACCTCTCCCCTGAAGGTCTTCTAGTCCTGCTCAAGCAGGAGACACTATACTATTTCAGACAAATGGTTGTCTAATCTCTTCTTAAAAACCTCCAATGATCTAGCACCCACAATTTCTAAAGTTTCATGCACAGGCATGAAAACCAGCTAGGTGATCAGTGTCAGGTCCTTCAACAAGTCAGCTGCTCAAAAAAATATGTTGTCATGTTGTGCATGGAAAGCTTTATGGTAAGAGCTACCTGAGTTGCTCAGACAAGACAACCCTGATCCATGCAGGACAAACCCTATTAAAAACAATTTCAAAGTTAAATATCAGGCCCAAGTATTATTTTTTTTTAATATAGTGCTTATAGGTTTGGAAAACTGTTGCTATATCATACCAAGACAATGAGAAAAATAATATGGGAATGTCTCTAATCTGTTACTAATCATCATGACACCAGAATGACAAAATGTGCACTGAACTGTCATGATACATGCCTGCCATTTTATATTCTGGCCATGATGTTTGTATGCAATTAATTTAAAGGGCAGATTTTGCACTGCAGTAGCCTCGTCCCACTGTCCCCCTCACTCAGGAATGACTGTGGCTATCAGAATAAGGCCGAATTTGGTCCACAATGGCAATAGGGACTTAGCATAAGGTTTGATGGGTAAGTAATAATTAGTTAGCTGACCATGTTTGTGTGCCTTCAAATCACTGTTGACTATTGGCAACTATCTGGACCTGCAGTTATCTTGGCAAGATTTTCAGAAGTGGTTTGTTTTTGTTGGCTTTGTGTCTATACTAGGACTAGAACTCACAGTCATCCAGTTTCCAGGCTGATGCCTTAACCACAACTACACCAAACTGAATCTCTGGCTTATCTGACTACATCACCAAATTGTCTCTCTAGCTCACCCTATATCACGGCCAACGAGATGATAGCACCTAACCAACTCAATCTGAACTCAAAAAACTAAGCATGCCCAGATCTAGTTAATTTTTAGATTGAAGGCCATCAGAAAATTTCAAACACATCCATTTCCAACAAAACTATGTGGATGGGACTAATAAATTTTATTCCAATTATATCTTTAACAAACCTCACAACCAATATTATAATACATAATTCCAAGGGACAATATTTGGCTATAGAAAATGAATGTATGATTGAATGAATGAATGAATGAATGAAGCAAGCACTTTTGAAAAAGAACTGAATTAACTAATATTTAACTGGGTTGAAAATAAACAATTATAAGGGTTTACCGCATTCCTCATTATTACTGTGAATTACCCAATACTTTCAATAGACAACTTACTTTTTATAATGAAATATTACACATTTGACATATCACATATTTACTCAACTTTGTCCTGGATAGACATTTTTTTTAATGGAACCCAGAGACTTGCTTGCTATGTTTTTAAAGACTTAAACAGTATTTTAAGAGGCTGTTTTCCTAATATAGTCAGAGAAAAGAGACCTCCTGTTGATTGAGAAAAGATATGGTTCTAAGATGGAAAGACAATTTGTAAATGTGCTAAATGAGCTACGTGTTTTCTGGATTCTGGTCTGAAACTAAATGATCAGAAATGGGCTGTATTCCAGGACTAGTGCTAATACAAAAACAAATATGTCTTCTACAATGGTTACTCCATTTGGCTCATCTTTTTCCATTAAAAAGTAAAAGTAAACAATTACAAAAATGTTCTATTGTTTTTTTCACCAGCTAAAATGCTTGTCCCACAGCAGAAGCATTTCTTGACACAGAAACACTATGTCAAAATACTTCCCTGGAACAAAAGGTTAAAGTCCTCTACAATATTTCATTTCTATATGGATTTCAGTTATTATAAAACAAAGTGGTGACTCAGAACTGAACACAAATCCATTAATATGCATTAGTCATTCAACAAAACAATGTGCTAAGGGTTTACAGAAAATATGTCTGAAGAAGAAAAGGAAAATAAAAGGCAGTAGCCTAGCCCATGAGCTGTACAGAAGATCATGTAAGATTCTACCTTAGCAATTTATCAGAACTGTCCCCTTTTTAGCAAACTTTTATAAATATAAAAGTTATAAAAATGATATACTTTTTATAAAAGTATAAAAATGATAAAATACTTTACCTAGACCAATACCTCATACAGTGCTGAGAAGCTCATCAAGGGCAGTCAGTTTTGGCAACCCTATCTTCCTGAAAGAAAGTTGGCCCAATTCACTTGTCAAACATATACAGGTACTTGACTTACAACCACAACTTGAGCACAAAATTTCTGTGGCTAAGTAAAGGCAGTAGTTAAATAGGTTTTGACCCATTTTATGATTTTTCTTAGAATAGAATAATAGAGTTGGAAGGGACCTTGGAGGTCTTCTAGTCCAACCCCTTGCTTAGGTAGGAAACCCGATACCATTTCAGACAAATGGTTATCTAATCGCTTCTTGAAATTTTCTAGTATTGGAGCATTTACAACTTCTGGAGGCAAGTTATTCCACTGATTAATTGTTCCAACTATCAGAAAATTTCTCCTTAGTTCTAGGTTGCTTCTCTCCCTGATTAGTTTCCATCTGTTGCTTCTTGTCCTGCCTTCAGGTGCTTTGGAGAATAGCTTGACTCCCTCTTCTCTGTGGCAGCCTCTGAGATACTAGAACATTGCTATCATGTCACCCCTTGTCCTTCTTTCCATAAGACTAGACATATCCAGTTCCAGCAACCATTCTTTATTTATTTTAGCCTCCGGTCCCCTAATCATCTTTGTTGCTCTTCTCTGCACTCTTTCTAGAGCCTCAACATCTTTCTTTATATCATGGCAACCAAAATTGGATGCAGTATTCCAAGTGTGGCCTTACCCAGGCATTATAAAGTGGTATTAACATTTCACACGATCTTGGTTCTATCTCTCTATTAATGCACCCTACAACTGTGTTGGCTTTTTTAGCAGCTGCAGCACTGCTGGCTTATATTTAACTGATTGTCCACTGGGACTCCAAGATCCAAGTTAAGTGAATCACTGCAGTTGTTACATTAGTAACACATACGGTATATTAAATGAATCTGGCTTCCCCAATGAATTTGCTTGTCAGAAGGCCATAAAAGGTGACCTCAGGATACTGCAATTGTCATAAACATGAGTCAATTTCCAAGCATCCAAATTTGGATCATATGACTACAGGGATGCTGTCACGGCCATGTGAAAAAACAAGACACTTTTTTCAGTGCTGTTGTAACTTCCAATGGTCACAAAATGAATGGTTGTAAGTCAAGGAATCTATTGGGACATTCCTGTTGCTTCTTAATCATTTTTATTTTGCTGATGGGGGACTTAGGACTTGGGGCAACAGATAAGAAGCTTTGGAGAGCCATCACTGGCTTCAATAGCATCCCTATGGATTCCCTAATAACTCTGCAATTACACAGGGTAGATGTCTATGGAGATACTCAAGTCATCCAGTTCATGGTTTGTCCCAAAGGTGCAACTGGACTTTCTGGCTTTTCTTTGAAGATGTTTCGCTTCTCATCCAAGATCAGCTCAGAGCTAAAGAAGCTTCTTAGATGAGAAGCAAAACAACTTCAAAGAAAAACCAGAAAGCACCTTTGGGATACCCAGGATAGGCTATTCAGTTGCTACAATGTCTTCTTTAATATCAGCTGTATTTTCTCAGGAGAGCTTCTCCTGGCATTAAACCATATTTAGTTCCATTTTCAAAATGAAGATAGCAAATACTAAAACATTCAGAATGCAAGTCCCAGTTTGCATAACTTCCTCATCAACATCCACTTCAGAATAAATTAATAAATACGATCATCTACTGCATAGGGACCAAACAGAAGGGATTTTACCTTTTTCAGAGTTTAGGAATTCAAAAATGTAGGCAAACTGGATTTGGAAAACCAAAGCTTGCAGGGGTTTTAAATTTACAAAAGGATTCAAACTGTTTTGAAAGCAGTTTTTAGTCCCTCAGAGCTAGAAGGATTTTTCAGCATAGCACAATTGAAGGATTTCTTTTAAAAGCTATCACACGCCCTGACATAAAAAGGAAAACAGTAATAGAAAGTAATACCCCTCTCTCATTTTCAGAAATGAGAGTAAGGATGCAAAGCAAAATTACTATTAAACGTTAAAGCAGAAAATAAAATCTGGAAAAAAATGCATCTTAAAATAAAGTCATCCCTACGTCTTTACAACATTATTTAGGATTGGGAAAGCTGGTGTACATGGGCTATTACAACACATTAAACCAACTGTAAAAAAACCCGATCAGAATCTGAGATAGTTACATCTCAGGAAAGTATTCAGTATCTTCTGCATTATCTTTCAACTTACTGCAACTATTTAATTTAACGGCAAATTTGAGATTTCCAACATTGTATCGGTGGTATTTGTGTGTTTATTTGTTTGTTTCCACATTTCTAAACCCGTGCTCATAAAACCTCTCTTTATGTCTTTGTCTATCCCTACCCATTTTTTTAAAGCTTGCTTAATTTTAAACCAAATTTAAAAAACTAAGCACACTGCCAAGCAAATCAACAGCTTGTAGTATAATTTTTCTTCCAAAGATTACTGCTGGATATTCCAAAGAAGCAACAAAACTTGATGAAATATATCCAGCTTGCCTTCTGATAAACCAGTGCTTTTCAAACTTGGCAACTGAAGTGTGGACTTCAACTCCCAGAATTTCCCCAGTCACCATGCACTAATCAAGATTGAAAATGTAATTTAATTTCATTGTGCAATGACAATAAAGTAATCTAAACTAAAATTTTAAAAAATAACTGAGATAAACCAGTTTTGAGACACAAGCAATCATTTCTTTAATGTGGATGGTAATCCACAAACCAAAATCAGCTGTGCCCACTAACCCAAAAGGGTGGCAATCCTTACACATGTGTATACTGAGGCATTTAAATCAGAAGGGAGAAATGTGTGCTATGTCTATTTTAGTTTACATCTATTTTTACTTTAAAATAAGGAGTAAACTGTACTGTCAATGATAAGCAACCAGAGTTAGGAACACAAAAAATTCCTTATGGATCCTAGGTGGCATTGTGTTGAAGATTGCCCACTTCTGATTTAAATGAATAAGCATCTTAAAGAAAAAGGAATTCCAGATGAACATTGATTGTTCAAGTTAATACAGCCTTTTTTCTGCAATACATCTTAGAGTCCTTGTCTCTATTTTTCATGGCAAAACACGGTTCAGGGAGTCCTCAACGTACAAGCGCAACTGAGCTCAAGATTTATGTTGCTAAGCAAAACATGTGTTGAGTTTTGCCCCATTTTATGACCTTTCTTGCCTCTGTTGTTACGTGAATCACTGCAGTTGTTAACTTAATAACATGGCTGTCAAGTGAATCTGGCTTCCCCATTGATTTTGCCTGCTAGAAAGTTGCAGAAGGGGACCACATGACCACAGGACACTGCAACTGTCATACAGTATATATGAGTCAGTTGCAATGGTGGTATTCTACTGGTTTGGTCCAGTTCTGCTGAGCTGGTAGTTGTGATTAGCAGCAGAGACCGAACCGGTTCTCTCTAATGCTCTGTGTGGTGCCTACCCTCCCGCCCGGGCTCCCATGCTAACCTTTATGTTGTGCTTTTGAAGCACAGCTGTGCACGCAAAGTGCGCCCAGCAAGCCATGACCACTGAACCAGTGGTAAAAATATTGGAAACACACCACTGGTCAGTTGCCAAGAATCACGTTGACCATGGGGGTGCTGCCATCGTTGTAAATGTGAAAAACGGTTATAAGTCACTTCTTTCAGGACCATTGTTAACTTCAGTCACTAAAAGAACTAATGTAAGTTGATGACTGCCAGTCTGTATTCAATTGCTTTTCCCTGTAAAACTCCCAACATCTGTGAAAATGAGAAGAACAGCCTTCCTTGGTAACCTCCATTCTAATATAGGTCAAGATGAGTTCCTCTATTTCACTCCTTTGCTTCCCTTTCTGTCTTCTCCCTCCTAGTGCAACAATGATTCCTATCTGGATTTGTTTTACAAAATTTACAGGTTCCAACTGTTATACAACAAAGGCTGCTGAGGAAGTGTTAGCAAATTTCCCACCAGAAGTTACATTTGCGTGAACAACCAAAGAGCACCACGCAAGCTATTGCCCATTCAGCACCCAGCCAATCTGTTGCATCATACCAGCAACTCCATCATTTGATGGCTCATACTTTTTACACATTCACAGGGTGGCAAATTGTGTGGCTAGCATCAAAAACACATCAGCACTTCTTAATGAGGTGCTTTTCTTGTCCCTTCCATGTCCCAGATATGGAATATTGTTCTCTCCAATTATACAATAGGAAATGTATTCCAATAACATCCTTTGTAATTAACCGGTCAATAATGAGAGAGATAAGGTCAGCTGTTGCACCTTTTAATAAGCTGCCTTCCAACTTCCTGAAAACATCCAACATTTCTGTTTTTAAGACACTAAAACAAGGGTGTCAAACTCGATTTCATTGAGGGATGCATCAGGGTTGTGTTTGACCTCCAGGGGCAGGGGTGGGCGTGGCAAGGTCAACATCACTGTGAGGAGCTCCTGTGGAGGCCCGAGCGCTCTGTTAAGGCAAGGTCACACTGGCCGATGGATGCAAAACGTATGCAAAAAGGACACAGCAGACAAGCAAAATTTTTGGGGTGGCTCCATCCGTTGTTATCCGCTCTCAAAAGTGCCCCAAATTTGCATAAACAGAACGGAAAACAGTGGAAAGGAACGAACGTGGGTAGTACATTGTGAGGATGTTAAATGGATGTTTGTAGGAAGCCTAGCGGATGGAAGCGGATGACACATCCGCAGGGCTTCCGGGGAAGAATAGCGAAGCAGATGCGTAGCGGAAGGAGCGGATGCGTAGCGGATGACACAGATGCATCACAGATGCCTATAGGATGCATAGCGGACGTTCACTGCACATGCGGGGAGGATGAATTGCGTCAGCTCCGTGGATATAAAAGGATGCAGCTCGCAAGCAGTCACCATTCAGAGGAAAGACCTGCTGCCAGAGACATCTTGAAAGAACACCATGGTTTGTCAGTCAGGGAAGAAGAGGAAGCTTGTGCCTACTCCTGCCAGCCCTGGCAAGAAGGACAGAACCACCATCCCACCCCCTGGCGCTGACTCTGAAGCTGCTGGTGCTTCTGCTGCTGCTGGTGGTGCTGGTGCTGGTGCTGCTGCTGGTGTTGCTGCTTCTCCTGCTGGTGCTGCTGGTGCTTCTCCTGCTGCTGGTGCTTCTTTTACTGCTGGTGCTGCTGGTGCTTCTCTTGCTGCTGGTGCTGCTGGTGCTTCTCCTGCTGCTGCTGCTGGTGCTTCTCCTGCTGCTGCTGCTGCTGCTGGTGGTGCTTCTCCTGTTCCTGCTGCTGCTGGTGCTTCTCCTGCTGCTGTTGCTGCTGCTGTGATGGACCAACCCCAAGGCCCTCAAAGCCATGCTGCTGAAGGCCCCGAAGGCCCTGCCAGAGGGAGGAAGAGGCAATGCAAGGAGAAGGGAGAGAGGAAACAATACTCCATTTCCGAGGACCATGAGAAGGAGGTGCTGGAATGGCTGAGGGAGAACGAGTACCTGTGGAGAATGGGCCACAGGCTCTATCGTGACACCAAGAGAAAGCAGAGAGCGTGAAGAGACAAGGGAGAGAGCCTGGGCTACACTTCAGTTGTACTCCTGGGATGGTGGAAGCGCATGCACACCTGGTATGACAAGCTGCACTTGAAGAAATCTGGCCAGGCCGCTGTCAAGCTCACTGATCGGGAGATGTACGTCATGGCCAAGTGCAGCTTCCTGGAGGGTAAGGTCCACCACTGAGGAGCAGCCCCTCTGTCAACCCTCTCCCTCAGATAGCCCACAGACAGCCAGTCCTCTTCCAGCCAGGAGACAGCTACCGTGTCCAGGCAGGTGTCTTTGGAGGGCCCCACGGCAGAGACCCCCCGACAGCTGCATTCCCCATGCCAGAGGACGTGGAGGATCCCCTGTCTCAAATGGAGCAAGAAGAAGCAGCAGCCAGAGACCAACCCACACCCACCCCCAGCTCCACCTCCACAGAAAGCAGGCAGAGAGGCTGACTGGAGGGCCAGAGCCACATTGTCCTGCTGGAGATCAGGGACACAATGAAGACCAGCATAGATCTTCTCTCTCAGCTGGTCCACAGCGACATACCATCCTTGAACCGCAACCCCTTCATCACGTACGTGAGCCAGACCCTGAGGGACCTGCCCGAGGCCCAGTACCAGGTGATGAAGGAGAAGATCACAGCACTGCTGCACCACCCTCCAGGCCCAGCTGAACCTGCTCCGACCCACTCCAGGACTGCTCCTCCACCCCAGGCGATGTCACAGCCCTTCCACGGCTTTCAACAGCCCCTCACCTACCAAGACTACGAGTACCAGGACTTCCCACAGCAGAGGAAGCCCTTCCCAGTCCAGGCCCAGGTACATTGCACGCCACAGACGCCTCACCTCACCCAGCTGCAGACCAGACAGCCCCACTACACTCCTCCTTCCTCCACCCGATAGCCAAGCCCCTCAACAGAAAATCTGTCTTCAGTACTGTGCCTGACATCCCAGGTCCTTGAGGAAGGGCCTCTCAACCTCACGGGACTGAGTCAGCTCTCTGAGAGCTTCCTGAACACACCATCCCCTGTTGTACTCTCGGGGCCAAGCACCCCAATGGCGCCTCAGACCAGCACTCCAGCCACAGCCACCTCCACAGTCCCTGGCCGCTCGACAGCTGAGACCATGCCTCAGAGTGACTGAGAATAGTGCCAGAGACTGAGTTGTTACCTGTTCACCTTATCTTTGCTTAAAGACACTTTACTTGGTTCATTTTGCTTTTTTAATAAAGTCATACAGTTTACTTAAGACAGTTGTTAATAAAGGTTATCTTTGCTTCACACACTTGGTTCATTTTATTTACTTCATAAAGTGTTGGTGAAAACTTTGAAAAAAGGGTTAAGCCTTTGCATGCTTGTGGGATAGGTAAGGATAGTTGTGGGATGGGTAAGGATAGCTGTGGGATGGGTAAGGATAGCTGTGGGATGGGTAAGGATAGTTTTGGGATAGGTAAAGATAGTTGTGGGATGGGTAAGGATAGTTGTGGGATAGGTAAGGATAGTTGTGGGATAGGTAAGGATAGCAGTGTGATAGATAAACCTCCAGTGCAAGCATAGTGGAACTGTATGGTCCACCCTCCCAGCTGCCACACATATGGCCCTTTATTATCAATAACAATTTATTCATTGATGAACACATTTCAACATAAACAAAGCTCTTTATTAATGCCCTATTCATTGTAGGGTCACTCAACATACATGGCACAATCTCATCAGTGTTATGAGACAGGCTCAAGGAAGCATCCATTAAGCATCTACCATCCTGTCTTGCCACTCCACTGCTCCAGCTGGGGAGTTGCACCAGTGTCTCAGGAGGTTGCGCTGCTTCTTCCCTTCACGTGAAGCTCTGTTGGGGCCTTGCACATCCACAGTGTCTATCAGGTTTCGTCCTTGCCTCCATTCACCAGGCTCCATGTCCCCATTCCCTTGTTGACGGTCCACAAGCCTGTTCTGCAACACTGGGTAGCGGGTGCGCATGAGATTGTGCAGGATGCAGCAAGCTTCCATGATCCTCCTCACGGTCTGTGGGCGATGCTGCATGGTGGTGAGAAGTACCTGGAACCTGTTGGCCAGGATGCCAAAGGCGTTCTCCACCACCCGTCTTGCCCTGGACAGCCTGTAGTTGAAGATCCTCTCTTCACGGGTGAGGTATCTGGAACTGTAGGGCTTCATGAGGTAGGTTCTGAGGGAGAAGGCGTCATCACCCACGATGAAGTAGGGCACATCTTGTGTGTCATTGGGTAGGGGGACTGGATCTGGAAAACCCATGATGAGGTTGCATTCCAGCCCATCCTTGAGGTCACTGGCGTTGTATACCTGGCTATCTGAAGCAGACCCGTTGCCTGAAGCATCGATGTACATGAACTTGTAGTCAGCATCAACCATGGCAAAGAGGATGATACTGAAGAAGCCCTTGTAGTTGTGATAAGAGGACCCTGAGTTGGCTGGAGCTTTGCAGGCCACATGATTCCCATCTATGGCTCCAACAGTGTGGGGAAAGTTCCACCTCTGATACCACTGCTCTGCAACTTTTCTCCAGTCTTCTTCAGTGGTGGGACACTGGAGGAGCTCCTCCACGTATTCTTCGATGATGGCCTGCACCACTTCTCTGACCACAATGCTGATGGTGTTGTGTGGCACCCTCCAGGCCTACTGCATGTTTCTGTATGTGGTCCCAGAGGCCAGGTGGCGCAGAGTCAGTGCCACCTTCAGTCCAGGGTCCAGGCTGGGACGGAAGTTGGTGTTTGCCTTGGTCAGCCTGGGTCTCAGACGCTCCACAACTTCATCAAACATGGTTGGTGGCATCCTCATGAAGTGCTGGAATGCACGAGTGTCTTCATTCCTCAGCTCCACCATCAGCGTGTTATAGAGTCCAAACTCCACTCTTCTCCCGGTCCATCTTCGGACCCAGACAGCTCTTGGACGTCTCCTTCTTCTCCTTGCGTAGAAAAGGTGAAACAGTCTGAACAGCGCTTGGTTCTGGTGTTGAATGATGGCAGCTAACATAAGGAGTGTGTGATGATCCATGGTGGAGATCAATGGATGATGTGGAAGAGCAAGAGCAAGGCTGAAGAGGTCTGTACACCACGGCTGCTGGAGTGATAGTGAAATCCAGGTGATTTCCTCCCCCTTTTTATAGGAAATATTGGTTTTCCGCTAGGTGTCCTTCCACATACTCTCGGCATACTCCAGACATCCTAGATATCCAAGATACATCTCATATACAAACGTTTTGTCCGTTTTAATGCTTTATATACGAGATGCATCCGCTTACATCCTTTCTATTTCCGTGCTACTAACGCTGTGTGGACGTTCTGTGTACCTTTCGCTTCCTCCCTCTTTCCACTTTCAGCTGGAGCGGATATGAGTTGTGGGGATGGCCAGAGGATGCCGAGATGATACAGTGGACATGTAACAGATGACAATGGATGTAGAACGTTTGTTGCCCATATGTGTCGTGGATGTAGATCGTACGCGGTGGAAAGTTCATCTGCTCAAAATGTTTTGTGCAGCTCAAAACTTTTTGAGCCAATGAAATAGCAGTAGACGGATGTTTGATGGATAGAGCGTTTGAAACACGTACGCAGTGAGTACACAATAGATGCATCGTGTTTTCAAACGGATGTCAAGCTTTTTTGTCCATTTTACATCCTCTTTGCATCTGTTGGTGCAGTGGGACATGGGCTTTAGCAAAAACGGGCTCCCAAGCTCCATTTTCACTGTCAGAAGCACCACGGACCAGTCCTTTGCTGTTTCCAGGGCAGCACTGTGGGCCAGATCTAAATACATCTGCAAAATGAACTACTGTATAATCTTAGCTTGCTTGAAAGTTCTGACATTTTAAATCAGGCATGTCAAACTGGAGGCTTGCAAGCCGGAAACATCACATGCAGGCAACGCCCACCCCAGCTCTGCAAAGGCAAAAAACATTGTGATACATCACAAGACATCATGTTATGTGATCACGTTTGACACCTGTGTTTTAGATAAATCCACTGCTCAAAAAAATAAAGGGAACATTTAAACAACACAATGTAACTCCAAGTCAATCACACTTCTGTGAAATCAAACTGTCCACTTAGGTAGCAACACTGACTGACAATCAATTTCACATGCTGTTGTGCAAATGGAAAAGACAACAGGTGGAAAGCATAGGCAGTTAGCAAGACATCTCCAATAAAGGAGTGGTTCTGCAGGTGGTGACCACAGACCACTTCTCAGTTCCTATGCTTTCTGGCTGATGGTTTGGTCACTATTGAATGCTGGTGGTCCTTTCACTCTAGTGGTAGCATGAGACGGAGTCTACAACCCACACAAGCAGCTCAGATAATGCAGCTCATCCAGGAGGGCACATCAATGTGAGCTGTGGAAAGAAGGTTTGCTGTGTCTGTCAGCATAGTGTCCAGAGCATGAAGGCGCCACCAGGAGACAGTGGAGGAGGCTGTAGGAAGGCAACAACCCAGCATCAGGACCGCTAGCTCTGCCTTTGTGCAAGGAGGGACAGGAGGAGCACTGCCAGAGCCCTGCAAAATGACCTCCAGTGGGCCACAAATGTGCATGTGGCTGCTCAGTCAGAAAGAAGACTCCATGAAGGTGGTATGAGAGCCCAACGTTCACAGGTGGGGGAGGAGATCCTTCAGAAGACCACCCACTACCTCATCAGGAGCATTCCCAGGTGTTGTAAGGAGGTCACACGGGCACGTGGAGGCCACACACACTACTGAGCCACATTCTGACTTGTTTTAAGGACATTACATCAAAGTTGGATCAGCCTGTAGTGTTTTTTTCCACTGTAATTTTGAGCGTAACTCCAAATCCAGACTCCATGGGTTGCTAAATTTGATTTCTATTGATAATTTCCATTGATTTTGTTGTCAGCACATTCAACTATGTAATGAACAAAGTATTTAATAAAAATATTCTATTCATTCAGATCTAGGATGTCTTATTTTTGTATTCCCTTTATTTTTTTGAGCAGCGTATAAACTTTTCCTCCTTTTAAAAATTAAACTAAATAGATACCCTTAAGCTAGGGGTGTCAAACTTGCGTCACGGCATCATCACATGACGTATTGTGACTTTGTTTCATCTTTGCTAAACTGGTCATCGGTGTGGCCAATGCATGACACATCCAGCCTGTGGGGCGTGAGTTTGACACTCCTGCCTTCAGCCCATTGCTCAAATTTGTTAACTTAATGTTGATCAATCGGAAGAAAAAGGGCGGGAGAAATAAAAAAAAATAACCTAAGCCCACTGAAAAAAGAGAAGTAACAGAAGGTGGGTTACCTGCCAGGTAAGCTAAAAGGAGCACAGAAGGGAATTTCCATTTCTGCTGAAACAAAGGGTTTCCCAAAGCCAATTGTTAGAAATATGACAGCAACTCAATTGCTTGTTTCTTATTCAATGAGTGCTGAGTCAATCAAATGAGGATGTTGGTGTGGCTCACCTGCCCTTTTGCTCTTACAACAGCTTAAGTCAACAAAAACTTGGCTTTCTCAGTTACGCACCTATAGTTTTGCTACCAATCTTTCATTTTCCACAGACCCTTTTATTGTTTTATAAATAGCAAGGGTTAAGAATTATTTGAGGTAGAGGAAGGAAGAAAAAAAAAAACAGAAATGCACAGCTCTGGCAACCAGCAAATGATCTCATGATTACTTACTCAACACCCACCAATCTGCCAAAAACAGCTACTGCGGCTGCTCATAATAAATGCCACTAAATGTAATTCCTGTAAAGCAATCATGCTGACAGGGTCATCCAAGGTCAGCTCTTCATCAAACACCATCCATGTAAAATACATCAAACCGAAGTGTTCTGCCTAGGATTTTTATTAACAAGAGAGAAAGAAAAGGCATTTTCTGCCAACGCTTTTGCTGAAAGCTATGAAAGAGCAGGAATGCCAGTGTTGTTTTTCGCCAATCCCACGGCCCTTTGCCCTTTGCTTCCCCCCTTACATTGTAGGGCAGGGGTATCAAACTCATGGCCGTGGGCCAGATGCATCACACACTGGCCACGCTCACCCGGGGTTTAGCAAAGTGGGGGAAGTTGCAATAGGTCACATGATGACATGTCATCACAAGTTTGACACCCCTGTTGCAAGTCAAAAGCCTTGCACCCAAAACTGACAAAACAACCAAACCTTCTCAATCTGTGGCAACTGTATCAATAACCAGAATTTCATTATTCTTCTTCTCAAGTCAATGTGATGGGGCAGAGGCTAAGTGAGTTACGGTATTCCTGAGGGATCCTTGGTGCTCTCTGAGCTTGGTTGTTTTCTTGCAAAAGTTTCATTACCCAAACTAGGTAACACCTTCAATGCAGCTCCCTGATGATGTTACCTAGTTGGGTAATGAAATGTCTGCAAGAAAACAACCTGAGCTACAAATATGCTCCTTTATCCATGTATTCATCTCTAAGACATTTAAGGGATATAGAATCTCTGGAAGAAAGAACTAATCCTGCTTGCTGATGAAGCTTTGAAGAAGCATGTGTGAAGATACAGTTTTGACATGTTTCATGCTACAGCTTTTTTCAACATGTCAAACCCACCTCCATGCCTCTTACTGCTTTCTGATCTATCCAACCCAACTCTCTGATCTCTGGCTTTAATCAATCGTACAGTTTTTGCAATACCACCTGGTTACTTAGCTTTCTTGGTCAAACCCAAAACCCTAAGTAATTTGGTACTATAAATCATCAGAAAAGTATCTGAATTAATATTCTTCCCGCTACTTCTAACCTTCATTTCTACATATTATAATTGCATCTCATCAAATAGTTCAGACATCCCCGATCTGGTTCCCTGTAAATGTGTTGAGGCTACAGCTCCCAGACTTCCCTAGGTTCCTGACTGTGAGTTGTAGTCCCTGGTTTGTCCTGGTTTGGGAATGGATGGAGCTGGGTGTCAGGGCTCCAACAAATCCATTCCCACTCAAATCATAAGTCTCTAGTCGCATCTCTCAGAGTAAAAAAAAAAAAAAAGATTTATTAGGAGTGGCTACGTTGGCGTTAGCTGGGTGCAGCTGACACTAAAATACATCATTCATTTCCCCCTTGACCCTGGTCTTCCCCCCACCCCCTGGATGTGTATTCTCCAATGGGACACATCTATAGCCAAGAGTCTCTCATGCTCTCCAGTAATATTCCTGCATGCAGACAGCTTTGGGCTGCCAAGGCGATTATCTAAGGCATTTGAGGAATGCACTGCTTTCCCCCATTCCCTTTCTGGTGGCAACTAAAAGACCAAAGGAGTATTTTTTACTTGATATTGGATATGCCTCAAAGTTTCCTAGCACAGTCACTGACCTTTTCCTTTACTCCACCACATTTTTTTCTTTCTCTTTAAATTCTCATCTTCCATATATAGCTACTGTGTATAGCTCCCTTAGCCTCTCGTTTCCCCCATCCCAAAGGATTTTTTTTCTTTTATTTTGCACAATTTTGAATACTTCATAATTCCACTGAAATATTTGAAACCATTCCAGAATTTTACAGAAGCTTGTAAAAGTATGTCACTTGTTAAAAATCCAGGGATTGGTACAGAACAAATGATGAGCTCATATAACATACTGAATAACTGAAAGCACATTTTCCAAATTGTGTTCCACTGACCCCTAAAATTAAGATTATAGAACCTGATGAGGGTCTGTGAGAGACCAACAAACCCCACCCGCCCATGTACAAAGTCAGCAAATTTCTCCTCACTACAGCTTTAGCTCTTGATCTGAAATTCAAGGACTTCTTAAAAAAAAAACCAACTAATGAGTTCTGTGACTTTAAATTTTTTGAAAACCTTTGACTTAAAGTGCTTCAGATACACTTCTAGGGGAGGTCACTTTTATTCCAAGTTACAGGGAAGGAAAAATAAAAGAATTCCCACATCTTCCTTAGCCCATTACCAAAGATCAGCTTTAAAATTAAACAGGGCACAAGAAAACAAATGGTTCTCACATGGGCAGGGCAGATACTGGCCACTGTTCTAAGACACAAAAGGTATATAGGAATACAGGAGCAGCTTCTGTGACTCAGTTCCTAATTTGCTATCTGTCATATGTCGAGAGAAGAAAAGTGATCTCATTCAATTAGTTAATCATTAAAGTCTTTCAAACTCCAGTTTGCTTTCATGACATGGGAAAGTTATAAAAGTTGTACTAAAGATCAGCCACATTTACCTGCTTTACTGTATCTTCAACAGCTTGCACATAATGACTCAGTTCTCTGTTCATTACAGCATATTCCAACATCACTTCTTTCATTGTTTTAATTTCTTCCAGGTCATCTGCAAAATAAAAGTTTACTTCATTTTTTTTTTCAAAAAATATTCAGATAACTAAGATCTGAAGATGTTAGAGAGAACTAAATAGAACAAAAACATACTAAATGTATGCAAGAAAAAGGCAGGGGCAACATAATTTAATTTAAATATGTAAAAACTATTGCTCTAAATGTTTATGGAGATTGTCAATCATCCAGCTCATGGCTGTACCAAAGGTGCTTTTTCAAGAGGCAGCTTCAAGCTTCAGCTTCTTGAATGAGAAGCAAAACGTCTTCAAAGAAAAATCAGAAAGTCCAGCTACCCCTTGGGATACTACCCTAAATGCTACATTGATATAAAACTGGACTGAGTGGCTTCTTTTAAAAGTCAGATCTAACCATCAGAGAAATCACAAACAGGCTCTTTCAGTGATGGTTTGAGGGAAATTATCATGTTCTCTCCCTCATGATTTTCAAATACAGGTAGTCCTTGACTTACGACCACCACTGAACCCAAAATTTATGTTGCTACATGAAAAATTTGTTTAGTTTCACCCCATTTTATGATTTTTGTCCACATTTGTTCAGTGAATCACTGCAGTTGTTAAATTAGTAACACCGTTGTTAAGTGAATCTGGCTTTCCCATTGACTTTGCTTATCAAAAAGTCATAAAAAGTCCCCAGGACATTGCACCCATCAGAAATATGAATCAGTTGTCAAACACCCAAATGTAAATCACATGACCATGGCGATGCAGCAGTCATCATAAGTGTGAAAAATGGTCATTAGTCACTTTTCAGTGATTGAATGAACTATTGACAGTCAAGGATTTCCTGCATTTTTTGATATTCTCTATCAAAAGCCATTTGCCTATCTTACTCTACCAAATTCTTCCATTGAATGACTGTTTACAAAATACAAAATATTACAAAATATTCTAAGACATTAAGTAAAGGCTTGCTGCATTAAGAGTAGAGTAAGTAGCCCTAAATAAATAAATCAAATCAAAATCATACTGTGCCAGGATCACAACTGCAATTCGTGGCTTACTACGGTTAAACATTTCATGGAAATCAACTGTCTTTTTCAAGGTACATGTAAAGATGGCAATTCAACTTTCCATACCATTAACATCAGCACTCATAAATGCTGAAATAAGTGCTTCTCTAAAGATGGCACAGTTTGACTGTGGAACCCACTGCTACAAGATCCAATAAATATCACCAATTGTCTTGTTGGGGCTGGGAAGTTAAGGAGAGTCAGACCAGTTTGATACTAGGGTGGGAGACCACCAGAGAAAAGTTATGCACTGGATTGAAAAGTTGAAAGTGTATCCCATAAGATGGCAACAACCACCACCTTCATATTACTACCAAGGACAAGTAATCCTTGACTTATAACCACAATTGGGACCAAAATTTCTGTAACCTCGAAAGCTTACTGAACAAATGGTTGTAAATCATGGACTGCCTGCAAATTTGGATATTTTCTTGTAATCTCCAGGAACTGAGCCTCCTGTGAAGGACTTTCGAAGAGGACTTCATGAAGGATTAAACAAAGGGTCTTTAAACTTGGCAAGTTTAAGACTTGTGGAGTTCAACTCCCAGAATTCCTGAACTGATATGACTGGAAGAGGAATTCTGGGAGTTGAAACCCACAAGTCTTAAAGTTTGAAGACCCCTGGATTAAACCAACAGTAACTATTAGTCTTCAGATTTTAGTAGCTTATGGGACCTAAATGAGAATTTCCAACTTGTAGACTTCCTAAGAGACAGCTGGTTTTCTCTGTGAGTACAAAATATGGGACATATATATAGCCCCCTCTTAAATTCTTATACCACAATAGATTTGCCTGGGGAAGGCTTAGTTAGCAACAGAGTGTTTCCAACTGATGGGAAATGCCCAACTGCACCAAGATATACAGCTCCCAACTCAGTTGGTTAATCAGAAGGACAAAATGTGTTCCTATGGAAATTATCTTCAACCTGCTTTCCAGGAAATAGGAGTTAATGAGCCTGTAATTCACAAATGAGTATAGATTTAAAATCTTTCTCTTCCTCTCTCTGAACCATTAAATCTCTATCAACAAAGTACAACCCAGAAAGATTTACAATGAGTTTCTCTAGCTCAGCTTATTATCAAGAAGCTAAGGAGTTAATATACAGAATCTTGGAAACTGAATAAGCCAGAACTCTTAAAGCTAATTATTAGTAAATCAATTAAAACAGGACCTCTCAAAGCTGCTTGAACCTCTTTTTACTAGAATGCAGGACAGATGGGCTGGCTAATGATTATTTTCCTAGCTATGATTGACTCTGAATTATCCATCTGCTCATCATTAATAATGGTTTGATATATTCTCAATTCTGTTTTAGCCTCGGAGTTCTCGCTTATCTCAAACTAAGATTGATAGTAGCACTATTACAGGAACTCCTATTTTTCCTGATCTGATTGGGGGAAAAAAAAAGAAATGGAAAGAAGACTTTTCTTTTCAATTTGTTTGCAAAATTAGATTTCTTAATTTTAAAGGCGCAACATTTGAATATGAGCCAATGGTAGGACAGCATTCAATTGATATCACTATTACTTGCATACCATTTTTTATTGAGCAGATAAACTTCTTGGTTACTTGAACTATTTTTTCTCCCAAGTAAGAATGAATTTTTAGTCACATTTTTACATTTGAACTGTAGAGGTATGTGAAATGCTTGGATGATCATAAGATCTGTTTCCTAAGAGGTTAGTTACACTAATCCAAGCCATTACTTGGAAGAAAACAATCTATATTTTTGAAAACCTTTCCCACTTTATCTTCCTAAACTCCACAAGAGAGTATGGGTTAAAAATCCACAATAATCTGAAGGAAAGCAAACTAACTTAATTTTGAGCCTGTCAATATTCGTGTACACTGTACCATACCAGCTATCCACCAGCTGGCTATGAAATATTTTTAACTTATTATCAGCACCCACTATACTGTCTACCTCTATCAAAAAAATTGTCTCCTTTTTACTATTTTTGCCTATGTATTTAAAGAAGTAACTTTTCTGTCATCGGCATAACAGACATTTTCCAGACTGCATTTTTACATGTTGTGCAACCAAAAGCCATTTTACAATTCTTGGGCAACCCCAGCTAATGTATTACTCAGAACAACATTTCCTTGGTTTTATGCAAGAAAGATTTTGAGAGAGAAAGAATGGTGTGAGTGCGTGTGATTTCAGTTACCAACACCTAATCATTAGGCAATCAGGGTATTTAGTACAGAAGTTGTATTTAATGAGTCATATTGCTCCAGAAATATTTAACAGAAATATGAATACCCTCTCCAGAGGAACTATGGTTGAAACTATAATTAGCCCTGTTCTTTTAAATGTCATCCCTTATAAAATCAAATCTGAGTCAGCGTTTTCTAACTCAACAGAAATAATAAAGGTTATCCAAATTGGAAGAGCATCAACCAGAAGCTTGCTTTGCCCACAAAACTGAAGCAAATTATAAGATTTATCTTTCCACAACAAAGGAAAACCTATTATTTAAAAATCCAAACACGTGTCTTATAAGCTGACTTCTCACCTCTCCTCCAAATAAACCCCTTCTCCATTGCAACATATAATTTGGTATTGTTTTTCATGGAAAAGGCATGTAAACTGTACAAAAGTCCAGAGTGAGCTTCCTTTCCCATTGAGCAATTCCTTTTCTCGGTAGAGTCCATGAACAGCATCACACAAACAAGACATTTCCCAGCCAGGATGCTAAAGGTCTCTTCAGTGCTTTCTTAGCTAGCTATAGCATCCCAAGCAAACATAGATTCAGCGCCTCATATATTAATTATAGCAATGTTTCTTGGCCACATTCAGTTGCGTGGACTTCAACTCCCAGAATTCCCCAGCCAGCATTCTGGAAGTTCACACATCTCAAAAGCAAGGTTGAGAAACACTGTAATATAGCAATCTACCTTACTGCCTACTCACCTAATGTTTCTCCTGGAAGGCTAAATCCTCAGGTGAGTTATTTTAAACAAGGCTGGCCTCAGTTACTAAACAGGATTGCAGCAATTCTTTCTAACTGGGGATAACTTTAGAAACTTGGAAGCATGCAAATCATACAAAATGTAGCACAAATATTCAGCATGTGCAAATTGCTTTTATTGCTTTTCAACTGTTTGCACATCAGTTTAAAGTGATAGATCCTCACAAGCTGCTACGCCACAGATGCCAATCACTTTTTTAATGTAGGAGGGGGCAATTCAATCCATACAGTTGGTTTACAGTTCAACATGTTGCGCAAAGAAAATGGGTTAATGGACAAAACAAGGGATAAACTAATGGGAGAAAAACATATCTTATGAATTATAGTTACGGCAAACCACTGAAGATTTTTTTTTATGTCTAAGCATGTTACTAAGTGGAAAGTTGTAGGATCCAGCCTGGGTCAGTCATTGGGACTAGAGGTTTTTTCTTCCAAGCTCTGGGACTCATACTAGAGACAAACTTCAGGGAACTTCTTTCAAGCAGAGTGTGTATGTTGGTCTCTCTACTAGAGACAAGTTTCCTGAGGATGATCTCCAGCATGAGTCTGAAAGCTTGGAAAATAAAACCTTGGATTCTGCAACATTATCTGAGGATGTGTATATTTGCCTTCATTAGTTGATAAAAAGTGTACGGTTGAGCCTTAAGTTCATCTACTACTATAGATAGTCTTCTCAAAGGTAGCTTCACAACTGCATAACCATCTCTCTGGGAAAATTCCTAAGTCTCTTTTCTCTTCTTAAATGGATTATGAAACTTACTTGATTGAGACAGGTAGAGTGAAAGACATCAACTTTGTCAATTTCTGTATGTAAGATGGAGAAGGGACATGTTATCTTTTGCTTCAGGCATCAAAATATCTTGAGCAAATCTGCTATGACAACATTGTATAAAACATAAATTCCATAATTATGTGTTGAGTGAAAGGTTTTCTTCTGTCAAACCTACTTGGTCAATTTTATTGTTTTGTATTTATATAGATATTGTCAATTTGGGGGCACAAAGGCTGCATATTTTAGAGTAATGTTTTTCCAATCTTTTCATTGGAGCTCATGACAGAAAATTGGCCCTTGTGGTTTGTAAACTGTATCTTATGGATTAATGGGGCATGCGAACCCAGAAACTGTGCTTATGCAACACAATGCCCGAAGCAAACTGTGATAAGCCTAATGCACAAGAATGAAATAAGTGAAAGGCTAGAAGCTTCTTTTTCCAAAGCATATCCAATTCTCAGACTTGGAAAAAGAGTCACTCACAGACACCCAAATGAAGTTGTAGACATCAGTCTCCAGAACAAACTCCTCTCCCCTGCTGTTCTCACCTACCTTTCATGCAGTTACTTTCCTATGATCCTTTGGGAAGCAATTCCACACCACCAGCCAGGTGGCCAATGAGCTGCTCTCCTTCAGAACTGACATGGATCATTTCATGAATCATATAAGTTTGTTTGGCAAACACATGTCACCCTCCTCTCTCAATGAATTGTACTTCCAACCAATACTAAGCTTCACTGAGCTGTACATCAGAACATTGATAATTGTTGCAACAATGCAGAACACTGTTGCAAGGGATTGCAACAATAGAATTTTCATTAGAGAAAGTGAGTGAGAGAACAAATAACTGAAAACCGTCAGACTTGCCGAGAATGGCTTAATTGCTATGAATTTTAGACATTTTTTTAAAAAAGCGAACAAACAGGTGGAGCCCAACTGAGACAAGACGGATAACTAATTATCTCTTACACTTTATTCTTCCGGGCTCAACAATCCACCCACAGTGCCTCTGTTGCTAATTTAATGATGCTTAACAGAAACTAAAAAGGCCTCTAATTTTTTAGCATGTGTATGTATTGTTTGTGCACACCATTTTCAGTAGTACAACATCATTTCTCAACCTGGTGCTCTCCAAATATGCTTGGATTACAACTGTAACCTTTACCTATCACAGCTTGGATGCTTGCAAGACAGAACTTTATGCTCAAGCAGAATATAAATGTTTTGAGCATGCTGTTCTATATACCAAGGAAAAAGAAGAAACACGGTTGTTTGTGCTTTGCTTTCTCTTCTTCATACCATTTGTTTTAACATTTCACTAATTCTCAGATGATAGACCCCAAGCAGGAGTGACCTTTTTATACTAGACTTTTATAATAGTTTACTTTATGTCATTGTACCTGGTACAACAAAATTCAATGCCCCCTTAAATGCGATAATTATCATATGAAGCATAATCTTTTAACTTACCCTGTTCAACTAGAGTCTTCTAAAATGCAAAGCATATATGGTACCTTATCATTATGATTTTTCCTATTCAAGCCAAACCATCCATTCTCCTTATGTAGGCAGAATAAGTAGAGTATCTGCTAGGCCTATGCAAAGACACTAGTAGCTTTCTGGATGAGTTGAATCACATCTCGCACTTGTCCCAAAAAACACAAGCAATACTGAAAAATGTTGAAAGTTATGGTTTATCAACTACGAGAAGAGGCCAGAGATTCCTTACCCCTGCTCAAGGCTCTACTGATAGGGCTAGACTGTCTTAAGGGCCATCAGTGAACCTCACCAACTAATGGAGGCATATGAGATTTGACCAAATCCCTGAAAGCCAGAGATTCCTCACTGCTGCTCAAACTCCGTTAACTGGTCTAGATGGTTTTGAAGACCATCAGTTTGCCACCCAAAGTCACTTGTTTGTGAGATTGGTATCAATCAGTGAACTTCACCAACCAATGAAGACATATCAGATTTGAACATATCTCCTGGCCTCAGCTTCTCTGCCCAATCTGGCCTTTGATCATGTTAGGAATATGAGTCACCGAACAGCTATTTGGGTTAGACATATATAAACCAGGATAAACATTTTAAAACTGTATCTTTAAGAAAATGCAAAACTGTAATTAGGTGTGGTTTCTCAAACAGCCATAAGATGGAGCCAGAAACCTGGTTTGTTTTAGTCTGAGTCTCAGACGAGAGTGTATCTGTTTCCTTCTGTTGGAAAGTATTGCCGTTCCTCCATTTTTCCTAATTGACTGATATTTCTGGATTTAATGTAAGTCTGTTACTGAACTGTTTTTTGACACTGGACATTGATATTTGGATTATCCCTGGATTGAAAAACTGACTGATTTACCTGTGAATGACTTTGGACTGCCTGTTCTGAACTTTGCTTAAACCTTTCTGGACGTAAAAACCTACATTTACTGTACAGTGTATCTATGTTCTGTACGTGTATTATGCAAACACTACTCTCAAATACATCTCCCTGTATGTGCTCATTCTCCTAATGGGGAATTACCTCAACAGATCATGTATCAACCATCTTGCCTACCTTATAGCATACTTGACAACTGACCAACCCATCACTCAGTTTCCACCCTGTGACCTATTTGACTGTCCGTGTCACAAATTGTCCACAAATGCAACCTGTTGCAAAGCTCAACTCCTAGCCTAGAAATCTCTTCCCTTAAACCCCTTCCATCTGAAAAGAATGCTGTTTCCCCAATTATAACATTAACTTCTCAAGTCCTCATATAATGTGTGAGTGTGTGGTCATCTTTAGCAAATCATGCCAAGCATGTGGTCTTTGAAATTGTCCTGGAGAAGTGCAACCCGATTTCCTTACATCTTTCTTTGCCTTAAGATGAAAAGGCCTTTTCATTTCCAAGGGCTTTTAAAGTATAATAAGCAACCTAAAATTTAAATTTTTGCACGTTCTGCCTGCTACACCTTCTGAACAAATGGATTATTGGTGTCTTTTAGTAACTGATTCATGACAACATTTATATTTCTTGCTGGGTTTTTCATCTTACTGCTTACCTCCGTCCCCAGTCCAGAACATTCATTCAAAGTGGGAAGTTCAGAAGTTTCAGTAAATTAATCAGAAAAATTGTGTCTACAATTTTGTCTGTCAGAAGTAGAATTTAATATTCCAAATACAGCAAACTAGGGAAAGCTGTAAGGGGACAAAGGAAACTTGGAAAATAAGTAAATAAAAGCTGCCTGGCGATATCAAAGGAACGTTTCCCTTTATTCAACCTCAATTCTTTCTTCCTTTTGCCTATTTTCCCCCATAACCTAATTTATCTACATCTCTAAGATTTCTTAGCCAGTCTTCTACTAATCAAGCCAGAAATTACAAATCAAGACCAACCCTGCTCGATTTTTTCAAGAGTAGCCAAAGTCAGTTAGGTGCTGCCACCTGCTGAGACATAGTGAACGGGTACAACAAAACCAACATGTTGAAGGAGATTCAGTTAACCCAACTGATCACAAAATAATAGAGTTGGAAAGACCTTGGAAGCAATGGTGGGATTCAAAAGTTCCCACCACCAGTTCTGTGGGTGTGGCTGTGGGTATGCACGCACCAAAACACACACTTTGTGCATGCATTAAAATAGCAAAAGCTAAGCTACTGCACCTCTTAGCTATTTAGCACAGCAATCCGCTTTGCCGCATCAAACAGCTGAGAGGTTAAAAAGGACCTAGGAGCAGGGGCAGGTGGGTGGGCCCAACTGCAGAGTGTTGGAGAGCCTTGGAGTGACCCAGTTCTCTGCCAGCTGATCTTTGGCGCTACCGGCAGGAGTGGGCTGCAACCAGTGTTAGTACTGGTTCAGTGATTATGTTTTGTGTGTAGTACATCTAAAGCTGTGCCTCCTGGACAGCTGATAAGCACTGTACACGGGTGCTCAGCGTTTGAAAAACCCAGGGGTGAGATACTACAGGGTTAACTACAGGGTTCAGGATTTACAAGCTTCCCTGCAGGCTGCGAGCCACACGCCTGTAAAGCCACATGCCTGTAAATCGTCATCAGCAGCTTCCTGCAGAGAAGCAGCCTTTGAAACAGCCCACTTTTCTTGCTTTTGTATCTGCTGCTGTGCCTCGTTCGGCAGCTGAAGTTGAAAAATCAGGAAATAAAAATCAGGTAAGAGTCGAATGGGTGGGTGGGCAAAAACATCAGCAGACATAGAATTGGTTCTACGTCTGCTGCTCTTCAGAGTTACCTATTCTACAGAGGTGCACAGAACCGATAGAAACCCACCCCTGGAAAAACCCCTTTTTCCTACTTTTTCAGTAAAAAAAGGAAATAAAGGACAGGTAAGAACCCGGGCAGGCAGGCAGGGCGGTTGGGCCAAATAGCAGTAGGCACAGAACCAGTTCTGTGTCTGCTGCTGTTCAGAGAGTTGGTTCTACTGGTACTATAGAGCTGGGCAGAACTGGTAGCATCCCACCCCTGGCTACCAGTACACTAGAACTGGGCTGAAGTGGTAGAATACCACCACTGCTTGGGAGGTCTTCCAGTGCCAACCCCCTGCTCAAGCAGGAGAGTCTTTATTGTTTCAGACAAGTGGTTGTCCAGTCTCTTCTTAAAAAGCCTCTAGCGATGAAGCCCCAGCACCTTCTGAAGACAAGCTTTTCCAGTGATCGCTTGCACTGTCAGAAAATTTCTCCTTCTTTATTAATTCTAAGTTGATTCTCTCCTTGATTAGTTTCCATCTATTGCTTCTTTTCTTGCTTTCAGATGCTTTGGAGAATAGGTTGACCCCTCTCTTCTTTGTCCCTTTCTCTACAAGTCCTTAAGTTAAACGTGCTTCTCATTCTGGGCAACTTGAAGTGGTGTAAACTGCAGTTCCCAGAATTTCCAGCCAGCATGAAGTCCATAGATTTTCAAGCTGCCCAGAATGAGAAACACTTAGGTTTAAAGAAAAGATATGACAGTAGTAATTTTGAAGGTGACACTAGCCTTCAACTAGACCTTTAAATAAGGACATAAACATTTCTTTTTTTTATTAAATAAAGTTTATTTAAGTTTGATATATTTAAAGCATTTAAAAAGAAACAAGCAAACACATAAACAACTATATATAT
>BLBF01000002.1:14085845-14139154 GCA_015471245.1 Laticauda colubrina
AAACAACTATATATATATATATATATATATATATATATATATATATATATATATATATATATATATATATATATATATATATATTTTGCAGCAGGTATTGAGCATTGGTTATGTTTTTGCTTTCTTTTTTTCTTTTACCCCATAACATTGATCTACCTTGTTACAATACCTTCCTCGTTCTTTTAATGTTTTAATTTCACAGAATACTTTATAATTAAATGCACGAAGACATAAACATTTCTATTTTCCTGCCTTGGCAATGTGTTCTTCTCAACTTTCTTACCTTTTCCATTCTGCTATAAATCCAACAAGCTATTCATTGTTACTAAAAAACATAACCCACTCTAGCATAAAGCTTCAAAATGTGAACTTCTATCATCAGTGTTAATGCACCATATAGAACACATTCAGCTATGACCCTTCTTGTTCCTCTCACACTCTGATGCTATCTGGGTCATTTTCTCATTTTCTTCACCCTTCCTCAACTAAAAGTATTCATCTCTTATCCTAGTTCACTTAAGTTCACTTTACTGAACCACTTGATTTGTTTATCCCACTCAACTGTGGTATAACTAATGGAGAAAAAAAACCTCACTGGGACCAACATGAAGTAATGCAGAGAAGTTAATTGAGGAGCTAGTCATATTCAAAGGTATTTCTGAACACTAGATATTTTGTGCTGCTTCCATCTGAGAATTAACAGTCCCATAAACAGTCCTGCCAATTCCCATAGTGGAAGATGATTGTTCATGCTGATAAATTAATGGTACAAACAGGTATCAAAATCAAGGAAGGAAGGATAGAAAGTCCTCAACTTACAACCACAAGTAGGAAGTAGAATTTTGTTTGCTTAAGGCCCTGTCCCACTGGCCAACGGACACAAAACGTATGCATAAAGGACACAGCGGATGAGCAAAATTTTGGGGGTGGCTCCATCCGTTGTCATCCGCTCCAAAAAGTGGCAAAAATTTGCATAAACAGAACGGAAAAGAACAGAAAAGAATGGACGTGGATAGTATGTAGCGGGGATGTTAAACGGATGTTCATAGGAAGCCTAGCGGATGTATATCGGATGCAAACCGTTCACTGCACATCCTTTCTATTTCCGTGCTACTAACGCTGTGTAGACGTTCCGTGTACCTTTTGTTTCCTCCCTCTTTCCGTTTTCAGCTGCAACGGATGTAAGTTGCGAGGATGCCCAGAGGATGCAGCGGACGTTTAACGGATGGTAAATGGACGTAGAACGTTTGTTGCTCGGATGTCACGGATTTACATCGTACACAGTGGAAAGTTCATCCGTTCACAAAGTTTTGTGCGGCTCAAAACTTCTTGCACGGATGAAATCGCAGTGGACGGATGCTCAACGGATAGAGCGTATGAAACACGTATGCAATGAGTACACAACGGATGCATCGCATTTTCCAACGGATGGCAAGCTTTTTTTAACGTTTTACATCCTCTTTGCATCCATTGGTGCAGTGGGACATGGGCTTTCGTGATGTGGTCCTTAAGTGAGACACCATATAATCAGACCCAATTTGTTTACCATTCTATCACTATTAAACAAATCACATAATCATTAAGCAAATCTGACTTCCCCATTTGACTTTGCTTGTTGGAAGCCAGATGGGAAGGTGCAAATTTCAAATTGCAATCACATGACTGCAAGGCACTGCAACTGTCATAAATGTGAGCCAGTTGCTAAGCACTCAACATGAGATCATGTGACTGTAGAGATAGTGCAACTTCAAGGACAGGTCCAAGATCACTTTTTCCAAGACTGTCCTAAACTTTGAGTCATTGTTAAATGAACGGTCACATGTCAAGGATTACCTGTACAGCTAAAGCCCCTGTCACACTGCAGCAACGGATGGAAAGAGGATGTAAAACGGAGAAAAACACTTACCATCCGTTGGTTAACGCGATGCTTCCGTTCTGTACTCACTGCCTCCGTTTTGCTTCCTCTCTATCCGTCCAGCATCCGTCTATTGACATTTCATCCACTCAAAAGGTTTTGAGCTGCTCAAAACTTTTGAGCGGAAAATGTATCCAACGCGTCCGTTCTGCATCCGCTAGGCATACGGGGGACATCCGTTCTGCATCCGTTGTTATCTGTTACACATCCGCTATATCCGCTAGGCATCCGCTGCGCATCCGCGCAACTCAAATCCGCTCCAGCGGTAAATGGACGCAGGGAGGAAGCGGAACGGACGCGGAACGGACGCGCAGTGTTAGCAGCACGGACGGAGAAAGGATGAAAGTGGATGCAGCACGCAAAGAAAGCATTTAAAATGGAAAAAACGTTCGCAGAGGGGACCTATCTCAGATATTAAGGATGTCTAGAGGATGCCTAGAGGATGCAAAAGGATGCTTCCGTTCCGCATCCGCTTTCCATCCGCTCTGCGTCCTCCCCCCGTCTCTTCCTTTCCGTGTTATCCGCTCTGGTTATGCAAATTTTTGCCCCTTTTGAGAGCGGATAACAACGGATGGAACATTTTTCTCGTCCGCTGTGTCCTTTTTACAAACGTTTTGCATCCGTTGCGCAGTGTGACAGGGCCTTAAGGGCAAAGTGGGAGTTCAGCCTGTGCCCAAAATGAATGCAGAATAAAAGCAAAAAGGAACCTTTCTTTCTGCATCCTCCAGAACAGAGGTGTCAAACTCGATTTCATTGAGGGCCGCATTAGGGTTGTGTTTGACCTTGGGGGTGGTATTTGTGTGGCCAGGGTGGGCATAGCCAGCTCGACATCATTTGTGTCAGGGGCACCCGTGACAACCCAAGTGCTTTGCCAATGAAACTGGGTTCCCAAGCTCCATTTTCAGCTGCGACAGCCTCCTACAACCCTCTGCCAGCGAAAACAATTCAGGAGGGCTGCATGCAGAGGGTTGCAGGAGGCCATCGCAGTTGAAAATAGAGTTTGGGAGCCCATTTTTTCTGACACAGGCACTGCAGGTCCGTCCCTCGCTGTTTGCAAGGTGGTCCTGTGGACCAGGTCTAAGCACCCCATGGGCCAGATCCGACTTACAGGCCTTGAGTTTGACACTCCTGCTCTAGAACAGTGTTTTTTCAAACTTGGCAACATTAAAATGTGCGGACTTCAGCTCAGAGAATCCCACAGCCAGTCAAACTCAAGACCTGGGGGCCGGATTCTGCCCATGTGGTGTTTAGTTCTGGGCTGCAGGCCACCCTGGAAGTAGCAAAGGACTGGCCCATGGTGCCTCTGCTAGCGAAAATGGAGCTTGCACATGGCTTTCCCGAGCCCCATTTTAGCTGGCAGAGGGTTGCAGGAGGCCATCCCAGTGAAAAACAGAGCTCGTGAGGGCTACATGTGGACCCCGAGCTCTGTGTTCGCTGGCAGAAGATTACAGCAGGCGGTCGAAGCCAAAAACAAAGCCCAGGAGCCAGTTTTTGCTGCAGACCGCTCCACAGGCACACACACACCCCAACATAAGTGATGTCATGCTGGCCATGCCCACCCTGGCCACATACACACACCCTCGAGATAAAACCCAACACTGATGCGGCCCTCAGTGAAATTGAGTTTGACACCCCTGCTCTTGATCAAGGTAGTTCCAAAGCTTCTTCTCTTCTCCTTCACTAAAGTTTCCCAAGGTGCTTTGAATCTAATGAGACTAAATAAAGCTTTAATACATTACTCAACTCCCACCAACTGTCACAGACAAACAGTTTCAGAATTAACAAGGTCAAATTTGCATCCGTGAGAAACCACAGAACTAATGGGAGTAAGTGAAGTCAGTCCTTTATTCCACTCCACACACCCTGCATTATTGGAGGAAGCAGAGCATTCAGAGTTGAAAAAGAAGGGCACTTTTACCACGAGGTTAGGACTAAGTGCCTGGGCGCTCTGCTGACTTCATCAGCTTCATTCTTTTATTCCTTTCAAGCTGCATAAACTAACCTCTCAGGACTCAGCCGCCACTCAAGTGGAACTACTCCAGCAGACTCAACATGGGTTACTTTAGAGACGGCGCAAAAGTTGCAGCCGGGCCACAGCACAGCAGCCAGAGTGCAAGCGGAATAACCAAGAATCACGTCTGAGATGGCCAGCTACATACATTTGATAAATAAAGAAACCTTGCCATTGCAGAGATATACCAGTTCTTAGCGGGTCCAGTGAATTGGTTCCCTGAGTCACAAATTGCCTTGGGCACCCCTTGCTGTCCACCTAAGTCAGTGATGGCAAACCTTTTGGGGTCGGCATGTCAAAAATTGTTTATATCGAACTGCCCAAAGTAATTTTCAGAGGTTCCAAAGACTGTAAAGGCATACTCCATTCTTCTATAACCTTTGAAAATACCACAAAAACAGGGCGTACTATTGAAAATAGTTGTTACTGAATGCCAGAATGTCACCCAAAATGTTATGGCGTGTCCCCTTTGACATGTGTGCTACATGTTCACCATCATTAACCTAAGGAGACCAAGTTGAGAATTCCCCACCACAAGAAATACATGGGGGATCTAGGACAGCAGACCTTCACTAACATGCTCTCCCTTTGGAGGATACTTCCTCCAAAGCAGAGTTGGGCAATTAATTTTCTCAAGGAATCACATCATTATTAGCATATACCATTGTTACATTAGCCAAGAGATTACAATGCTAATGCAGAGTAGTAGTTTAGCTGCCAATTTACTAGCTCTGCTCTTGTATAAGCTGTGCACTTCCAAAGTGCGCCAAAGGAAAGCGAGATAGCTTTGCTCCAGAAAGATAAGCGGCTCCTCCTGCAATGTCACCCAAATCCCCCTCCCTCTACCAGAGCCGTCTTGTAAACGGGCATTGCAACTGGGAAGGTTCAGAGCCGGCAGGAACCTGACTACTTGCATGAAGTGGCAGCTCTTTTCTCTACCAAAGTGATTACCTATTTATCTACTTGCATGCAATAAAATGTTAAATGGACAGAAGCTGAAGCAAGTGACGGGAACTCACCCCATCATGCGGTGCTAGGGCTCGAACTGCTGGAGTAAAGATTATCTCCAGCATCATTAAGCCACTGAGCCACATAAGAAATTGGGACTGTTGAGGAGGGCTGCTGAAATACCGCACCCCACTGTCAATGCGCCACCTCTGCCGATACTCTGTCCCTGACGATGTCTGAGAATTGCTGCCAATGCCACCCCACCACCACTGTCACAGTCCAGACAGGACAGCCTATGGACCAAATGTGGTCCTAAGATATAAAATGCCCAAGTCTATTCCAGGTGTATGTTTGGCTCCTTTCCTCAATGCAGTTCATGATGCAGTTACACCATATTATTCCAGTGTACCTCTGGCTCAGATTGACTGATGATGAGCAGTCCTTTTCCATAAATATCATATTGTTGTGACTGTTCTTAGAATTATTGTATCATTCCATTGTGTTGTTTGCTGACCAGAGCTGCAATTGTTTAGAGCATCTTGCAACCATAAATCAATAAAAGATGATCACTGAAAACAGAATCCTCAGATTCAAATGTATTCAGAGAAATGTATGTATTATCTTAACTAGAAAAGGAGATAACGGCAGCTAAAACATAAATACAACCTCAGCCAGCCATTTTGACTTTCCCTTATAGCTCAAGATGGCCACAAAGAATCACTCCAGGAATTCGGGCCTAGCAAGGAGACAGAACCAGTGGAAAACCTATTAATGTGAATGTCTATGGAGATTCTCAGTCATCCAGGTCATGGCTGTCCCAAAAGTGCTCAAGAAAACATCCTCAAAGAAAAATCAAGCCCAGTGGCCTTTTGAAAAAAGCACTTTTGTGAATCATCATGAACTTTTAATTCATTACAAGATCTACTGTTTCAGAACTTCTTAGGGTGTGCCTTATGTTGGTTTATTCTTTCTTTCTTTCTTTCTTTCTTTCTTTCTTTCTTTCTTTTTTCTTTTTCTTGGTTGGAATTGCTAAAGCAATCTTCAAAACATCTGCTGAATTGCTCTGGAGACACATGCTTGGAAAAGCAATGTGGTAAATTTAACTGATGTTGGTTGAGCTGAAAAACCTTAAAGGGGTCAGGCTTGATGAGAAGCCACTAGGAAAAGCTGAAAGGTAAACCGACGTGTTGAAAAACCATCCCAAAAGTTGCAATGATAAAGCATTTCTATATTGGTACCAAGAATGAGTGTCCCTATTAGGTTACCAAGAGTCAAATCTGATATGAAGGAGATGTTATTTAAATATAGAGATGCCACAGTGTGAACTTACAACATTCTGCAGATAAACTGTTTGTTCTAGCACTAAGTTATGAGCCTTCTCTGTTATACATTCCTACCCCCAAATGGATTGGTGATCTCTGAAGCCTTTTGAACATTGTACTTCTATGATTCTGTCTATCTAACATTGCATTCTGGAATTTGAGCCTGCATTGAGCATCAAATTTAATTCACCTATTGGTTCTCTGTTTGTACAAATAGTAACAACCCAATAGTAAGGAATAGTAAGTCCCCACTGAGGGCAGCTGCAAGTAAGTAGGCATGCCTTGTTTTGAATCCAGGAAGACAGAAACTGTGCCATCCGGTAGCAAAAAGGCAGAGGCAAGAAAAATCAGGAGTCATCCTGTATTGATTTCATGAAGCTGACTGAAGCCAGTCTGTGTTGGTATAAAGATAATACTTAAGGGTCTTATAACGCAGCCTGCTCTCTTCCATCAACTGCCAAACACAATAAATCCAAAGAAACAGAGGTGTAAGAGAATTTATTCCCACAAAGTTCTATCAGTCTATGTAGATGCTCTCCAGATGTGCTGTACCTCAATTCCTTTAATCCTCTGCTCTTTGAGGATTATGGAAAGAGATCCAACACTGATGCTATTGATAAGATTGCCATGTGTCTGAAATGGGACCATGTGACCACAGACAAGGGAGTGGCCTTCAAATCCAGATCAAAGGTACCTTTGGAAAGGTCTGTTGTAACTTTGAACGGTTGCCAAGTGACAAGTCGTAAGTCAGTAACTTCCTGAGCTCACAAAAAGCTCAAGCAAACACCACCCTGATTCACTGGGGTATAACAAGAAGGGGAGGTAAAGCAGAATCAGGCTTGCAAGATTCTAATATTATTATTAGCCTATCTCAGTAAATAGAGATAAAGGCTTCCTAAAGTGTTGGTTTCCCAATCTCATCTATCTTGTCGGGCTGACAACTTGCAGAAAGGGAAAATAATAGAACCTTGGAAGTCTCTCCAACTGTTCCTTTGCCCCACCTTATGCCAAACAAAACCACAGAAGTGCTTCTTGCTTTTACAGGACTGTATAATCATTACAGCAAGTGCCCCCTTCCTTCATTCCTCATTCATGTTTTCCCCTACGGCTCAAATCAGCTTTACAGTAGCTACTATTTGGAGTCCTTAAACCATACTGGAATACAAAAGTACAATAAACTCGAAAATAGCTGCAACATCATTTTTTAAAGCTAGGAAACCACCTGCAGAAACGCATAAAAATAGGAAATTTTAAGTCCCCCCCTCCCACATGTATGACAGAGTCTGCTGTCTCTTCATCATCAGCCAGCAGCCTACAGTCTTGGCTAAAAAATATTCAACCAATATGCTTGGTCTCTAGGTACCAAAATGAGAAGAATGCTTGTGGGCTACTATCTCTATCAAACTATCCCTGTAAAACCCCACTGATGTTCTATATTTAAAGGTTCCTTGTTTGTTTTAAAAAGAAGCCCAATTTTGAACCTACAACCTTTTTTCTGCAGGAAAAGATCTTGCAAGGAATTTAAAACTATAAATTGTCCAACTGGAATTGAAGAACAAGCAGGGTTTTCATAACTCATTTCAAACACTATGTCCAATTCTACAATTATCACACTTTAAGAAGAATTCTGAGGAATTGCAATAGGGTCACAGAAGACAAGGATGCTCAGAAGACAAGAAACTAAGCCTTACAAGGAAGACCAAAGAAAATGGCCATATTTAGCTTTCAGAAGAGGAGAATCTCGAGAGGTACCCTAAAACAGACCCTTTCTCCATCATTCCAAAATGCATAGCCATAGAATGGCAGCTTTCTGAATTCAAGTTAGACAATTAAAACAGTTAGAAATGCTTTAATTTGGACTTTTGCCCTGAATATGATGGCCTGAATAGTCACTTGCAAGTTCTGATTTGACATTTCTATCTTACTATGAGTCTCCATTTTGTATGTACAGTATATGTGTGTGTGTATATATATATATGTATGTATGTATGTACTTTATGTATGATACTATGATCCGAAACACACAAACTATGCCATAGTTTGTTAAATAAGCTAGAACTGGCTTGGTTTGCATTATTCAGTAAGTCATAAACCAAATTTATTTAGTGTATGGCTATTAGGAATGTAAGTCACCTAACAGTTATTTGGGTTGGAAATATATAAACTAGGATAGACATTTTAATACTATGTCTTTAAGAGAATGCTAAAGCTGTAATTGGGTGTAGTTTCTCGAATGGCCATAAGATGGAGCCAGAAACCTGGGTTATCTCAGTGAGTATATGAGTGTATCTGTTCCTTCTGTTGGAGAGAGTTGCCGTTCCTCCTAATGAGTGTTACTGATCGTTGATGTAAGTCTGTTCCTAAACCGTTTTTGACAAAAAAACAGAACAAATATTTAGATTATCCCTGGACTGAACACTGACTGCTTTACCTGTGAATGACTTGGAATATTTGTTTTGGACTTTGCTTAAATGTTTATTGGAAGTAAAAACCTACATTTACTGTACAGTGTGTCTGTGTGCTGTGTGTGTGTTATTCTTCACTACTCTCACTATGTCTCCCTGTATGCACTCATTCTCCTAACGGGGAATTACCTCAACATTGGTTATGGGCCCGGGCCATACCAGGCTCAGATAACTGAGAGTTAGTGTTAATACACAGTACTGTATACAGACAGCTGTTTAATGTTTAATTGTGGGTAACTATCCTGGTAAAGATGGCACAAGACACTTCAACAAATCTATCAATGATAACCCGGTTGGATGGAACAAACTATGTTTCCTGGTCTATGAAGTGCAGTCTACTTCTGTGTAGAAAAGGGTTATGGAATGTAGTTCAAGACCCACCAGATGTAAATTCTTGGGATCCAAAAAACGAGGACGATGCCAAGAAGCTTGCTGACTTTAAACAGAACAACGAACGAGCTCTTTGTACAACTGGACTAACACTGAGTTATCAGCAGCTAGTTCATATTCATGGAGAAGAGTCTGCTGCCAGATGTTGGGAGAATTTGAAGAGGATTTATGTTCGTGACAGTGTAGGTGCACACATACATCTTACACGTAAATTGTTTAGAGCACGTCTTCTGAAAGGTGGAGATATGTTAGCTCACTTGAACTTCATGAAAGAACTTTTCAAAAGCAACATGAAAAGGAACTGATATTTTCAGAGCTGCATCAAGTTTACATCATTCTTTCCTCATTGGATGAAAGTTATGATTATGTATCTTCACTGGAAGTCCTGACCAGAGATAAACTGACATTCACTGACATAACCGGAAGGTTGTTAGAAGAAGCAAGAAGATGGCTGGATAGGGACCAACTGAGGAAGGAACAACGAAGAAGAGGATTTGTGTTCAACTGCCTATACTGTTAGGAAATGTTTTTCTTGTGGGGCAAGAAAATGGCTAGGGGACATATAGCTAGATTCTGTAAGAAAGGAAAACGACAGAATACTGGTAATCATAAGAAGGCCAAGAAGAATGTTAGTTTATCTATGTCTAACAATTCAACTGTAAGCCATGATTTGTGGGTTGTTGATAGTGGAGCATCGCAATGCATTACTATAGATAGAGAGAGGTTTGTAAAGATGTCCACAAGTAAACAATATGTATCATTGGCAAATGGATGGAAGATTAAAGCATCAGGTGAAGGTACTGCATATTGTTCTTGAATAAACAAACATTTAACCATATTATATGTACCTAAACTGAAATTTAATTTGTTATCAGTGAGGGCTTTAGTTAATCTTGGTTATGTAGTCGTCTTTTGGGGAGATAAATGTATAATAGAGAAAGAGGGTAAAAGTGTTACTGCTAATTTACAGAATGATTTATATGTGATACATAATGACCAGTTGAAGATGGCTAACTCAGTTTATAACAATGTTAAGCCACATGATGAATGTATACATTTATTGCACAGACGTCTGGGGCACATTAATTTCAAAATGCTCAAACAAACTGTTGAATTATCAGAGGGAGTAAAATTGAAACCCTGTAGCAAGTATTTAAACTGTAATGCTTGTACCCAGGAGAAAAGTAAGGTTATTCCAGCAAACAGACTTAATGGGTTTAAAACCAAAGAACCTTTAGAGGTTGTTTTTGCTGACATAATTGGTCCTAAGAAACCTAGTTTGGGAGGTGCCTGCTATATTTTGAGTATTATGGACCATTAACCACAATACAATCTCTGCTATCTCATAAAAAACAAAACAGAAACATTCCAACATTTCTTTAACTGGCAAAGGTTTGCTGAGAGAAAAATGAGGAGTAAAGTAATTACTTTAGTTACTGATAATGGGACTGAGTTTGTTAACAAAAGATTCCAAACTATGTTAAAATTGGCTGGTGTTGAGCATAAATGTTCTGCACCTTACAGACCACAACATAACTCGTTTGTAGAATGAAGAGGGCAAACATTACAAGCCATGGCTCGCACTATGCTACCTGATTCAGATTTGCCTGAAACACTGTGGGGTGAAACCATAATGTGTAGCAATCATGTGTTAAATAATGTAGTTAACACAACAACAGAAGAATTGCTATTTACTCATTGGCATGGCAGAAAACCAAATTTAAGTTACCTACACATATTTGGAGCTCCAGCATGGGTGCATATTCCCTCACAAGTAAGACTGAAAGGGCAACATAGAGCTAAGAAGTTATTTTTTGTAGGTTATGAAGCCAATCATAGATCATTTAGATTTTGGAATCAAGGCACAGCTCATGTTTATTGTAGTGCTAGTGTAAAATTTCAAAAGCACGTTGGGTGGGATAAACTGGAACAGGAATCCAGCAATGATATTATTATTGACACCCAAATAGTCCCTAAAGATAAAATCAGTAAACCCCAAATAGCGGAAGAACAGGAGGAAGTAGTAGAACAGGAACAGGAGGAAGAAGAACAGGAGCAGGTGGCACAGGTGAGTCCACCAGTAAGTCCTGTATTACCAAGACGTTCAACCCAAGTAACACGACCACCTGATAGATATCAGGCTAGTGTTGTATGCCAAGTGAATACAGTTCCAAATAACTATAGCGAACTAAAACTGTATCCTGCTCAGGATCAGGCTGCTTGGCAGAAAGCAATGGATAAGGATCTGAAATCATTAAAAAAACTGGAAGTATATGAAAATGTTAAGTTACCACCAGGTAAACATGCCATAGGATATAAATGGATATATAAGCTAAAGACAAGTGTAGATGGGACTGTTACCCATAAAGCCAGGTTAGTAGCACAAGGGTTCAATCAGACAGCAAATGACTACAATGAGGTGTTCTCACCTAGTCTGAAGGCTACTATATTAAGGGTGGCATTTGTGTGAGCAGCTAAGGAGGAATACATTGTAAATCATTTGGATGTAGAGATGGCATATTTGCATGCACCGTTGCAACATACTATTTATTTAAATAGACCTTTAGGTATAAAAAATGATAATATAACTGATTGCTGGAGATTGAAAAAGAGTCTTTATGGTTTGAAGCAATCAGGATATGAGTGGAACCAGTGTATAATTAAAGAATTAACTAAGATAGGCTGGCATGGATGATCCATGTTTGTTTCAAAGAGAAAATAATGGTGTGATTTCATTGTTGCTATTGTTTACTGATGATGTAGCATTAATCACCAAAACTGAACAAGAAGTTACTAAAATAATATCACTGTTAGAAAAGAAATTTAAGATAAAAGAGTTAGGAGAAATTAAACAATATCTTGGTTTAAAGATAGATAGAACTGGGGGAGGATACAAGATCTCACAGGCAGATAAAATTAACCAATTACTAAAAAGTTTTAAAATGGAATTTTGTAAATTGGCTAAAACACCGATGAGCCAGGAGTTTAGCCACAGTGATGTTCAAAGTCCTATTTTTGATAAGAACATTTATCAGTCTTTGATTGGTAGTTTATCTTATCTCAGTAATTGGTCAAGGCCAGATATACCACACAGTGTTAATCAATTAGCAAGATTTAATGTTGAGTCAACTGAAAGGCACTGGCAAGCTGCTAAACGTGTTAAGATAACTGAAACAAACAATGCATTATGCATTGTATTTGGAGACTAAAGATGAACTGAATTTAACTGCATATGTTGATGCAAGTTTTGCTACAGACATAAATACACAAAAATCTACATCAGGTACTGTTGTATTATTGGAAAAGGTGTTGATTGGATGGAAGTCTATTAGACAGAAACACCTAAGTTTGTCAACAATGGAAGCTGAATTCTCATGTTTGTCTTTATTATGTACAGATTTAATTTGTTATAAGCAATTATTGATTGACATGGGAATTGATATAACAGATTCTATTGTTTATGAAGATAATCAATCAGCAATACAGATAGCTTCAAATATTGTTGTTAAGACAAGAACAAAACACAGAGATTTAAGATATTTAAATGTGAGACGATGTGTGCAAAGTAAGATGATTAAGCTAGAATACTGTATGTCAGAAAACAATTTAGCAGATCATTTTACAAAGGCCCAAGGCTCTGGAAAGCATAAGACTTGCTGTGAGGATTATGGACTTAGAATGTAAGGTTGTATATATTGTCCTACCCAAAGGGGAGAATGTTAGGAATGTAAGTCATCTAACAGTTATTTGGGTTGAAAATATATAAACTATGATAGACATTTTAATACTATGTCTTTAAGTGAATGCTAAAACTGTAATTGGGTGTGGTTTCTCAAATAGCCATAAGATGAAGCCAGAAACCTGCATTGTCTCAGTGAGTGTGTGAGTATCTGTTCCTTCTTTTGGAGAGAGTTGCCGTTCCTCTTAATGACTGTTACTGATCGTTGATGTAAGTCTGTTCCTGAACTGTTTTTGATACTGGACTTTGATATTTGGATTGTCCCTGGACTGAACACTGACTGCTTTACCTGTGAGTGACTTGGAATGCTTGTTTTGAACTTTTCTTAAACGTTTATTGGAAGTAAAAACCTACATTTACTGTACAGTGTATCTGTGTGCTGTGTGTGTGTTATTCTTCACTACTCTCACTACGTCACTACTCTCACTACGTCTCCCTGTATGCACTCATTCTCCTAACGGGGAATTACCTCAACAATTGCATATCATTTATGGCCTAGCAATAACCATATTTTATAACCTACAGTGGCTGAGCTTCTAAACAATGTTACTCATTAACATGATCCATGGATTGAACCATTGGTTATATTCAACTATCATACTTCCAAATTTGCTCTAGCCATGGTTAACTGAACTTGAAAAATTAATTTAATTTACATACAACAGTCTATACTGTATTGTTTACAAAATCCATTTTTCGGATACAGATATCACACTCAGGCAAACTTAAACAAGCAATAGTATGGCTTAATGTGATATATCAACCCAACTAGTGTCAAGATTCATACATTATGCTTCGCCAATAGTTGTTCAACAGGCTATCATTCTCCCATCATATGCTTTAATTTGATGAATGGACCCAGCCAGTGGCAGGATTCATGCATTATGCTAAATCATGGTTTGTTTAAGAAGCCATGCATTATATTATGCCAAACCAAGCAAATCATGTTACAAATTAAGATAACGTGTAACTTCAATCTTATTTGTTAATATGTCCCCTTGGATATAGTGGGGCTAATGTCTAACTCAATAATATTTTTTTACCACCCTGATTTAGAAAAAAAAATATTTTCCCAAACCTAATCAAAACAGTGTTTTGAATCTATTTACTACAGGTAGTCATGAACTTACAACCATTTGTTTAGTGATTATTTAAAGTTACAACGGTACAAAAAAATGAGTTATGACCATTCTTTACACTTACAACTATTGCAGCATCCCCACAGTCATGTGATCAAAATTTGAATGCTTGGCAATTGACTCATATTTATGACAGTTGCAGTGCTTTGGGTTATTTGATCACTTTTTGTGACTTCTGACAAGCAACTACAATGGGGAAGCCAGATTCTCTTTTACAGACACGTTAACAAGTGGAACGATTCACTTAAGAGCAAGAAAGGTCATAAGATGGAGCAAAACAAAACTCACCTAACAATTATCCTGCTTCACAACAGAAATTTTGGGTTCAGCTGCCATATCAGGTGGCTTTAGAAGAGGCAAATTCATATTCTAAAAGAGATCATTATGGGTTATGGGTGCCCAGGTGATGGTTGGAAAAAATGTATCACAATTTCCCAAGTGTAAAGTTGGGAAGCTGATTTTTTTTTAAAAAAAAGTTACAAACAAGACAAATGAAGTAACTTCCAACATTGTGAGAAAGAAACCCCTTCTTTCTTTAACCTTTGCAAGAGACATTTCCAAACGAGGAAATTGACAGAAGGGGAAACCCCAATACGTAAAGCCTGCCCAGTTTCTCCAAACAATGTCAGGTTAACAACAAAGCAAAAGCTCTCTGAGGAATAATGACAAGGCAAGCAGAGAATAAATATGTTACTGCAATACTGGACTTGTGAACTGTGCCCCCACCCCCACAAAACAGTATATGTAGGGAGAACTTTCCAGTCATTTCTGTATTTTTAACTCCTTCCTTAGGTCAGCCTGATTCAGCTGAGTCATGGTTTATAGACATCGCTGAAGGATCAGCCCCACAAAATCTCTGCTCTAGGGATTATGTTTTAAATAAATGTTGTTTCTCTTAAAAAAACAAATCACTTTTTTAAAAGGAGTTATGTGGGCTACTGGGGAAAATGTTCAAAATCCCTAATAGGCGTAATTTTAGAATTCCAAGTTGTCAACAGGATAGAGTTCCATGACCCTCGGATACTTGCCACAGTTTTAAAAAGCAAGATTTTTAAACATTTAGACAAATTAACGAAGGAATGGACTCAATTAGGGATTTGGTATTATCTTTCCATTAAGATGAAATGGGAAATGTATTATGTCCAAAGAATAACAAAATAATAGAGTTGGAAGGGACCTTGGAGATCTTCTAATCAAACCCCCTTCTCAAGCAGAAAACAGACACCATTTCAGAGAAATGGTTGTCCAATCTTTTCTTTAAAACTTCTAGTGTTAAAGCATTCACAACTTCTGGAGGCAAGTTGTTCCACTGATTAATTGTTCCAATGGCCAGAAAATTTCTCTCTAGTTCTAGGTTGATTCTTTTCTTGATTAGTTTCCATCCATTTCTTCTCGTCCTGCCTTCAGGTGCTTTGGAGAATAGGTTGACTTTCTTCTTTGTGGCAGCCCTTTAGATATTCATTAAACTAGACATACACCATTCTTGCAACAGTTTTTTTTTATGTTTTAGCCTCCAGCTCCCTAATCATTTTGTTGTTTCTAGAGTCTCAACACTCTAGGATAAACACTGTTTTAACCAGTTAGTTTTCTATAGTTAAACAGTAGAATTAAAATAATAGTAATACAGGGAGGGAGGATTTTAGAGAATTTTTCTGTGTCTTCCCACTCCCAGTCCAATCCCTTAATCATTACACACCATTAGCTCTCACCATACTCCTACATATCTTTCTGTATTAGCTAGTTGCCCTTGCATATTTATGTTTGAGATCTGTGTCCTCGAAGCACAAGATCAGTCTTAACCAAAATACTTTCAAAATCATCCCTCATATCATATCACTGTTTGGCTCCTATCTCCCTTCCTCAAGAAAAAATAGGACCCAACTCCAGACAGAGTCTCCTGTAAGCAGGACTCTGATAGATCCATATTGTGAGGCTTGATGATGCTCAATGGTGTGTACGGGATTGGACTAGGAGTGTGAAAGTGACAGGTTTTTCATATTGTTACGGAAGAATAAATGATAAAATTAATTGATGTAGATTTCAATTCTGTATCACAAAAGACCTATTTATACAAAGGAACTTAAGAGTTAATTTGGGGAAGAGAAAATAGAGGAAAGCATTAAAGAATTTGAACAGTCCAGAGACTGACAGAAGCATGAGAAAGAAACTCAAAATAACCCCACATTGAAATTTTCAGTATAAAATACAACACAGAGAAACTTGAATAGACTTTGTAGAATCTATTATTATATTTTACATGCCTCTGCTAAATGTCCTGCAGTTCCCTATGGTAGAATTGATATGCAAAAGGACAATTCCCAAAATATCTGCTGGATCAGTTTTGTGACTTGGCCTACCTTCTAGGGCTAACAATTTATAATTATTTTATTTAACCCCTGAAACTGTATGAGTACCTTTGAGAAAAATTGTAATAATTCGGCTTGTAAATTGCCAGGCAAACCTGCAAAAATATTAAAATATCATGATGCATGTTTATACTTTGAAAGCAGCTTTAGCTATACTGAACAGCTCTACCAAGGAGGACTTAATAGCACAAGGAAAATGAGAGGAAATTGTGGTCCTGCAGTTCTCATTATCATGACTATAGTGGCTGACTGGAAGTTGAGTCCAATTACTTTTAGAGCAGTGTTTCCCAATCTCAGCAACTTTAAGATATGTGTATTTCAATTCCCAGAATTCCCCAGCCAGGTAGGAAATTCTGGGAATTGAAACCCATACATCTTAAAAGTTGTTAATCCAGAGAATTATTATTTCCCCATCACGGGCATGACATCACTTCATGACATCATTGACACACAGATTGAGAATCCCAGTAGGCAATGCCAAGCAAGAAGATGTGACATTCCCAGTACAAAAAGGCATGCTAAAATCTTGATTTAAATTTATTTTAAAAGAACAGTTTGATCTGTTAACTCTTACAATGGAATTCTTTGCTCATGCCTTCTTTAAGACATAGTCCTAAATCCTTTTGCTTTCAATACTAGGGACCTGTAGAATGTTTAGCAGAACTATGACCGCAAATAACTTCATGAGTTATGCAATATGAAGTCTCTGCTGCCATCTCATGGTATGCCTTTTCCATAGTTGTTCAAAGGACAATGCTTCATCCACAATATTAAACTACAAATCCCAACACCACCTAGGAAATAAAACAATTGTGAACTATCTGAGAGATGCCAAGAAGAGAGAAAGTTTTGAGAGGCAGTAGAGTGCATTGGTTAGGGACATGGATCTTGATGAGAGAGACCCTTGTTCATCTTCCTAAAGGTAAAGGTTCCCCTCACACATACATGCTTGTCATTTCTGGCTCTAGGTGGCGCTGTTCAGCTCCATTACAAAGCTGAAGAGCCAGCGCTATCCAAAAACGCCTCCATGGTCATGTGGCCGGCATGACTAAATGCCGAAGGCGCACAGAGCGCTGTTACCTTTCCACCAAAGTTGTCTCTATTTTTCTACTTGCATTTTTTATGTGCTTTCAAACTGCTAGGTTGGCAGAAGTTGGGACAAGTAACGGGAGCTCACTCCATTACACAGCATTAGGAATTTGAACCACTGAACTGCCAACCTTTCTGATCAACAAACTCAGTGTCTTAGCAACTAAGCCACTGCTTCTCCATAAAAAATTGCAAAATGATGTTTGGCCAATCATTCTCTTATCATCCCAACCTATTTTGCAGGGCTGTGGTGGTGGATATAAGCAGGACACAAATGTAATAAATGAATATACAACTGCAGAATTAGAAGGGACTTTGAGCCACCCAGTTCAATTCCCAAATACGTGCAAGTTTGCCAATTGAAGCACCACTAGCTATCTAGCCTCTTTGTGAGCTAGAGAATATTTATAGTTAAACTGATCCTACTGTTATATTTTCTCAAGTCTTATAAAAAATAAATAACAAAAGATAATCTTAAATCTTGGTGTTAGATCAGTTACATTTTGGTATGTTTAGCCAAAGGAAGAGACAACTGTGGAGATCAGAAAATAGTCTTCAAAATCCAAAGTGTAATCACATAAAAGAGGTAGGAGACATTGCCCTAGAAAAGAGGACTAGAACCAATAGATGAAAATTAAGAGGAATTTCCAGAATTTGGACGAAGAAGTTGAACATCTGGGCTGAATCACAAGCCACATTTTTACCCTAACATGGCCTTCTTCAGATCAAGTATAATTCTGCCTATCTGGTCTAAATTTCAAGAGGGAGTCTACAAGAGTCCTGTTTCCATATGATCTAAGAGATGTGTGGGTTGAAAAACAGGTATTTTGATAGCAGCCCCAAAACATGCTTCCCACTACTGAAACCCAAGGATGCAACTTTCTTTTCATAAAACCATTTTATTTTAGTGAGTATTGTGGGGTGTATACATCCTTCTGAATCTAGTAGGTTTGTAATTTTAATGCCCCATTTGAATGCAATTAATTAATATGTTCTTCTTCTCTTTTTAGTACATAGCCTACTATCTTTTGGATTAAGGTGCTTTTCAAACATTGTAAAATACATAAGAATAAATAAACCTGAGCGCCCCACAGCTAGGCCTCATATCCACAAAGGCAAGCAACTGCACTCAGTGTTGAATTACAGCCATCTCCTGGAACAACACAAATATTTTTGCTTCTGGTACAGTCAGAAAAGGAGAAGAACAAAGGTCCTAGTTTCCCCCACCCTCCAAACTTTCTGAACTTTCATCTGGCGACATGCACCCCCAAAACTGATCTACTGATACAAGGAGAAACCACCTGGCTTCAAAGATGCCATTTTCCCTTCACCTAAATACCATTGAACACTCTGGAGATGGCATCGCACAATTTGTAGCTCACTGCTTTTCCCCAACAGTTATAACTACACCTATATAAAAAGCAGTTTAGCACCTGGAAAGGATGTACTGAGCCCAGATGCTGGAAAGAAATTGGGGGGGGGGGGAGGATCTTATTATGAAGGTCTTTGAATTCAGAGTGCAAGAGAGAACAGCCCTCCTCAAGATTACTATTGTAAATCAGAAATTTTGTTTGTTATGCTGCATGGTAGCCAAGTTCAAGCTGACAGAAAATCAGCTGAAATACCTAAAAAGATGCCCATATTGAATCATATAATGAAAGAACAGGGCTGAAGCCTGCAAGACCCCCCTGAAAGTTTTGAAAAAGAAGCAAGAAGAATAGATCCCAAAACTGAACTCACTGTGATTTTCCACAAGATCAAGGGCCACATTTGTGGTTACATCCATGCCAGTGTTTATATAGGTCTTGCAGGTTTTCAGAGAACTCAGACATGCGTCCACACCACTAAAAGAAATCAATGGATGTCCGGACATTTTGATCAAGCTCCCTAAAAAAACAAACAATAGTTATCACTACAATGTTTTATTATTTTATGACATGCATGTGACCCATCTGGTGTTTTTTTAATGTGGTTTAAACAGAAAGCAGGCTCAAAATGGTATCAGCGAATCAATAAAATAATATAATTTTCCCAGTCTATAAAGGAATGAACCGGCTTATCCATTTCAATCTAATTTTGAAGAAACAAGAAGCTGCAATCAATGTCCATCTTTAGGACAAGTCTTTTCTTAGATCAATTCAAAAATCACAAAAACAAGGAAATATTCAATGTCCTCCTACCAAATGAACATTTGCATGTTCATCTGACAGATGGAGACAACATATACATGTGACATTGTTTACTGAATTTATTTGGTTCCCCATCTCACTGACTCTGTTGTGTATTATAATCAAGTAAAACAGCGAATATATAAAAGCAATTATATAAATGTGTAGAAAGTCAGTGTCAGAAAATTAAATATTTAAATATTTCTATTTATTTAAATAAAATTAAATATTGTTCAACTTATGCCCAAACTCCAGCGCAGAGAAAAATGAGTATATCCACCTCAATAATGGAGTCATCTCTTCAGGCCTGGTGACATAACGCTATATGTGATATATCTGATGACATTTCTCCACATGAGGTTGGATCATGCACAGGAAGTCTATACATTTTATTGAACACGCAGTCACTTAATATATTAGCTGGGTATATAGAAGGCATATAGAGCAAATCACATTGGCTTTAAGTAAACTACCCATTGACATAGTCTCTCAATGCCTTTCAAACTTCTGCTATTATTTCATTTTGATTGAGGGATTTGTTTCATTTTAAGCAGTGGCGTAAGGGCTTTTAATAAATATGGGGTGTTTTTCTCCTCTTCAACCACAGATGCTATGAAAACCTTTCAACCAATTAGCAGAATAATAAAATATATGTAAGAAAATAAACAAAAATAATGAACACCATGTTTTGCATATAATGGAAAGTGAGGATTAAATTTCTCGAAAGTATATTTGTGAGCAGTTTTAAACATAAAAAATGAAAACTGAATGTTAAATTAGGCTTTCTCTCAAAGAATATAGTTTTTTTATACAGTTTTATATAGCATAGTTTTGCCTCAAACAGGATACAGAGAGAGAAAATTAATTCTCGGCTATAAACAGAAAACAAGTTTACATATTAATTCAAATATCGCAAACAATGAAATAGATACAAGGTGTTGTAAAAATCAGTGTTCTTTTAACTTTTTAAAGCTTAAAGACTTTTAGCTCTTTTTGTATAATAGCTAAAGAATCCTTCAATTCATACACCAATTCATAATTTTCTTGGCAATAACATGGAAAATAGTTTCTTTTTTCCAGAAAGTTTTTAACTTTTCAGTTCTCTTTCTGCCCCAGGATTTCTTGATGTTCTCCCATTCAAAACCTGAATTAAAACAGGCCAGAAATAAACCCACCCTACTATTTCATTGTATTTCATGTACTATATATGTTTCAGAATATTGTAAACAAACCAAGTCGCAACAAGTGTTTGGCCAAGTAGCAATTGAATAGAAATGGCCTGTTTTGCATCAGGTCTTCCAATTTTAATTCCACCAAGGAGGATCTTCAGGCTGTAGTACTAAAGTTAAGGAGCAAAGTGGGGAAAAAATGGCCCAAAATTAGAAGACCAAACTTTAGAAGCTGCCTTAAGCAGGCGCCATAGCAGAGAAGGCCCATCTCCTCAGGCTTGCCAGGTGTAGTTCTCTGAGAGAGATGGCCTTTGTCTTTTGTGCCGGATCTGAGGTGATGAGCAGATCTAATCAGAACAAGGCAGTCCCCCAAATAACCTAGTTACCATGCCACAAAGGGCTTTAGGGGTCAAAATCTTGAGTTAGACCCAGAAGCAAACTGGCAACCCATGCAATTCTGGAAACAGAGGTGCTAACCCATGCTGTTTACTTATCATTGCCAACACCACCACATTTTCCACAAGCTGAAGCTATGGATACTCTTCAAGGGCAGCCCCATATAGACCACACTGCAGTAATACAGTCAGGGGCTGTCTAAGGCATAAGTATCAGGTATCACTGGCACACAAACGCAAAACTGTGTAAAGCTCTCCTAGCACAACTGATTTTTTTCCACCTTTTAGAGAAAACAACAGCTAAAAAGACACCCTTGATTTTCTTAGATGCATTTGCTGAGGTAAATAACTTCTGAAAACTTTGCGCCAAAGTAGCAGTCAAAACCTTAGCATTTCTCTTTAACAAGGTTAAGAAGAAGTGTTGCTTCGAAACGAGACAGGTGGCAAATACAGGTGGTCCTCAGTTTACTATCACAATTGAACCCCACATTTACGGTGCTAAGTGAGAAATGTGTTCAGTGAGTTTTGTCCCATTTTACGACTTTTCCTGCCATATTTGTTCAGCAGTTGTTAAATTAGTAACACAGTTGTTACGTGTTAAGTGGATCTGGTTTCCCCATTGACTTGGCTTGTCAGAAGGTCGCAAAAGGGGATCACATAATTCCAGGACAATTGTAACCATCATAAATACGAACCAGTTACCAAGCGTCTGAGTTTTGAACCCATGATCATGGAGATGCTGCAACGGTCATAAGTGTGAAAAATGGTCATAAGTCCCTTTTTTCAGTGTCATTGTTACTTTGAACTGTCACTAAGCAAACTGTTGTAAGTCAAGGAATACCTGTACATTTAATAATAATAGCATCCTACCCTGGCTTGGGCAATTCTAGATTTAGGATTTTATAGGACAAGGGCCATTTTTACTGTCACTGTAAGCATACCAGGATGTTATTGCTCTCATATAATTTTAACTGCTGCTAATTTTTTACCTGTTCATTCTGACTGTGGTTTCATCACTGGTTAGTTTATGGAAAATACTGACATATCAGATACCACACTAAGCTATGTTTGTGAAGGGTCACGGCTTAGTTTATATAGCCGTGGTGGGGAACCTATGGCATGCGTGCCGGAAGTAGCACTCAGAGCCATTACTGCTGGCACACGAGCACTCGCCCAGAAAAGGTCTAGTGTATGTGTGCACTGCACGCCTGCCAGCTGATTGTCAGGTATCTGACGCGCATGTGCAGGGGCACAGGGATGTGCAGGACACACTCGTGCATGCGCAGAAGCATGAGGCGCATGGGGTCACACGCGCAGGCACAGAAGCACACAGCGTGTGTCACACACATATGCGCAGAAGCGCAAATCGTGCGAGTCGTGTGGGTTGTATGCAGGGGTAGGATTCAAATTTTTTAACAACCGGTTCTGTGGGCGTGGCTTAGTTGGTGGGTGTGGTTTGGTGGTCATGTGACTGGGTGGACATGGCTTGGTGGTCATGTTATTGGCTGGGTGTGGACAACTCAATATCACTCACATCGAAGCACGCATCTCCTCGCCTGGCCTCTCGTGACTGTGGGGATGCTGCAACAGTCGTAAGTGTGAAAAACGGTCATATGTCACTTTTTTCAGTGCCATTGTAACTTTGAATGGTCACTCCACACAAGCAAAGTATCAACAAAGGAGGGGAAAAAAACTCCAGAGACAGTCCTGAGACAGGAAGTCTAGTCCTGCCAAGAATGTAATAAGGGTTAACAGAGAGGCAATTTCTGTAAGCAACACCAGAATGTTTCCTTCCTGCCTCCCTTACAGGATTAGACCAGTAATTTCTTCAAACAACCGGTTCTCCGGCAAGCACGCTCACAATTATTGGCACGGGAGCCCAAAAAGGTTAGCCATCACTGTTCCATAGCAACAATGAGTCAAACAAATGTTACTGCAATTTAGCAGGACCTGTGCATCTAAGCAATGACACCATAAGCCCTGATCCAACCATTGCTTATTGAATAAATCTCTCACAATGTAGCAGCATTCAATTAATCTTGCACACAAAGCATGATATGGCCTGATTATGTCAGCCCTACCAAGTAAACCATACCAGGAATATGGCTAGATAAGGTAATTCTGTTACCTTACCTGTTAAAGCTTCTGTTAAAACTACATTAAGAGAATCTTGCAAGTCTGAAAGTACAAATCTCCCACCATCTATTTTATATTCTGGAATGCTAGGAAGAGTTTCTTCTTGCTCCACCTACTATATAACTATGGGCTATTTTCTCCTTACTTTTAATGAAAAGAAGGACTAGGGGTGACATGATAGCAGTGTTTTGATATCTCAGGGGTTGCCACAAAGAAGAGGGAATCAAGCTATTCTCCAAAGCACCTGAGGGCAGGACAAGAAGCAATGGGTGGAAACTAATCAAGGAGAGAAACAACCTAGAACTAAGGATAAACTTTCTGACAGAACAATTAATCAGTGGAACAACTTGCCTCCAGAAATTGTGGGTGCTCCAACACTAGAAGGTTTTAAGAAGAGATTGGACAACCATTTGTCTGAAATGGGAGGGTTTCCTGCCTAAGCAGGGGGTTGGACTAGAAGACCTCCTAGGTCCCTTCCAACCCTGTTATTCTATTCTATTTTCCTTTTTTGAAATTGTTATCTGACCATTCCTCAGACAGGATCAGTCCCCCTAGGTCATTCTCACATATCTACCAATTAATATTTGGAAGGGAGACCACTAAGAAATTCCCCTAGGCTAGACTCCAGAACTATCTCAGAAGATGGTAAGCATCAGCCACTTCACACTGTTCTTGAGAAGCTACACAAGTATACACAAGATTGCTTGAAATTGAGACCTTTTCTTTCCTACCTGTTGAATGAAGCACAAAAATGCATCTGGGATTCACATCATGCTAAACCAGAAATTGCCAAATCAAAACCAAATATATTTTAGCACCAGAAGTCCACTTTTCCATTAGCCGTATGTCCACTTTTATAATATCTAGATATAAGTTCCAGCACCTAATATTGTGGATGCTCATAAATGCCCATTTCACTTGCCTCTAACCAAGAATGCTGGCTTGATCCCATACATCTCTTGAATGATTATGGATTATTCTTACTGGAACATAGTGTGCTTATGTTTTCTTTGCTTGGCAGACAACAAAAGATGCACTTGATTGTGTGGTTAAATTGTAATAGAACAGTAATAGAATTCTTTATTGGCCAAATGTGATTGGACACACAAGGAATTTGTCTTAGTGCAAATGCTCTCAGTGTACATAAAAGAAAAGACACATTCGTCAAGAATCATAAGGTACAACACTTAATGATAGTCATAAGGTAAAATAAACAATCAAATCATATAAATATCAATATAAAGAAAAAAACCATTTGCCAACAAAGTAAAAAATGATTTTGGAAAGCCGAGGTGAGCTAGAACTCAACCAAACTGTCACTGTCAGGGAACCTGTTGAAAGGCGAGATAGAAATCAATATTTTTTTTCAAACTAGGCAACTTTCAGTTGTGCGGACTTCAATTCCCAGAATTCCACAGCAGCATCTTTTCAGAAATGAAAACTCTCCCCGCTTTCTTTCCCCAGAAAACTTGGCTCCCTTCGCGCCACACGCCCAAAATCACGACTGCATCCACAGTCAGTCAAGCTCCCCAAGCTTGCACCGAAGCCGAATCCCTTTGCTAGCTGGGGATCCAAAGCATCGTGTGAATGCAAAAAACGGATTCATCCAGGAAGCGGATCAAGTGCGGGGCTTGGGTGCAGTTCTTGCACCAGCATTTATTCGAAGCATCCCTTTCTCCCTTACCTGTTTCCTCGGGAACCGAGGGGTGGGGGTGGGAGAAACCTTTTATTTTTCTCTTTTCCTCTTATTTTGAATCCTCTCTCAGATGCTTGCAAGAGAAGGCGGGACAACTCGGAAGGGCGGCGAGGCGTCTCATACGCCGGCGCCTGTTCACATGACCGCGTTAAACCCTCATGTGACACAAGATGAAGGGAAGCTCGCCTGGCCCTGCCTAGTCTTGATGGCCGTCTGCAGTCTCGCCTCGGTTTCCGGCCCGGTTTCTTCTCTTTTCTGGCTGTTTTTCGGCTTGCACTCAACTTTGCACCCGTTCTAACGACCCAGGGATCCTGACCCGACCCGCGAGTCTCCCTGCAGATTTGACAAGGGGAGCCCAAGAGAAAGAAGGCTCCATCCATCTCTTAAGTCCGGTACGGAAAATACTTTCGTGCAATTGTTAATTTATGATCAACTATTGAGTGTTATTTTAGGTAATGCGATAATACCGAAGTATTATATATTGTATAATACTAATATATAATACAGTTATAAAAATATACGATAATACAGTTCGATGCTCTTGGGGGAAAAAATCTATTTATTAAATTTTTATAACTGCATATCTCACTCATGGGCAGCGCAAAGGGTTTAGCTAAGAAAAACCAAGCAATCAATAGATACAATTAAGCCGAAGCATTTGTTAATCAGTCACTTTTTTATTACTATTACAAGCCAAAATTAAAACATTAAAATAAAATCCAACAGAACAGAACAAGACATCATAGTACATTACAGTTTGGTGGTGGAGTCATCCATGAGCTATCAAGGTCTGCCTTATAGACAGTAGAACAGAATTTAGCAACCTTCAAAGTACTAAAATGCAATTAAAAGCAGTTGAAAAATTATAAAAAGAACTGTAAGTGAATGTGAGTGTTTGTAATTCTGCCTGGCCTTTAACAAAGGGCCTAATAGTATTCATTATTAATTAAATTAGTTGTTAATTAAATGTGGAGGGCAAAATCATTGGGGGGGTGGGCAGTGGTAGATTCCCCAGTTCAGTTGTCATTGTCAGTCAGGCCTACTCTGCACATGTTCTGTGATCTCCAAGAGTGAAAATGTGGGATATAAATATCAGTTTGAAAGGTGAGTTTTAAAATGATAGGAAGGAAGCTTCATCTCCTCATTGATGTCCACTTATGCAAAAGTAACCCAAATTTGTAGACAATTCATTTTAAAAATGTTTATACTGCAAATGGGAATTTGTTTTCCTCTCCTATTGCAAACAGTTGCAATTCACTCTGATCATCCAACTGTTTTTTTAAATTAAAATGGTTTCAAAATCAAAATTATGTGCATACCCTTAATTCTTTTTTAAAAAAACTTGACATATCACCAAAATGTTTTCTAGCTTCTTGCTCTGAGTCATTTTCATAAAAGCTGGTTGCTTTTATGAAAGTAAATTGCATGAGAGAATAATGGATTTTAACAAAAAAAATATGTAGCACTTAGTTTCTGAAAGATATATTAGCCTGCCATATGAAGGTTCTATTTGACTTCATTGATAATCTCATTTTAATAATTCTGTTATTAATGATTGTATTTAGCAGACATTTTGCCCAACTATATTATATCATTACCCAACACAGGAATGGAGCCATTTTGTAGCCAGAAAAAGACCCTAGAGCCGTGATGGCAAACCCATGGCATGCGTGCCACTTGTGCTACACATGAGCCACAGGCAAACTTACCTCACTGCGCATGCGCGCGCCTCACAACTGATATTTTTTCAGTGGTTTGAGGCCTGTAATACTGGAAGTGACAAAACAGGCCTGTAATTTGGCCTGAAAAGTCTTGCAGAGGCTTTTTCCAAGCCTCTGGGAGGCCGAAAAAGGCTTCAAACTAGCTGAAAAATCAGCTGTGAGGCGCAATGCAGGTAGGGGGGTGGCGAGAGGGGGGGATTGCACACGCATTCATGGGCGTGGGGAGGGATGTGCACATTGCATTCTGGGTGCTTGCACGTGAGTGCATATGCACTGGTGCACACACATTTTTTGGCACAGGAGCCCAAAAAGGTTAGCCACCACTGCCCTAGAGAAACTGAACCTGGATAAAACTTTAAATCCTTGTTACAAACTGCTGTATCCTGAGGTCTGCATTTACTTCCAAATAAAACTTTTAAATTAGCTTCTGCAGTAAAAATGTTGTTGCAAAATTCAACCTTCAGTTTGAAAAAATAATAGCCTGAAAAAAACAACATTAAAATATTATGTGGTTAATGATTTTTTCAGGAATGTAATGGAGGAATTGCAAAGGATTTTTCTTCAGATAATTTTGACAACTGCATAAATCTACACTGAAAATACCGCCTTCTTCCTCTTCACCATGTTGGACTTCTTAGCGGAAAATAATCTTTGTGGACAAGCCATTCTTCGGATTGTGTCTTGTGGAAATGCTATCATTGCTGAATTGCTAAGACTCTCAGAGTTTGTCCCACCTGTATTCCGCCTCAAAGACAAAGCCGATCAACAAAAATATGGAGATATCATATTTGATTTCAGCTATTTCAAAGTAAGAATTGTGCTTTATTGAAGCATTCTTTAAAGTTAATTTCAGTTTTGACAGATGCTAATAAATGAAATGTTTAATGTTTAATGTTCTGTCATGCTAATTCTGCTAATTCTGTTTCTGATTCTGGCCCCCATTTTAGGGGCCTGAATTGTGTGAAGGGAAGCTAGAAGCCAAACCTGAACTGCAAGATTTAGATGATGAATTTCGTGAAAACAACATAGAAATTTTGACCAGATTTTATTTGGCTTTCCAAAGTGTTCATAAATATATTGTTGATTTAAACAGGTAAGCAATTGGATGTGCAATTGAAATAGCAGCAACTGATTTAGAACAGAAAATGTGTTACAGCCAAGGGAATAGCTTGTGATTATGTGAAATATCATTAAGTCATTGTTGCTTAGATTTCAGATTTTTTTTCAGAACACAAGAGAAACATAGCAGAATTCTACACACATACAACACCTCGTAGTTTATAAATATGAATTCACTCATATTTACCTTATTTGCTTGGAACAAAATGTTTGACATAGAATATTTTAAAAATTGGGAAAGAAGATGGCATGATCTCATATTATTTGTCCAGGATGACTAGCCACAATATATTTGTCAGAAACATAAATTTGGTAAATAATTAAATGGGCGAGCAGTATAAGAGAAAGTATGCAAATGCCATTTCAGAGTTTTTCTCAACATTCCTATTATAGGATAGCCCTAATAAGATACTGATGTAAAAATGTGACATTTAATTTTGACATTTGTCTTTTTAAATTTGTAATTGTTATGGCCCGCCATCAGCTGATGGAGCTCTCAGTAGAGTCCGACAGTAGTGAAGAGATTGGGGAGGAACCTGGGCCCGTCTTGGAGATTGGGGAGGGCTTGGATGAGGGCTCTGCATCAGAGGCAGAGATGGGGCCAGGGCAGGCTGGCAGTCATCAGCTACCTTAAGACTCAGACAACAGTGAGGTGGAGGAGTTTCTGGAACTGGTTCCCAGCCTGCGCATGAGCAGGGCTACCAGAAGAGAACAACTGAGAAAGCAGGGTCAACTCAGGAGTAAGGCCATAGCTCAGATGGTTGGCCCCTCCTATAGGACATAAAAGAGGAGCGAACGGGATGTGAGCTTTTTCAGGAAGCAATTAGTTCATCTGGTCGATTCAAGGTTTGAAAAGTTCTGTTTGACTTTGTGTCAAGTTTGGCCTTGCTCTGTATTTGGCAATTAGTTCTCTGGCAGCATTCCAAGAACAATAAAGTGGGTATTATAAACATTCCCCTGAAAGACTGTTTGTGAAGCCTTGCAGGCTGTGAATGAATGTAATTCACAGCCGTGGAAATAAAAGAGGTTTGCTGGAATTAAGATTGTGTTTTGTGCTTTCCAAGGAAGCCTAGGTTAGAACAGTAATATACTTTAGTACAGGTAATCTTCAATTTACAATTGCAATGGAGTCTGGAATTTCTGTTGTAAGTCATGGTAGTGGTAAGTTGAGTCAACCACATGACTGTGTTTGATTTTATGACTTTTTTTTAGGGCAGTCATTAATCAAACAGCACAATCATGGAAACAAATCAATGTGTTCCAATGGATGTTTTTGTTGGAAGTAAGTCAAAAAGGCCACAAAAAAACATAAATTGTTATGTTACTGTGCCACACACTGGAATCAACATAAAGGTGAATTAGTTACCAAGTACTCAAAAATGCAGTAATGTGACTGCATATGGAGATGTGCGCAGCCGTCAGAACTCCGCAATTGGGTCATAAGTAGCTTTTGGGGGTGTCGTAATTTCAAACAATCACCAAGCGACTGGTCATTAAGTGAGGACTACCTATACAGAGAAAGACTGTATCAAAGAATGATTTAAATAATCTGTGATTAAGAGACATATCTCCCCAAATAGCTTGATAATATCAACAATTCCTAATATGTCACATAACTAAATAAAATTAATTGAGGTCCTTTGGATATAAAGCTGTAAATGACATCCAGATAATGAGTTTTACAGCTACTAACTTTTCTCTTTGGCCACGTCAGCTTTTTATTCTTCTGGATGCCAAGGAACTTTGGAAAGAATTTATGTCAAAGAGTTTGGAAGCCCAGTTAAAGTAGGGAATAAATTTGTATATAAGCAGGAGCCTTTAATAACATTTATCTCTGCAGAAAATTAATTTATATTTTATTCTTATTGTTTCTAGATACCTGGATGATCTCAATGAAGGGATTTACATTCAGCAAACTCTGGAAACAGTGCTGCTGAATGAGGACGGAAAACAGTTATTGGTAAACTTACTCTAACCATGCAGCAATACTTATTTACTGTTTATACTTTTAAGATATTTTAATCTTTTCATCTCCTGGCTTGTAACCTGTTGCCTTCACTACTACACCAAGCTGCTTTCACTGAAGAATTAGGAAATTTTAATTAGACATATCACAAAATTTCTGTGATGGAGAAAACTAATAAATGAGTTTGATGTAACAGGAAATTACACTCTTTATTTAATATCCTTGCAGTTTTAACTATGAATCTCTCTGTCTGTCTTGTTTGCTGCAGTGTGAAGCTCTTTATTTGTATGGTGTCATGCTCCTTGTCATTGATCAGAAAATTGAAGGCGAACTCCGAGAGAGAATGCTCGTTTCCTATTATCGATACAGGTATAACATCTCTGAATCAGAATATAATCAATTGGCTATTTTGTGCTTGATTATTTCATGCAAACTCAACCACTATTTTGATTGCATCAATATATTTGTGTTAAGAATCATGTGCAATGCCTTTAAAGGAATGTCTCTCTCCAATGTTTCTCAACTTTCAAAAATTTAAAATGTGTGAATTTCAACTCCCAGAATTCCCCAGGTAGCATGGTTGGCAGGGAAATTCTGGAGTTCAAGTTCACTCATCCTAAAAGTTCCAAAGATGGGGAAACACTCTCTCATTGATGCTGAGCTGCATTGCAACATTGAGCCAGTCATTAGAGTCTGGTCTGGCTGAATGGAGCACCGCCTGACATTGTGCTTCCATGAAAGACATTCAGAAAATACCAGGGCTCAAAGCCAAACTGAGAATTTGAAAAAAAAATATCTTGGAATGAAGGAGAAAAACTGTTTTCGTATTGCTACCAAAATAATGATTAGGATGTTCCTATGAAATCAAAGGAATTGCAAGTTTATCCTTTTGCTGTACAGGTAATCCTCAACTTACAATTGTAGGAGTCCACAATTTTGCTCTTAAAGTTGTGACAGTCAGGAAATGGGTGACCAAATCTGATTTTTATTATTTTTTTTGTGGTGGTCATTAAACAAATGCCATAGTTATTAATGAACAATGGTTTACTATGGAACAATTTCTGCTGGAAACTGGAAGCAAACGCTAGTTTCTTTCAAAAAATATTTTTAATTGTGGACACAGCAAATGACTGTAAATGTAAGCTGGTTGCCAAGCATGTGACTGAAGGGTGAGAGTGGTTGTCGGAACTCTAAATCCAGGTTATAAGTAGTTTTTTCAAGGTCCATCGCAATTTTGAACAGTCGCTAAACGACTTGTACTTTGATAAGATCCTCCATTGGTGATGTGTGCTTGTCATGCCCCATACAGTGCTGCTCGCTCTGCTGACTCCAATATGGATGATATATGTAAGCTGCTTCGGAGCACAGGGTATTCAAGTCAGCCCGGAGCAAAAAGGCCCACAAACTATCCCGAGAGTTACTTCAGCAGGGTCCCCATCAACAAAATATTTATCAGCATGGTGATTGGCCGTTTGAGGTCAGATGATATCTACAACCAGGTAAGTCGGGCTGGACAAGGCCCAGGATGGGGAAAGAAGTAGGAAAATGGCCAGCAGACTTAACAAGGTGCACTTTCACTCTGTTCCCTTCTCAGGTTTCTGCATATCCACTGCCAGAGCATCGCAGCACAGCTCTGGCGACACAGGCAGCCATGTTGTATGTGACCCTTTACTTCGACCCCTCCATTCTTCATACTCAACAAGCAAAGATGAGAGAAATAGTAGATAAATATTTTCCAGACAACTGGGTAAATATATTGTTGGAGCTGCTATTAATAACTGGTTTGCCTCAGCATCTCACATCCTGGGCATAAACTGTTTCAACCATTCCTCTCAGGACGCCACTGTAGGACATTGCATGCCAAAGCAAGTAGACACAGGGACAACACTCTGCTGAACACCTAATCATCACAGTACTGTCTAATAAGTATTTACCCATGTAGTATTACTGTATTATCTTATTATCTTCTTGACTACTACTATTATTGGTACAGTGATGATGATGATTCTGTTGCTTTGCATGTACACTGAAAGCTTCTGCACCGGAGACAAATTCCTTGTGTGTCTAATCACACTTGGCCAAATAAAGCTATTCTATTGCATTGCATTGCATTACATTATATTGCATTGCATATTGCATTATTGCAAACTTCAGGGATGCTCAAATTATGACACATGCTAGATAAGGTCATCCTGCCAATGCTGCCATTGCATCACTGAGTCTTGATGTCTGATCTAAGTGTATAACAGTGCTGCTTGCATGATAATGTTTGTGTGGTAATTTTTCCTCATTTTCCAACCTATTCCTAAAGCTGCCCATAAGTTTTTGCTTCATCGTCATTTCAGACCCTGGGTGTGAATACAAGAGAGCCAGGCAAAGCCAGTAAGGATAACTCTATTCTCCCTTTTATCCGTTGGGAAATCAGGACTAGAGTTCTGAGAGTTCACTTGGGCCTTTTATGCTTAATTAATTCTGGGGTGATTGTAGCTTTGAACCAGTAAGTTTTCTCACTATAGTTAGACCGAGCAGCATTGTTCTTTACTAATCTTAAAATGTTGCCTGCCAGAGAGCCACTAAGATGTCTCCACAACGATGACTAACTGGCCACATAACTACAGATAACTGTCTTCACAATCATGGCTAGCCATCTCCATAACCATGCCTACATACCTCCATAGCTATGGCCAACTGTCTTCACAATCATGGCTAGTCATAACCATAAGTAAACCTGCAATCCTGTCCAGCATTGACTTTCCACTAGTTTTAAAATGTCTGCCAGACAGCCACTAAACTGTCTCCAAAACCATAGCTAACCAAATCACAACCACAGCTGTCACACCACAACCATGGCTAACCACATGCATAACCATGGTTAACCATCTCTAAAGCCATGTATAGCCACCATAGCTAATACTGCAACCATGGTTAGCCATCTCCTCAGCCAACCAGACGGAAATCTGTTTTATGGCATTTTGATGGTTTTCTTTCCCCATAAATGTCTGGACAACTGGAGTTTTCAGGGACTTTATTTTGGCTTCTATTTACAGGTTATTAGCATTTACATGGGGATATCAGTCAATCTGGGAGAAGCCTGGGAGCCATACAAGGCTGCCAAAACAGCTCTGAACTACACGTTGGATCTTTCCAATGTTAAGGAACAGGTAAGGAAATGTGAGCTTAACAGGATGAGTGAAGTTATGTTGAAATCTGATTTAAGTGTTTTCATTAAACTACCAACTTGTGACCTTCTCAGCAAATGTAGAGCTTTTTAAAGGCCTCTTACATTAAGGCCTCACTGTCTTGTTACCCTTGGCAAACTGAATTTTCACATATAAGTGAGGAAAGGAGGTGCACGCTCTAATGCTGAGCTTTGTCAGGAAAGAGAGCATAGCAGATTTAAATGGGAAGTGGGGGCATCTTCCCATGACTGTAGAACTATATCAGAAGGACTTTAAAATGGGAGGGAAGGAGGAAGGTTAGTTTCAGCCAACCTTTGGGGAAGAATAATAGATGCCTAGATCCATAGTGTGATTGACTGTGCCTGAAATTTAATGCAAGAAGCTGGATTAGATATCAGAATCCACTTTTGCACCCTTCATGGACTTATGAAACTCCCAAGTCATTTGTGCTCTTGTGGCATACCCTTTAGCAAGCTTCAGTCAAATGTACTTTTTATAATTCACAAGAGGTAGCTGCTACTCTCCTCTGAGTCCAATTCAAGGATGGATGACATCATGGAAAATCTGTTGCTTGCTTAGCAGCAGGATAAAAGTGATTGGACACTTCCTTCTCCTAGGATACGTTTCAACTCTCCAGGCGAATAAATACTAAATCTGAACAATGCTAATCCTACTGAAGAGTCCCTTCCATGGCATTACATAGCAGGGCAGAAATAAAAGCAGAGAAATTAATTAAAACAAATCCTCCTGCTCTGTAGACATAATCCCTTAAATTTCTGAGTACAATCACAGTTAAGATTGCCTGGTATTAATATAACCCATTATTTAAGCACTATCCAGATCTGACCCTGTTTTACTTTTTGAGACCAACCACAAACATTTCTGATTAAAAAATAAACTTGCAATGCAACTTCACCAGAATTAACTGAACACAGAGAAAGAATGATTTGCTTCTGAATCCTGATAGAGAAATTTGACAACGAAATATTTCTTTATAAACTGGAAAGTAACTTATTCCATTGGAATATATTGAACACCTGCATTTTTTTACATTTTGTAAAGTAAATGTTATTGTTTAAGTTATTTAGGAACAACAGTAACATGAACTGTTATGTTTGAAAACTTAGGAATTTTAATAGTTTTGGTTAGTACCATTTATACCAGGAATAATCACTTGTTACTCTTGGATATTGTTGGATATTGCAAACTAGAACTCCCCAGGTGTGTTAGACAATTTAGCCAAGCACGAAGGATGCTGGGAGATATAGTTTAGTCTTTGCCCACGAGTTCTGAAATGTCCATTTCATCCCTAGGACTTTGCTGTCCCTCTGTTAATGCTAATGCTTTGATTTCTGCCTTTGAAGGCCAGCCGAGCTGCTGCCGTCACTGAGCGTGTTCACACCCAAGTGCAACAATTTCTTAAAGAAGGTTGTTTAAGAGAAGAGATGGTGCTTGACAACATCCCGAAACTGCTGAACTGCTTAAGGGACTGCAATGTAGCCATCCGTTGGCTGATGCTTCATACGGCAGACTTGGGTAAGAGATGATGGTTTGTTTTACAACAAGGATGGAGAATCCATTTAGAAAAGGAAAGTTTTCAAGTCACCTTTTATTTTCATACCCTTGTTAGAGGTGGTCTCTTCTTAAATGCCTCTCAATTCTCAGCCCAATTGTAGCAATTAGTGGAGGACCTGTAATTCATGTGCAGTCTCCATATTCGAGATCCGTGTATGTTAGAAAATCCAATAAAGGAAGCCATGATCTTCAGAACCAATTTGGAATGTTCCAGGTGAATGGAAACTATTGCTCCTGCTGAAAAATGTGATGCCACTTTCAAGTGGTCAGGGAATTGGGCAGCTGGCATCCAAAAGGAGCCAGACAAACTTGTAGTTTTATATAAATAAATATATACTGCTCAAAAAAATAAAAGGAACACTTAAACAACACAATGTAACTCCAAGTCAATCACACTTCTGTGAAATCAAACTGTCCACTTAGGTAGCAACACTGATTAACAGTCAATTTCACATGCTGTTCTGCAAATGGAAGAGACAACAGGTGGAAAGCATAGGCAGGTAGCAAGACATCCCCAATAAAGGAGTGGTTCTGCAGGTGGTGACCACAGACCACTTCTCAGTTCCTATGCTTTCTGGCTGATGGTTTGGTCACTTTTGAATGCTGGCAGTGCTTTCACTCTAGTGGTAGCATGAGACGGAGTCTACAAGTGGCTCAGGTAGTGCAGCTCATCCAGGATGGCACATCAATGCGAACTGTGGCAAAAGGTTTGCTGTGTCTGTCAGCGTAATGTCCAGAGCATGGAGGCGCTACCAGGAGACAGGCCAGTACATCAGGAGACCATGGGGGAGGCTATAGGAGGGCAACAACTCAGCATCAGGACCAATACCTCCGCCTTTGTACAAGGAGGGACAGGAGAAGCACTGCCAGAGCCCTGCAAAATGACCTCCAGCGGGCCACAAATGTGCATGTGGCTGCTCAAATGGTCAAAAACAGACTCCATGAGGGTGGCATGAGGGCCTGACATCCACAGGTGGGGGTTGTGATTACAGCCCAACATCGTGCAGGACGTTTGGCATTTTCCAGAGAACACCAAGATTGGCAAATTCGCCACTGACACCCTGTGCTCTTCACAGATGAAAGCAGATTCACACTGAGGACATGTGACAGATATGTGACAGGGTCTGGAGACGCTGTGGAGAATGTTCTGCTGCCTGCAACATCCTCCAGCGTGGCCGGTTTAGCACTGGGTCAGTAATGGTGTGAGGTGGCATTTCTTTAGGGGGGTGCACAGCCCTCCATGTGCTCCCTAGAGGTAGCCTGACTGCCATTAGGTACCGAGATGAGATGCTCAGACCCCTTGTGAGACCATATGCTGGTGTGGTTGGCTCTGGGTTCCTCCTAATGCAAGACAGTGCTAGACCTCATGTGGCTGGAGCATGTCAGCAGTTCCTGCAAGACGAAGGCATTGATGCTGTGAACTGGCCCACCCGTTCCCCAGACCTGAATCCAATTGAGCACATCTGGGACATCATATCTCCCTCCATCCACCAATGCCATGTTGCACCACAGATTGTCCAGGAGTTGGGGGATGCTTTAGTCCAGGTGTGGGAGGAGATCCCTCAGGAGACCATCTGCCACCTCATCAGGAGCATGCCCAGGCGTTGTAGAGAGGTTATACAGGCACGTGGAGGCCACACACATTACTGAGCCTCATTTTGAATTGTTTTAAGGACATTACATAAAAGTTGGATCAGCCTGTAGTGTTTTTTTCCACTTTAATTTTGAGTGTAACTCCAAATCCAGACCTCATGGGTTTCTAAATTTGATTTCCATTTATAATTTTTGTGTGATTTTGTTGTCAGCACATTCAACTATGTCATGAACAAAGTATTTAATAAGAATATTTCATTCATTCAGATCTAGGATGTCTTATTTTTGTGTTCCCTTTATTTTTTTGAGCAGTGTATTTAACATCTATATTTAGAGCAGATAAGATAGGCACACCACAATATCATGAGGTAATTCATCATATAAATCACATAACAGTGTACACAGAACAAACAGATGGGGGGGGAGGGAAACTCCCCCCTTTTACATCCAGCAATTAATCGTAATACAGATTGTCTCATGCCAAAGCCTGCACTGTCCAACCAATCAACCCCAACTGTGTGTCCTGGCCCATTATACTATTTACTGTTCTAGCTATTAAATTAAATACCTTAACACAAGTTCACTTATATGTCTATGGAGATTCTCAGTCATCAATGTCATGGTTGCCCCAAAGGTGCTTTTTTTTAAAGGCAACTGGACTTTCTGGTGAAATATCTTCAAACAAAAGCCAGAAAGTCCAGTTGCCTCTTTAAAAATGCATCTTTGGGACTTACAGTAAAGATTGTAAATAATTCGGTACCTCTGTTTTTTTAAAAAAGTACAATATTGGAAAAATGAAGATATATCATGAGATGAAGAAATAGTGAAGAAGATACTAGGTTGTGCAGAAATGGATAGATTGACATTTAAAATTAAACAGAAAGAGGATGTAGAATATTATCAAACATGGAATTTATTTCAGCAAAATAAATAAACCCAGCAAATAATTCAGCAAATTATATACCCAGACAACATGATGTGTATTTAGCACTAAAAATATACATAATAGAAAATAAATAAAATAAAACATTTTTTTTAAAAGCACACACTCTTTTTCTTTCCCTCCCCAGCTTATGATCCAAATAATAAGCGCCTCCGCCAGATAAAAGACCAAGTTCTCACTGATTCCAGATTCAACCCCAGGATTCTTTTCCAGCTCCTTCTGGATACAGCCCAGTTTGAATTCATTTTGAAAGAGGTAAAAAACAAATAAACCTTAGGGGTTCATTTCTGAAGTGGGAGGAGGGAATGGGTGTGTGGCACTGGTCACAAGAAGCTGTGGGTCATCCCAAAATATTAACGGAAAACTCAAATGTCAAGGTTCTGAGTAATGAACCCATCCAATCCAGCAACTCTTGATACTTTCAGCTTTCTCAAATAATTGCTTTATTGAGGATATCATTTCAGCACACTTGAAATGCAAAACCATCTCTGGCTATTTCCTGCACTTTCAGTATAATTACAGAACAGACAGCTCTCTTCCTCCTTGTTACAGGTCACACTGTCCAACTAGGCATTCTGTCGTCTCCTTGGTAACCTTGATATTAAATCAGCTGTCTGGCCAGCACCTGTTGGGGCAACCTTGGTTCCTATGAGATCGTAAGTTGTCGATGTCTGGTCTGACATACCAACAGGTGCTAGACAGAGAGCTGGTTTAATGTGATTTGGCTGTTTATTTGACTGTCGGAGCAATTGTTCTCCTGTGGCGTAAATGTATCACTGCAAGAACCCAAAGAAATAGCTTCATGAGTTCTTTTGTTTTCTTTAAAATCCTTGAAGGGGAATTTCATAAAATAATGTTGTTGTTTTTTAAAGATGGCCTGATCCTTTCTTATTTTCTCGGAGAATCTTTGAAAAATATATTATTGATGATTTCTTATTTTTATTTATTTATCAAATTTCTATCCCGCCCATTATACTTGCAAGACTTTGGGCATTTTACAAATAAAACAATAAAATCATACAGAGGTAGTCCTCACTCTGCAACCATCCATTTAGCGACTGTTCAAGATTACGACAGCACTGAATATAAAGTGATTTGCAACTAGCTCTCACATCAACCGTTGTAACGTCCCCAAAGTCACATGAACAAAATGTGGCTGTTTGACAACCAGCATATGTTATGACAGTTTCGGCATCCTGGGGTTATGTGATCTCCATTTGTCACTTTTGCACTGATGTCCCACAGGCAAAATAAAAAGGGAAGCGAGAGTCATTTAATGATCATATGATTCACTTAACAACCAGGGTAATTCACCTAACAGGTGTGGCAAAACAAGGTTGCAAAATCAGGACTCACTTAACCCCACTCACTTAGCAACTAACGTTCCAATGTTAGTTGTGGTCTACCTTTAAAGCATAGTTAAAAACAAAATTAACAAAATATATTTATTTATCAAATCTATTTTAGCATAAAAGGTAAAGGTCCCCCTCGCACATAAGTGCTAGTTGTTTCTGACTCTAGGGGGCAGTGCTCATCTCCGTTACAAAGTCGAAGAGCCAGCACTGTGCAAAGAGATGGTCATGTGGTTGGGATGACTAAACACCAAAGGCGCACAGAATGCTGTTACCTTTCCACCAAAGATGGTGCCTATTTTTCTCCTTGCATTTTTACATGCTTTCGAACTGCTAGGTTGGCAGAAGCTGGGACAAGGAACAGGAGCTCACTCCGTTATGCGGTGCTAGGGATTTGAACCACCAAACTGCCGATCTTTCTGATCGACAACGTACGGTGAATCAAATACACTTTTAAGTGTATTTGATCCACATTCTGACATATATCCCTTCTTCCTAATCAGATATTTTGAGTCAAAGACTCAGCTCAGCAAGCTGTACTTTTTGGGTCAGTGATTTAAATAGGTTTTGAAACTATTTTAAAAGTTTTCACTGAAACTCTTAAGTGCATCATTGTCAGCTTTGTGTTTTGGTTACTTGTCTTTTAATCTAAGCTTCCCAGAATAGCTTTGTATTGTAAGATGGGTGGCATATAAATTCAATAAATAAATCTAAGAAACGTCTCTCTTTCCACTAGATGTTCAAACAAATGTTGTCAGAAAAGCAAACAAAGTGGGAGAGCTATAAAACAGAAGGATCCGAAAGAATGGCTGAATTGGCAGATGTCTTTTCAGGAGTGAAACCATTAACCAGAGTGGAGAAGAACGGTAGGCTGAAACAGAAAATCTCTTTTAGCAAGAGTAAAATTGTAGTTGATTGCTTCATATTGACTGAGTTCATGCATTGGTGTAAGCCAGGGGTGTCAAACTCGATTTCATTGAGGGCCACATCAGGATTGTGTTTGATCTCAGAAGGCTGGGCGGGGTATGACCAAATGGGTATGGCCAACTCTATGTCACTTGTGTCTGGGGCACCTGTGGTGGTCCAGGTGGGGCCCCACAGGTTCCGTTTTTGGCTGGGACAACCTCCTGTAGCATTCTGCCAGCAAAAAGTGACACGGTGCCCCCCAAGCTCTGTTTTCACGGGCAGAGGCACTGCACGCCAGTCCTTCATTGTTTCCAGGGTGGACCCACGAGTCAGATCTAAGCACCCCACATCTGTATTTGTTCAGCGGGCCTTGAGTTTGACACCCCTGTTGTAAGCCATGGGCTATTTAATTCTGGTTTTCTGAATAGGCCACAATTGGCTCAGAGACCACAATATACTAAGCCATAATAGATATTTTACAAACATCAATGCCTGAATCAACACAATCTTTTAAGCTGAAATAGAATAAAATGTCTTGCTTTAGTGCAAAATAGGAACTTAATAATTGAATTGGCCCATAGGTTTAATGAGAGCAAAGTAGTACAGGATGTTAGTTTGTTCAAAGTATTGGGACCTTGTTACCCAAATAACTGTCTTCTGTTATATGACGGATCCTTCCACATTTTTAGGATCTGTTCTGCTCCAAGACATGGTTAGCAGCCATACTCTGTTGCAGCATTTTCCAGGTGCATTTCCACCATATGCCAAGACAAACCTAGCTAGCTGTATTTCATTGGTCGCTATTCTTGGCCAGTATCTGTGGGGTATTTGATTTACTTTGAATTCTACAGGCCTCCCTCAACTCTTTGCTATCTAATTACACCCCAGCAAAGATGAAGTATGACCCAAAAGCGGTAAAGATGCTTGGAGGGAAGTATTCTCAGGCAACCTTTCCTTCCATCTGCATCTAGAGTTCAGACTTAGAAGGTAATGATGCTTCAAGCTCTTTTCTGTACTCAAATGATGTGTTACGTTTTCATACTATGGCAAAACCATGGCTGCGGTATGTTCTTAAACCACAAAATCACCATTAGGCTGGATTTATTATGTTGCACTGAGCTAGTGTTTCTCAACTTTCTCAGCTTTAAGATGTGCGGACTTCAACTCCTAAAATTCTCCATCCAGCTATGTTGATGAGATAATTCTAGGAGTTGAAATCCATGCATCTTAAAGTTGAGAAACAATTCTCTAAATCAAAACATACTATGGTTTAGTGCATATTCTATCCCAAACCTTTGTGATCTCTATGCCTCAAAAGAGGGCATTATCTTCATTTGTGTTCTGCTGACGGTTAAGTCATGTCTCTACAAACCATCATTTTATTCCATTGCTGATCCACTGCATTAATTCATTCATTTGTTTATTCATCCTGATTTTATTTTGTGTGTGTGGTTGCTTTTAGTTTTTAGCAGATGTGGCCATTGTCTTCACGCTGTTGACTCTTTTTATGAGGAGAAAAATGAAGGGCTAAATTTCTTCAGTGAATTAAACAAAAAACATTGATGGGCTGTATTCAGTATTCATTTGAAAGATGTGAAATTTGCTATTAAGACCTATGTCCTCTAGTAATATCTGCTGAAATATTGCAAGTTAAATCCTTTCGTGGCAGGTGCATATTTAATAAATTAAGAATTTCCAGCAATAAGAAGGAAACCTACTTCACACTTTTATGGAATAAGCAGAAATGCATCTTATTTCTCGGAAAAAAAAAAAGGAGCAAGAATCCTGCCTCTGTATTTTTTCCCCCACATATCAGGCTTCTATGTCTTGCATTGCCGTGACACATAAAGATTAGTATGTTTGCAAATGAAAGAAAACAGTCCTCTAATAATGACCAGGTTATTTGAGGAAACGTCTCTTGCCAGTCACATCTACCTGACCCATTAGAGCGGGGAGGCAGGGAATGCTGTGGGTCCCATCCCTGAGGGAGATACACCTGGTGGGACCCAGAAGAAGGGCCTTCTCCGTGGTGGCTCCCTCTCTCTGAAACATCATTCCCCCAGAGAGTAGAATGGCCCCCTGGTTAATAGTCTTCCGGAAGGCACTGAAGACCTGGTTCTGCCGGCAGGCCTGGGGAACCCAAAGCAAGATGGAGCCCATCAAATGGCTCATGTGATCTGCTGTCATCAGGGCTGGGGTGGGAGTTGGGGAGTGATATTTTTATTCTTTCCAGATTTTGTTCTATTGTATTTATTAATTTATTTGATTCTTTTTGTTATTTTTTTTATTGTTTTTTATGTTTTAAATATGGGTTTACATTCTGTAAGCCACCTTGAGTCGCTAGGGGCGAATAGGCAGCAATATAAATTTAATAAATAAATCAATAAATTCTATTCTTGCTTTTTTAGTCAATATTTGGATACTCGGCATTTGTAGACTGAGAGTTTCGGGGAGTTTTGGGGGGAGGGGCATTGACAGTCAGGCCTGCCACCACAAGGTGATCCCTTTTATTCCTTTTCCTGCCTGATCAGAAAATCTGCAAGCCTGGTTTAGAGAAATCTCCAAACAAATCATGTCTCTGAATTATAACGACTCCACAGCAGCAGGCAGGAAAACAGTGCAGTTGATTCAAGCTTTGGAAGAGGTAAGGAGGGAGTTCCTCGCCTATAAATATTTTCTGGGTGGAATAATAATACGATTGAAAACTTCCCCAGTGAATGAGTTGCATTCAAATGCTTATTGCAGGTCCAGGAATTTCACCAGCTGGAATCCAACCTGCAAGTTTGCCAGTTTCTTGCTGACTCTCGTAAGTTTCTCCATCAAATGATCCGAACCATCAACATTAAAGAAGAGGTTTTAATCACCATGCAGATCGTAGGGGACCTTTCCTATGCTTGGCAGCTCATCGATAGGTATGACAACACAGAGGCCTTCTGAATTCTTCTTATCGGAACAGGTAGTCCTTGACTTATGAACACAGCTGAGCCCAAAATTTATATTGCAAAGGGAGATGTTTGTGAAATGGGTTTTGTCCCATTTTTATGACCTTCCTTGCCACCGTTGTTCAGTGAATCATTGCCGTTACTAAGTTATTAACATGATTGTTAAGTGAATCTGATTTCTCCATCCACTTTGCTTGTCAGAAGGTCACAAAAAGTGACCCCGGGACATCATAAATATGAATCAATTGCCATTTAAATCTTAAGCATGTTAAGTCTGTAATTTTTGTGTGCATCTTTCTAAGCATAGCAGAAAACCTCCCCACTCATTTTTGGCAATTGTCAGAGGGCCACAAAAATATTTTCTCCTGGAATACGTATTGGTCTAAGCTTTTATGTTTCTGATTTATTTTTCCTCCCCTGCCTTCCCTTTCCAGCTTCACCTCCATCATGCAGGAAAGTATAAGAGTCAGCCCATCCATGGTAACCAAACTCCGGGCCACTTTTTTAAAGGTGAGTTTGTTAGTCTAACAGTACAAGAACTGGAGTACAATAACTCCAGCTTTTGGGAGGTCAGGTTGGGAATCCTTTATGGCTTTTGTAGGGGGGGAGGGTTTATTTTTCTCTCCTCTTCAAATCCTTTGTCTCAGGTTTACAAATTTGATTTCCAAGACTATAAAAAAAACTGATCTATTTTATTTGGGCTTATTTCCAGAATGGAGTTAGGCCTTTGAAAAGTAACTAAGGATCTTACTCAACATGGAATAGATTTTAGGAGTGGTTAGAGATAAGAGTTAGAAAATAAAGAAAGACTATTGTTACATATGAATTAAATATAAAGAGGGTTTATAATTGCAAATACATTGATATAATTAGCAGAACTATAAACAAGCTAAGGTAAAGAAAAATCTAGTTAAAATGACTATGTTACGCTATTATTATTAGTAGTAGTAATATACATGTCAAGATCTCTGTTTTCTTCTTGATTTTTTGGAAATGATATGCCTTGACAATACACTGTATTCAAAATGTTTACAAATAAAAATAAAACATATTAAAATGAAAAAGAAAAATAACTAAGAATCTCCTTGATTCAAGATAGTTTCCACTTATGTAATCATTCTAATGATTTTCACTCTCATGGGTGGAAGTCTGGCTCAGTTTATACACCAAAGACAAAGCTTGCTGAGCCACATTTTGTTAAATAAGCTTCAACTGGCTGAGCTCATAGAGTAGACAAAGCTACAAACCATGATTTATAAGGCACAGTGGCTAGATTCACTCCTTGCACTAAGCCGCTAGCAAGAAAAAACATAAACTATACCTGAAAACCTTACTGACATTTCTGTCTCACTTGCTTCCAGCTGGCTTCAGCTCTTGACATGCCACTTCTTCGCATCAATCAAGCAAACAGTCCTGATCTTCTCAGTGTATCACAATATTATTCTGGAGAACTGGTGTCCTATGTGAGAAAGGTGAGCAGGATCATTTTGTGGGATATTTTTTCCCCTGTTTCAAGAGTTCCCCTCTGGAAGAACTTTATAGTAGACCATTATTTCTTAACCAGAACAACAGAGTTTGAAGGGATCTTGGAGGTCTTCTAGTCCAACCCTCTGCTCAAGCAAGAGACCCTATAATATTCTGGATAAATGGCTGTCCAATGTCTTTTTAAAATACATCGTCCTCCAGTAATGGAGGACCCCCAACTCCATGAGACAAAGAGTTCCATTGGTTATTTGTTCTCACTATCAGGAAATTTCTCCCTAGTTATAGGTTGGATTGGTGGACTTCCAGAATTTCTCATTGTGACTGACGAAGTCTGGAAATTGAAATCCACACACGTTAAAAATTGCTGAAGTTGAAAAATATTTGCAGCAGACTATCATAATTGAAGCTGAACCTCCCGGCTATTGAATCAAAAATAGCCTCTTCTAACCCAGCCCTGGAAGTCAGAAAGGAAGGTGCTTTGGATCTTCCTGCCAATCCAACGATAAAGAACAGAATAACAACCTAAGAATGTAAAAAGTAGTTGTGTAATCATGCAGCGTTCAATGTGGGAACTTTCATTATGAGAATATCCTCTATTTAAATCAATAAAGGTATATCTCTAGATAGAAATATATAACTTTACTGGAGAAGGAAAATCTAAAAAAGAAAGGGAAGGTGTAGTAAATATGTATAGACCAAATTCTAAATAATATTAAGCTAAACAGTTGACTATAGCCTGTTGGGATAGATCACATCTGTTTACCTGGTTGCTAGAAAGCCACTTTGCTGTAATCCTGTAATCCTCACTTAATGACCATTTGTTCAGTGACTGTTTTAAATTATAACGGCACTGAACAAAGAGATTTATGACTCTCCTCCCCCCAAAATAAAAGATGAAAAAGCCTTTACTGACAGGTAACAAAAGATAACTTCTACTAATTCAGATCTCTCTTTGTACAATGCTTCAGTGGGATGCTTCATTGTCATGCTAAAAACTAGGGGGGGTGTCACACCCCTTAAAGGAACTACAGCTTCACTAATCAATATTTTTGCATTTCTACGTTGTTTTTGGAGAAAAGGTTTTACAGATCATTCCGGAAAGCATGTTTACTTCTCTCCTGAAGATTATAAAACTGCAGACTCATGACATCATTGAGGTGCCAACTCGCTTGGACAAGGACAAGCTGCGAGATTATGCTCAACTTGGACCACGCTATGAGGTGCATCAAAGTTGACAGGGTTAAGAGAGGTTAGGTGCATTTCTGGAATTGGTGTGAAGTCATATTCTAGGAACAAGGACAGAATTTTGCAAGCTCAGGTTCAGGTTGGTTTGTCACCAAAGCCAGTCAGATGCTTTCAAGTAGTAGGATTTGATGAACATAGACAATTCCCATTTGTTTTTCCTAAGATTTTGTGAGACTAACAGACCATGAGGAATCATTGGTACTCTCTGAGCTTGGTTGTTAATAACCAAGCTCAGAGAGTACCAAGGACCCTTCATTTCAGCCCTAAGCTAAAAATATTCTCCTTAGTGGTACTATCCAGACAAGAAGGCATTTTATGGGTGCAAATGAAGGTTTTCCTACAGATCAAGGAATGGGAGAATGAGGACCAACTGCAGCTAAGGAAGAAAAAAGCTTCCTTATCAGTGATGTTCTTTTCACCTCCCCAATGTTCTGGAGGTTCCTTCTCATGATCAACCTCTCCTTTCTTTCTCAAAAGGTTGCTAAACTTACCCACGCCATCTCCATTTTCACAGAAGGCATCCTGATGATGAAAACGACATTGGTTGGCATCATCAAGGTAACATTTTCCATTGTGGTGATCAAGAAAATCCAAAAACCTGTTGATTACTAAAGTTGGGTTTCATGAATTTGGGGATGGGGGGGGGGGGGCATATGAAAATGACACAATAGCATCACCTGAAGGAACAGGAATAGCAGTTTGAATGCCATTTTTCAAGAGATATTTGTGTGTATGTATGTTTCTTCAAATCTTGAACTTTCAGTGACTGCTTGGATTAGTCCCTGCTGTTATAGCTACCACATAATTTTCAAATGAGCCTTCATAAATCCTCTATGGTTAACAGACTAGGATAGAAAACAACCTCAAGGGGCATCTACTACCAGAACATTGAAGACGTAGCTGTTCTACAAAGGTTACCTCTCTTGGAGATTACATATTTTCCTCAAGATAAAACTGTTCAGTTCAGCTGTAGCATAATAGAGAGCAGGAAAGACATGTCCAACAAACAGAAAGGCAAATGAAGAAAATGTCTTGGCACATTATGATTTCTCTCTTCTATGAGTTTTCTAGGTTGACCCAAAGCAGTTGCTTGAAGATGGAATTAGAAAGGAGCTGGTCAAACGTGTGGCTTTTGCCCTACACCGAGGGCTTACCTTCAACCCTAGAGCTAAGGTACAAGATGAATTACTTCCAAGTTAGCCTAGTTCTTTGTTATTGCACCAACAATTATGGTAAAATTATCATCCTTCCTTGTTCCTCTTTAGAAATTAAATGCTTCTAGTCATCTCCCTACAGCTTCATTGGAATTCTTTGTTGGCCAAGTGTGATTAGTCACACACAAGGAATGTGTGAAAGAGAGATTCATAAAAGAGAGGCTACACCCATCACACAATCTCAAATTCTATTTTGGATTTATGGGCAATTCTTGAAAAAGGTGGTGGAACAGGAGTGTTCCAGCTTGAAAATGCATTTTAAAAACCCTTGGAGGTAGAGCAGCCTTTCCTTATCTCCATCTTGTAGTGGTGAAATAGTTTCTCCTTGGAAGGGAGGGAAAAGAGCTGGAAAGTTTCAGGGAAAAGAACTGGAGGAGGAAATTCTGGAATAGCAGCATCTACAAATAGTCCTCAACTTATGATCATGGTTGGGAGTGAATTTCCATTCCTAGGCCTGGCGGTTGTAAGTCATACTTGGTTTTACAACCTATTTTGCCATGATGGTTAAGCAGATCATGTTGGTAAGTGAATCTTGCAGTTGTTAAGCAAATTTAGCTTGCATTGATTTTGCTTGTTGGAAGCCAGCTGGGAAGATTGCAAATGGTGATCACATGACCCTGGGACATTGAAACCATGATTAAATAAATGCCAGTTGCCAAGTCCCTGAATTTTGATCACAAGATCATGTGGATGCTGCAACAGTCACAAGTGTAACGACTGGTTGTAAATCACTTTCTCCAGTGCCATTGTAACTTTGAACAGTCGCTCAATGAATGGCTGTAGGTTGAGGAGGGCTAAAGTAATCAAAATGGCAGCTGCAACTATGCAGTTCAAACCCACAGTCCATCCTTAGCATCTCCCATCATGAGTTTCCTACACCTGCCATTCTGCAGACATCCCTGAATGGAGAAATAAGAAAGTTAAAAAGGCAACGATGGTGAATATCCTTTTGATGGCTCTTTTGGTTTTCCCTATTTCCATAGTCCAGTGAGCTCATGCCCAGACTGAAAGATATGGCAGCCACAATGGATGGCTTCCACCGTTCCTTTGAGTATATCCAGGACTATGTCAACATCTGTGGATTAAAGATCTGGCAGGAGGAAGTGTCCCGAATTATTAATTACAACGTGGAGCAGGAATGCAACAACTTTCTAAGGACAAAGGTATTAAACCCCCTTAATGAAAAAAAGCTGTAGAATGTATGGAGGCCAATAGAAAAAAAGTATTTGTAGCTCAGGATTGCACTACAGTGTTCTTGATGCTCTCTGAACCTGATTGTTTTCTTGCAGACGCTTCATAACCCCACTAGGTAACATCATCAGTGCTAGAAGGGAGTGGGGTTTTCTGTCTTGTTTATATACAAGTGGCTTGCAGAGAAAGAACCCCACTTCCTTCTAGTACTGAAAATGTTACCTAGTTGGGTAATGAAGCATCTGCAAGAAAACAATCAAGCTCAGAGAGCACCAAGGAGCCCACAATGGGGTTACTGAGTTACTATCTTATTCTTAAGGCTGCTTATTCAGAGGCCTGGTGTCCTCTGAATTCCTCCTCCATTTCAACTCCAAAAATGTCTTGAGGAAATACTCTGTTGGCTGTAAGCATGTTGTGGCCTGCCGGTGGGTGGAAGACCTGGCAGCAGAGTCGAACAGTGAGGAGGTTGGGGAGGAACCCGGGCCAGTCCTAGAGGCTGAGGAAGACTCAAACGAGGGCTGTGCGTCAGAGGCAGAGATGGAGCCAGAGCAGGCTGGCAATCATCAACTGCCTTTGGAGTTGGTCAGCAGTGAGGAGGGGGAGCAGCTGGAGTCAGTTCCCAGTCTGCGTATGTGTAGAGCTGCCAAAAGGAAAGAACAATTACAAATTAATGGTCGATGTGGGAGTAAGGCCACAGGTGAACGGTGAATGGCCCCTCCCATAGGTATTAAAAGAGGAGCAAAAGAAGAGAGGGCTTTTGCAGGAAACAATTTGTTCATTTGTTGCAGCATTGTAAATGTCTGTGCATCTCAGAGACTCTGTGACAAGCCTTTCCTTGTCAGCACTGCATTTGAAAATATTTACTTGACAGCTCTCCAAGCTAGATAAGATCTGTGCTTCTAATTAGACCCCTGAAAGACTGCTTGCCAGGCCTTTGGCTGAAAGTGAATGCAAGAAATTCACCTTCATTTAATAAAAGGGGGTTTGCTGGGACAAAAAGTCTGCTTAGTACTTTGGAGGGAAGCCTAGGTCAGAACTAGGCATCTCCCCAGTCCTCTTCACAGAAAACTGGGCAGAAGGAGAGTGTAAAACCATTCTGTCATAAGAAATTATCCAGACTGAATTCACACATTTCACTAAGAATTGTTTGCTTGTTTAGTTTGCTTTAATGCGTTGCATGAACCCAGCCAAATGTGGTTTAGTCAGTAGACCACAATTGAATAAGCTAAAGTTCAAACATGAAATGTTAATCCAGTCCCAGTATTTATGGTACTAAATTGTTTCACTCACTTCAAATGCTGTGTTTTTCCTTTAACATTTTTTTTTATTGAGTTATTAAGATAAAAAAGATACAAAATAGGAAAGTAAATAGGAAAACGGGGGGGGGGGGAGAACAGTGAGGAAGGATTAGGAAAAAGAAAAAGAAGCATTGACTTCTGACTCAGTTGCAGTAAAGTAAGACATCAACTTCAAATCACAACTTTTTGTTTTTTTCATAATAATATAAACTAGCCATTTCTATAAGGATCTTTCAGACTAATCAGTAAAACCCAAAATCAAAGTCTCGTTCTTTTCCACTTCAAGCACAACATTCAGAAGTGGTCTTCACTTCAAGTGCTGTAAAGGTAAAGGTTTCTCTTGCACATACATGCTCGTCATTTCTGGCTCTAGGGGGGTGGTGCTCTCTCCTTTTCAAAGCCGAAGAGCCAGTGCTATCCGAAGACGTCTCCGTGGTCGTGTCTGGCATGACTAAACACAGAAGGTACACAGAACGCTGTTACCTTCCCACCAAAATGGCCCCTATTTTTCTACTTGTATTTTTACGTGCTTTTGAACTGCTAGGTTGGCAGAAGGTGGGACAAATAACGGGAGCTCACTCCATTACGTGGCACTAGGGATTTGACCCGCCGAACTGCTGACCTTCCTGATTGACAAGCTCACCGTCTTAGCCACTGAGCCACCACAACCCTCTTGTTTTAAAGTTGCCCAATCCAAATGCAAATGTAGCAGTTGTAAGGCAGCCACTGTCATTGTTAAGTGAACCCTGCTGTAAAGCAAACTCATTGTTCGCCTTGGGGTAACATTTGCCTCAAATTGGAAGTAAATGCTGGTTTCTGGCAAATATGTCAAAAAAACCTTGGCAGGCACATGACCATAGGGTGGAGAGAGGAACTTCAGAACCAGGTAGTAAGTGACTGGGGGAGGGGGTGTCTGTCAAAACTTCGAACAGTCACTGGGTGACCAGTCATAAGTCGAAGACTACCTGCTGCTGAGAGCAGCCATCAAGAACTCTGAAACCAACACCACTGATAGACAACACTAGGATACTGTGGTCTTGAAAAACAGCCTGATTGGCTTGAAAATAGGTAATTATGTGTATAGTCAGAGATAGCTGAGCATGATTTCAGTGTGCGTGTCTTTCAGATTCAAGACTGGCAAAGCATCTACCAATCCACCCACATTCCAATACCCAAATTTGCGCCTACAGATGAATCTGTTACTTTTATTGGTCGCCTCTGCAGAGAAATTCTGAGAATCACTGACCCAAAGTAAGCAGACTATATCCTTTGCAAATCGCCATAGAAAATGGGTTTTTTCCTGACATCTTCGCATATGATCAGCAAGAGTAGGATAAAGCGGATAAAAATTTAATAAAACTCCTACCCCCTTCATCTCTTAGGAAAGGTTGACTCAGCCTTCCATCCTTTTGAGGTCGGTAAAATGAGGACCCAGAATATTGGGGGCAATATGCTGACTGTGTAAACCGTTTAGAGAGGGCTGTAAAGTACTGTGAAGTGGTATATAAATCTAAGTGCTATGCTATGCTATTCTCTATCTTAAAAGGAAAAAGCCTTCCTCCTCTTTCTCTCCTCTTCCACCTTCTTTTTTCATTTTCCTTTCCTTCCCTCTCCTTCCTCCTTCTTCTTCTACTTCTTCTCTTCTCCCTACCTTTCCCCCCCTCCTATTCTCTTCCTCCCCTCCCACTCTTTTTTCTCCTTTTCCTTTTCCTCCTCCTTCCTCCTCCTTCTCCTCCTCCTCCCCTTTCCCCATACTTCCTGAACTTGTCAAAAACTCAAAACTATCTGCCCAACTTTATTCAATATCTGATTATTTAAAGATTGCCAACTTGCTCGCAGATAAGATCCTTCCTTCAATGGTGGCTACTTACCTCTTTACCTATTTCCCAAAAGGTCTGCCTGCTATATTGACCAACTTAACACCTGGTATGACATGAAAACTCACCAGGAAGTCTCCAACAATCGCTTGCTTGCCGAGATCCAGAACACTTTGGGAACCTTTGGTCTCAACGGATTAGACCGTCTTCTCTGCTTCATGATTGTCAAAGAGTTGCAGGTAACCAGGCCCCAGCCCTGCTCCAGTTCATAAAACAAGTCTGCTTAGACCAGTGTTTCTCAATCTTGACAGCTTAAAAGCTTTAGGACGTGTGGACTTCATCTCCCAGAATTCCCCAGCCAGCATTCTTTGGAAGTCCATACATTTTATTGTTGCCAAAGTTGAAAAAACATAGCTGCAGTCAAGAACCTGGGCTCCATTCTGGATTATTCATGCCATATGAAACACGGTATGTGCAACCTCAGTGGATTTTTCCGCCAAATATCCCAAAGCGTCTCTTTCTTTTCTCTCCAGAATTTCCTCATCATGTTTCAGAAAATAGTACTGCGTGATAAAGGGGTCCATGAAGCACTGAAGTCTCTCATGAGGAGTGTCAGCCCCCTGAAAGGACTTGTGAGTAAGTTCCTTCAAGCAGGATCCTGGCAGTCCAGTCAGAGGAGATGGAGGGGGTGCCTGGGTTACCATCAGGCTCTAAGGGGCAGGAGGTCTCAGAGCCAGATGCAGAGCAAGGCCCATCTACTCACGGTCAGGCGGAGAGACAGCTGTTTTGGGGGCCTGAGCTGAACGAAGCGGGAGGAATGGCTGGGGCCTATCCCAGATGCATATATGCGCAGAGAAGCGCAGAGAGGAGAGCAACTTAGAACTGGAGGCCAGTTACTTTGAACGGTCATGAAAGGAACTTTTGTAAGTCAAGGACTACCTGTACTTGCCCTCAGAGTATTTTTATGAGGTGGTGGAAACAGAATAATAATCCTAAAGAGAGGGATGGGAAGGCAGTTCTGAAATTATTTTTCTCTCAATATTCTATTGCAGTCAATTGTAATAGAGTCTACTCTGCAGCAATTACCAAAACACAGAAGATCTGGGCTGCCTACCTGGACACAATTATGAAGGTATTTTGGCTATAACTGTCATAGGGCAGGAAACATTTGGGGACTCTCCAGCTGAGAGATATTTGGGAGCTGCATCTTACCAGCAGAATCCACCTTGAGGATGTTCTAAAAATGTTCTCGCAATCTCTGATGTTGAAAAAGCTAAACAAAGTTGGACCTGGTTAATTCTTGGGTGGGAGGCTACCAGAAAATCCCAGGCTTTTGTCTGCACCAGGAAATTAAAAACATGGATATGTAAATAAAATGCAACAGCCATGTTGTTCTTTAATAGAAGGGTAAAACTTGAAGTTTTGATTGCTGTAAGAAACAGCTAAGTTAGCTGAGGCTCCATTAATGTCAGAATCATACACACATTCCTTAAGAAGATAAGATACCTGTTTTCTTGGGACCAATTCTCTTAGAAGTCAGTTGAGTCTTTTGAATCGTAATGTAGAGAATTAGGATTCTCTTTCTTATATTACCCTTTTTCGGATAAATGGGCTTCTGGAAATTGTAGGATCAATACTTCTGGGATGTCTTGGGAAAACCTCCATGAGGTCTATAATGGTAACATTTAATTGGTAATCCTCAGTGTCCATTTAAAAAAACACTATTTTAGGCAATAAATTGTATTTATTCTTATTCACTCATTTTCATTTTGGGGGTCTTTTAATTCTCATCATCTCCTCCCTAGGTTGGCCAGATGCAAATTTTAAGACGCCAAATAGGCAACGAACTGAATTATTCCTGCAAATTCGACTCCAAGCATTTAGCCGCTGCCCTGGAGAACCTTAACAAGTAAGACTACAAGTTTCTTGGGGACCAGCTTGTGTCACTGGGATGGCAACCATGATGATAATAGTTTCTCATATCCCAGGATGTTAATATAAATCATAATAACTTTTCAAATCCATGTGTGTCAAAAGAGAACATCTACAATTTGAGGTGTTCTCAACTCAGAATGCTGAGCAAAGTTGGGTAGAGTCATAGTTTCAAAACAATAGGTTGCATCACAAAGATTGCAAAATTTGTCTCAAAACATTTCTGGATTATGGTGGCAGGAAACAATTATCCATCCAATTTTTGGAATCCTCCTGAAATCCTGTCCAGATTTATGTGTGTGTGTGTATGTGTGTGTGTGCTGTTCAGCTTCCTTCGGGTATAATCTCACGTCATTGTAGTGCTTTTAAAGTTGTAGCAACGTTTCAGCAACGTTTCATCTGCCATCATCAGGCTTCAAAAATAAATACCAACCAGCTAAAGATCTCATGGAACTAACAGAACACTGCCTAACCAACATATATTTCATATACAAAGGACAAAGATACAAGCAAATTGAAGGAGCCCTATGGGATCACCACTGTCACCCGTCATTGCAAACCTGTTCATGGAAGAATTCGAATCCAGAGCCCTGGCTAATGCCACCCACAAACCTAAACTATGGCTAAGATACATCTATGACACATTTGTGATTTGGCCCCATGGAAAAGAAAACCTAAACAATTTCCTAACACACCTAAACAACACACACCCCAAAATCAAGTTCACCATGGAAACGGAAATAAACAAACAACTACCATTCCTAGATGTACTAATCTACAAAAGAACAGATGGCACACTGGGACACACCATATACCAGAAGAAAACACACACCAACCGCTACCTCAACGCCCAATCCCACCACCACCCAGCACAGATAAATTC